>CAJQZP010000160.1:4965000-5570000 GCA_907164705.1 Parnassius apollo | reverse complement strand
TATACAAGAATTGCTCGTTTCAAGGTATAGGATTAGATCGATACAATACCATTTAGTTCGACTTGTTCTTTTTTTAATTTAGAAGGACTAAAATCTCTCATAGAAGAAAAACATGGTCATTACATTTCAGTTAAACGGTGGTATTACCACTTTATGAAAGTGCACATTAGAAGGCTTCCTATTTTATTGCAATTACCTTTAATGTACATAAGGCTTTGCAGGCAGGAAAAATTACATCGGGGTCATGTGTAGCATTTTCCATGGCATTGTGGTGCGAGCCTGTTATTTTCCCATTTGGCTGGTTTTATGTCTGTGTTTGCGGCGGTCTGATGGCAGATAGCCTCGCTCTCTGATCTAGAAACCTAACGTAATTATTCGCACGCATAGCGAAATGCAACTTGTGCTAATATTTTTTTTATTGCGTTATCATTGCGCTTTTGCTTCGATCTTTCACTGTGAATATAAAAAAATTGTGAATAAATTGCATAGCATTATTATTTTTATATATCAGACTTTTATCCTTAACAGATACTGGATATCTTTATGCTAGCTATGATCAAAATGTATTTATTCATTCCCTTAAAAACCCCTTTAGGTTTTTATTTAAAATAATAAACCGAATACAATGTTTATGTAGAATTTTTTGTTGTCTATGTATTATTTGAATGTTATGTTTAGTTTAAAACTATTTGGTTCAGTTATTTTTTATATATTTTTTTAAATCGAGTGTGCACCTTGATAAAGTTTTGCATCCATGCGCTTTTATTCTCATAAAAGTCAGGTAGTTTAGAAACTAGCTCTTACCGTGCGTTTCATAAGGTTAGAATCAACGAATATACTACGAAACGTCTACTAAACACGCTAACGTAAGGCAGTTGTATGTAAGGTTTAGTGATGTTTAAAATAAACTATTTTCTAATATTGAATACTTTGGGTAAGAAAATAGACGAATACCAGTAATATCGGCATTCAAGTTTTATTAGGTGTTACCATAGAAAAACATGGTCATTAGATTTCAGTTAAACGGTGGAATTATCACTTTATGAAAGTGTTCCTTTTTAAGTTCCTTTTTAGTTCAAAGATTTTCGATTTGCACTCGTTTAATCTACATGAGCAGAGTTATCGATTTTTTCGATCCGTGAGTTATTCCAATACGTTTGAAACGATGTAGAGTAATAGCTGAAGCAGCAACAACATTGCATAGTTTTCAATAATAAATAAATTCAAACATAATCAGTTCTTTTACAAAACTAAATTTCACTACTAGTTTCGCTTTAGGTATAATGTTACTTTGCTCAAAATTAGTAATTTGATATCTTATTTACAATATTCTCGCTTCAGATTTATTAAGGCTGCAGACTCGTAGTCTGAGTCGAAAAATATAGATAAAGTGTGGAAAGCAGCTCTGTGAACTTGGAACCCGAACTGAAAAATAAAATAAAAAACGTTGCTTTATATACTACATACAACGCAGGTGATTGTGATAATCTTTATTCGTTTGTAGTCTTAAAAAACTTCTGAAAATCACTAAAAGTTGTAAATTTTCATGACATATGTTAATTTTCAATCTTGATTAAAAAAAATTGTGGATTGTTTATTTTAAAAAGAGTTAAAATAAAAAATATTAAAAATGATAAAGTGATTTTCAGAAGATTTTTTTGGACCACAAATCAATAAAGGTTATTACAGTCACCTGAGTTGTTTGTAATACGCGTATCGATTTTTTTTTAGTTTGGGTTCCAAGTTATTAAGGCTGCTATCTTTACGTGGTAGAGCCACGCTGCAGCTATATTATATGTGTAGCGTAGGGTGTAGCATGATTGGCTCGGCTCGACCGGGAAGGACCACGCTCTCACAGAATACCAGCGTAAAATAGCAGCTTTATGGACCCGTTTTACTGGAATCGAGGCATTCCATCTTCTTAATCGAGGTTAAATGTAGATGTCTATGTGCCACAGCATCCACTTACCATCAGGTGGACTGTGTGCTCGCTTGTCACCCTAATTCTATAAAAAATCGACTAAGCGGGCGAATAAACAAATAAAAAGATTAAGTTTTTCATCAAATGACATGACATAATTATCTCCAGGAACGGATAATTATTTATTGAACAGTCCTCACTGATTTAAAATTATAGTGGTGTGTATAATGTCATCTTTAAAAAAATAGCATGCTCGAACGTTATGAATGGGAACAAGTGGCAACGTCATAACCATGGCATAATTGTTACTTATTAAGCGATATCTGCTTTTCGTTGGCGGATGATAGGGACATGTTACCACTTTATAACTCAGCACATACAAACCATTAAGTTGTACGTAGACGTATGTCTTCCGCGTACGCCAGTTATGGTAGGATAATCCTTAAAAGGTCCCCCATTTCGCATGCAAAGTACGCAACGTGATGACCATTGCAAATTCAAGTATTTGTTTTCCTGTTTATTTTTTTTAATTTAATTTTCTCAAAAAGTGTACAGTGGATGGTTAGTAGAATGCATTTGGAATCGTAATTGTTTTTTATTTGTCATGAGCAGCCTATATAAATATTATGCGTGGGAAAAATAAATTTTAGGATCTAATTAAAATTCTTGGACGGTTGCAAATTTTTATTGTCAACGTTTACGTTGTAACTTAGATGTTAATTTTCCATAACGTTAAATATGAATATTAAATGTGCCTGTGTTTGTATTTAGCGACATCCTTATAAATGAGTTTTGATTATGGATGTATACGATTTACAAAATTAAAATTTATATAAGCCTAATCTAGAAAATAATATCAGTGTCTGTAGTCAGTCAGATTTCCGTTCAAATATGTGTAATAGTTTTTAAGTTACACAACCACAACGATTTGTAATTTTCGGTCGAAAAGGCCCAACTTTATACTAGACGTTGAAGACAATAAATAAAATTAAAAACAATTTGCAAAAAGCACAGACAGACGTGTGAAAATATTTTTATTCTATATATGCAACAGTATTTTCTAAAACTTAAGGCTCTTGGACAGGGGACATTTCTCTACATTAAGACGGAATAGCTACAGCAACCTTTGACCTGCGGAACCGAGACGTGGTCCTTCACTGCTGGCCGTATGAGGACGCTCAAAGTCGGTCAGCGAGCTATGGAGAGGGCTACGTTCGGAGTTTCTCTGAGTGATAAACTTAGAAATGAGGATATCCGCAGTAGAACCGGAGTGACCGACATAGCCCAACGGATTAGTAAGCTGAAGTGGCAATGGGCCGGCAACCGTTGGGGGAAAAAGGTTCTCGAGTGGCAGCCTCGTACCGGTAGGCAAAGTGTAGGGCGACCCCGCACTAGATGGAGTGACGACCTGGTAAGACATGCAGGAAGTCGATGGATGCAGGTGGCTCAGGACCGTGCTTTGTGGCGTACTTTGGGGGAGGCCTATGTTCAGCAGTGGACTTGTGAAGGGCTGTAATGATGATGATGATGATGAGCTACAGCAATACTTACAAACTTCTGTTCGTTTCAATAAATTGAACTGATTAATGAATATACCTCTAAAATATTTTTCGCAGTTGTTAGTCAATGCAATGACGACAATATTTCACTTCGCCTATAAAAGGTACAAAGTAACGGTGTTAATCACAGGAACGTGAAGGCTTTGCATTGACCTAATTCCGTTGCAGTTAAATCAGTCGTCGAGAGAGCTGATGTTAATGCATTTTATATTGGTTCAATTGGGAGGAGCGACGGCGCGGTATGCGCTCGATGTGTGGGCGATTCGCGGGAACGCATTAGGGGCAGCGCGAATTGGCACGCACTTGGTACTCTCGCACTTCGGATAATTCAGCATCAGTAGAGACCGGACCGTTAAGCTTAATTGGTTAATGACGTTTTGGGTAGTTACGTTTTGCTGAGTTTCACGTAAAATTTCAAGTAAGAATAAAATTTCCTATTAGGTATATTTGAACTAAACGAAGAAGTGATGTAATAACTTAATTTAAAAATTAAAAACCCCCAAAACGAAAACAGCTGATGATCTTCAAACGGCTGAACAGATTCTTCTCAATTAATTCCGTTCAGGAGTCATGAAACTGAAAACTGAAACAGACACACAGACACATAAACACAGATACACATCACTAACATATGATAACCCTCTTTTTCGTCGGGGGTTAAAAAGAGATTTCCAAATGTTAGAAACGGTGTCCACTGAACTAATTGAAAAAGTTCTTAATTTGTACAATATTTCTTCATAAGCGTAATCTGATTGTCTATGAAAAATGACTTTCGTTGGCTCATATTGGCCAAGTCTAATAAGAGCAGGTCATACGCACGGGCTGGTCGGCGCAGGCGCAATGCAATCGTGCGTTTAGGGCCACATGCCGACGCCAAGTTCCCTGGAAGGCGATGAATAACTCATTGTCCGTCGGTCCGTCCGTCCGTCGTGACGCACGCTTCTCGGAAACTTACGATGCAACGCAGAAAGTGACCGAAACAGTTCACCCGCGAGTTGCATTAAACTGACGAAATCAGAATTCGGAGCTTTAGCTTAGGGTTTGCAATTCATGTGTGAAAATCTCTCATTTCAATACTTTTTTGTTTCTTCCATTGAATTCTACCATTCATTTGACAAAAGATAAAAGATTCTCGAGTGGCAGTGGAGAAGAAAGAAGGAAATACTTGCAATAATAGGTTTTTTATGAATAGGTAAAAGTAAAGTTACAGCCTATATACGTCCCACTGCTGGTCACAGGCCTCCGCTCATTTCTGAGAGGTTTTAGTGCAAAAAATTGTCCGCCGCGCTGCCCCCATGCGTGTTGGCGAACTTCACATGTCTTACGAATATATTTTTTTCTTATTTCTCTGACATGCAGGTTTCCTCATGATGTTTTCCTTCATCGCCGAGCACGTGGTAAATCAGCACTTAAAATTGCAATTAACAATTCCATTGGTGCCGGCGGGGTTCGAACCCGGTTTGCTCGCGTACTGTGAAATTTACAGCGAGCGCTAACCATCTGAGCTACTACGGCTCATGGCTATGAATAAGCTATAAATGAGTACTAATGATTATCTCTTGGCCCGTTTCAAAACAGATTATCCTATTTGATTCCAAAAAATATCAACAATAATATGTGACATGTATGTTTTTACTAGTATATGGCCTAATTATAATCTGTAACCACAAAGATTAGAGAAATTTAAGACAGTAAAAGAATTAGAAAGAAATACACTTCATATTTCGAAAGCTAAGCTAAGCTTACTGCGTAAGCGACTGAGTATGTATATGTATGTATATGGAACCTCAAAAATATTTAAAAAGATAAATCTACGTTTTCTTCCATTCATCCATTCATTCCAACCTATCAAAAATACACTGAAGAACATATGCCTCCCCAATATCAATATACATTTCCCCAATATTAATATATATGCTATAGTTGCCATAGTTGGCAGGCCGGCAGCCAATGTCATGAAACTCAAATTTCTATTAAACAAATATGCAGAGTTCACAGATTATACGTTCGAGTCAACCGAACGTTTGAAAGTCTGATAAAATAAAGAGCTTTAGCATTGAAGTCACGGCGTATTTAGCGTAGATTATGAACTGAAACCATAAAACTTGGAACATAAAATGGTGCACATCGCGCACGTCGAAATTCAAATCGGTCGCCGCAATTCCCACCAAAAGAGAACGACTGCACTAGCGAAGTGCATCGTTCTAATTAGGATGCGAGTGATGTACGCTTCACGCATGTCGGCATCGGTCACCAAACAGCTGAATATTCGCACACGACTATTGTGATACCAGTTTATGGTCTCGGCTTGCCTTTATACTCCTTAGTTAGCATTCCAAATTGGTAACACAAACGTTTTTTTTTCATACCGCTTAGTGTAATGTCATAGCAATAAAGAAGGAGCACGTCCACTCGCAAAAGTTGTGAGTCAAGCCACTGTTACGATTGTTAACCTCACTAGTGTAATTGTCTCTCAATTAACATAGTATTTAAATTTTTGGTAGGTGCAAAATTATTATTAAACGTAACTGAAACCACGCTAAACTGCTTTAAGATTTTTCTTTTGAGTAAAACAATTTACAATTTAAGCTTTCGACGTCTAAATATAGACATAAAGAATGCATTTTCTTTCGCCACGGTGAATGCTCTGATTGTTCAAGTTAATCCCAGCCCCCAAATTTCATGAACGCACATCGCGGCAAAACTCCCGATACCGTCCACACAATTTGGATGCTTGGCGGTCCACCACTGTACGTTTCACTAAGAGTTTTATTCCGCGTACAACCTCTCTGTGGAATAGTTTACCACCGGCAATTTTTTCGGACCGATACGACCTAGGGACCTTCAATAAAAGAGCTTACTCCCTTCTAAAGGGCCGGCAACGCACCTGCACTTCCCCTGGTATTCCAATTGTTCATTTCTTAATGTGCTTCTCGTTTGCCCCCTCTCCTGTAAAAAAGAGGTGTTTAAAGTTGTTCTCTCTTTTATCACTAAACTAGCGATCTGCCCAGGTTTCCCACGTTTAATTTCTCGATCTTGACAACAGCGCCAAATACCGGTTCTAATTGTGGATCTAAACAATTCAGGGACTCATTTAAACACAAAAAAAATTATCAAAATCAGTCGAGACATTTTCGAATTTTAGCGAGAGTAACGGATCGCAGTTGATTTTTGACATAGAAAAAAAATGACAATAGAAAGAGACAGGTATATAGATTATTAATACTCATGTAAGCGATAGTTATTTATTATACTGTGGCGATAGTTAACGAATAAATAAGACCGTTATCCAATTTTCTAATTACAAAAGTGCATTAAGAGCATTGGTGGTATTGTAACCTGCTTGTCTGAAAACTGTGTGCTGTCCGCCAACATGCATTTGGGTCGCGCGTCGGAGTATCTTCAGCTCCAAAACCCTATCAATAATGGGAGGAGATCTGGACCCAGTTAGCATGTACTCGTAGGCTGTTACTTTTTTACACTCTTCTCGGGAACCATCACAGAAATCGTAATAATGGTATTAATATTCAACTGCTTATAACGTTAGTAATTATCACTCTTAAGGGGAAGTACAATCTCAAATGGCTTAGCAAGATCCTTCGTTATGCCGAAAATATTGCAGTATTAATTTTGAAATAAATATATGGTAAAGTTGAGGATTAATGTTAAGGATTATGTTAGACGAAAACACGATTTCGTAAAATTTTCTCGATAGAAAAAAAAATCCAAAGTTACCTCCAAAATAAACAATAAACCGCTGTTATTCATAAAATACTTTAAATAAGATCATGAAACATTGCATACTAACGAACTAACTATAAAGCAGTGCTTATGTTATTTACTTTTTTTTAAAAAACCATTATTTTCACTGTAAAAAAGAAATTACCTAAACTATTGGCCTTTTGAAGCGTGATTCCTGCAGCACGGTCACTTCGCCTCGGCCTTTGAACAAGAAGGTTGTGTCGCTTACGATCAGAATATACATTACGCAACAGTACGACGTAAAATTAAAATGGGAAATAACCGTGATAAAAATAAGAAGCGGCTGGCTTGGAGTTAAGAAACAGGCATAAATATGATAAACCTAATGAAATAAGTGTCTAACGACCTTTCTACTTACAGTATTAGTGATTACAAACATGTCGGTATATAGCATACGACGCGCGGGCAAGTGGGGACGAAATTAGAATTTGAGCTGACTTACTCTATCCTCTTTAAGTATTTGGAATATACTGTTATTAATTATAAAATTTCTTGTCGCAGGTTAACCGGCCATTGACAATGAAAAAGGAGGGGATCCAAACGAGAAATCGGAAGCTAAGCAGTAAAAGTAAAAAGAAGAAGGGAGGAATGGGTATGGGTGGCGGTGGTGCTTGTGCACTAGCTCTTGGCGGCGTCATGGGAGACATGATAAAGCCACTAGGGGATGCTACCAAAGGGTTTGGTGGTTCAGCCTTTCCCTCAGCAATGGACTTTGGTAAGTTAAAAATATCTTTTATTTTTGTCATCAGATCATAAATCTCCAGAAGTATATAATAACAATGTCCTCCAGACCGAATTTCGGCCATGGCGGCCTGTCTCATCGGAGGCTAGCCATCGGCGCAGGACAGGATTATAGTATCCAAGTGTATACGCAAGCACAGGTGTACTGTCTATTCCCTCACTATCATAACCCGATGGGACGGTAAACCGACACGACCGGAGAAAGATCAGGCACAAGACCAACGGCTTTACGTGCTTTCCGAGGCAAGGGGGTGAGACACCGCCAACTTCCTGACTCCGGGCAGCTACTGAGAAATTCTTGACAGAAAAACTCAGTAATTGATTTTTTGGCTCGACCCTGGAATCAAACTCAGGACCTCATCATTAGCAGTCGCACTACTACAACCACTAGACCAACGAGGCAGTTAAAGGTTTCTCTAACAGGAAGAATGCCTGGCACCCTTAGCACACTTCTCGTTGTCTTTTACATTAATAAATAATGTCGTCCAATCGAATTTCGGTCACAGCGGTCAGACTCAACGGTAACTAGCTATCTGATTATAGTGCAGGAGTGTGTGTGCAAGCACAGGAGCACTCTTTATTCCCTCACTCCCAAAAGCTGATGGGTCTGTATTTAGACACGACTAGAGAGAGGTCGGGCGCAGTACTAATGGATTTACAATACCACGGTAATCGACTCGTACTCGTACTTCGTCGCCGTGGCAGCCTCTTAAAAGTCCAAGGCTGAACATAGGCCTCACTCATTGATTGCCTCATAGGGTGAAAATTTGCCATAGTTGCCACGTTTGGGAGGCATGTTGACAACCGCAATTTTTTATTTTTATTTGTTAATAAAAAGACTTTTCTACTCATCTCCTAGTTTATTTCCTTTATGGCCTCTTACGACACCCACGGGATGATATAGATAGTGGATATCCTAACACCACCACTGCTCGGTCGAATAGATTACACATTTTATAATTATTTTATGTTGTTGTGCAGGGCAACACCAAGTGGGTTTGGTGCATCCAGCCGCGGCGCACATGTCGCACTGGTATGGCGCACCGCACCAGGGCTTTGCGCCACCGCCCGCCTCGCATAACCCATACCACCACCATCACCTCGCGCAACTTAATTCCATGGTAAGTGATAACATTTTTTAGTAAAACATTTTTATAAAAACCTTACTCTCATATTAGATTTACTCCTGCATTGCTAGGCGTTTTACATAGGTACTTATACTGGATATGAATATACATCTTGACCCAAAACAATTATTTGTGTGCCATGCAATACTTTTTCCGCGCGGGCTTCGTGTCCAATAGCAATCACAATCCTTTAGACTTTCCAGACGTTTACCATCTGCGCTATCGAAACGTCAAATTTCACTAATAAATGTTTCCTAGTAGTTTGTAGTTTGGATAACTAAAGAAAAGTTTTATATACACCTAGCGATCTGCCCCGGCTTCGCACGGGATGCATCTGGATTCTACAACAGCGACACCTGCTGGGTCCAACTATGTCTATAACCTTACCGAAAGTGCAACAAAATGTTGACAAAGTTATGATGCAATCTGATGAACAGTATGGCAGCGCATAAAATGCGAACCAACAAAAATACATTCTTATACGGAATGACATTTTTTACCGTCTGAAAAAAGAAGGTGTAACGTGTGAACGCAGCAGAAACCTATGGCATTGATATTTAAAAATAAAATAAAAACATAATTTTAAATTAAATGAATAAATAAATTAAAATCTATCAAAATTTAAATCATATCCGCCCTACTTTACGAACGGCATTCAAACAATAAATTTAGTAGGCATCATTGACCTTGTCACTTCGCAGGGTCACAGGCTCAAGGGCAAAGGGCAAAGTAATTGTTCAAAATTATTTTTTTCAAACGTTTAGTACATTTTTTAAAATTATTTTTTGTAAAATATCAGTGCCATAGGCTTCTACTTCGTTCACATGTTACACTATTTTTTCCAGACGGTAAAAAAGATCATCCAGTATAATAGATAGTATAATCCAGTGTTGGACTATGCCATCTAATGGTAAGAGGTGATGGTCGAAGATGGTAAAGCGCACTGGTTTGTTAGCGTAACAGAGGCTTATTCACTGTTGTTTAATTATAAATTGTTTTAGCTTTCGGTTTGTGTTATTGCGTCAACGACCTAGCGGTCACTGGCTTGCCTGCTACATTAGAGCCCACATTTCTGCAGAAATCTTAATTGTACGTTTTGGGTTTAGCTTATTGTACCTGTGTCTTCGACACTGCTTCCTAATCTATCTCGCATCATATCGCATAAGCGATACATAGCTAAGTTAAGACGAGAGACCGCTTATATGCGTACATATATATACATACATACATACATATGTATATTACGTGCAAGGTCAGAGTTATAAAGAATTATTCTGAAAGCAGTTTATCGATTATGAAAAACGAGGAACGAAAGTACAAGGAACTTGTTAATGTGTTAAAATAAAAATATTAGTTTTCTAGTCTCGAATTTGATATACTTTTTATCAACATGCGTATTTGGCGCTATAGGAAAACTCTTCCTCCAATTTAAGGTACGATACGGGGGAGGGGTGGTACTGTGCATGTATAGGTTCAACCTTACACCATACTATTTTTACAACATTCCTGTGCGGCGGTACTACCACAATGGCTGTAACCATTTGAATTTTATTTTAATCTATGTTCTTCTTTTCAGACTGGCTGGAGGAGTGAGTACACGTGATAAGTCAACCATAGACAAGAGCCTAATAAGTCGACATAAATAACGTACGTCACGAGACCGTCCCGGCCGTTTGCCGGTTACCTATATTGAGAGGAAGAAGACATCACAAAATAGACACTGTGATTCCATTTATAGTTGATTAATTACTGAATTATAGTACGTAACTTAATCACGATACGACCTTTGTCACATCACCTTAATTTTATAAGACTGTTAACTGAATTGATGTTTGTAACTACACGAACGCACATCCTTTAATTTGAGTCGCCCGTGATATAGACATTCGTTTTGATTGTATTGACTGGTATTGACCAAGATCTTTTGCGAATATCCCGCTGAGAGTTTGGTATACTTCAGTTCCCAATAAGTATTAATTTAAGAGCGTTTTACATGAAAGTAACTAGCGAAATTGTACAGTATTATAATGTAATTTAGGGTCGTTTAATATGTCCGTTTAGATGATTTATATATATACGAGTAAGTAGGTATTGTTAAAACGAGAACAATTTGTGTATTTTGTACATACATATCTTATTAAGTTATATACCGTTCCTGTATAGATTGTTTTTTCTTTTTTGTATTTAATTTAAAACTGTGCGGATCGCTATGGGAATTGTGAAGTGTTCAAATAATTATTCCACAGTTTTTGATGTACATTTAATTTGTGTAGTCTTTATTAAATGAAATGCAATAGTAATTTATATAATAGTTATAAATCATACAATTTGTAAATAATTATATTGAGTCTATGCAGAAATGACATATTATGAATGTCCGTCATGTTTAAATTATTAAAGCAGGTCACTACATTGGTTTTAACGTTGCGTTGATACAACTGAATGTTGTTTTGTAAAAAAAACATAGTAATATTTTTATCGCTGTACCTTTGTAAATTTAAGATATTATCATGTGGCCATAAACTGGTGGGATATTATTTGGGGAGGCAGTAAAAGTCGCACGGACATAATCTGCGATGCATGAGATTTTAATTAAAGCATTTTACTATATCCTCAAACAAAATCCCGGAATACCGAAATGTACATATAAAATGTAAATCTCTTGTAGAAAATAAACCTAAAAAAATGAAATTGTAAATTAGCGATCATGCAGAACAACCTATAACGATATCCCGTACCTAAAGTTTTAGTTTTTAAAAATGAAACATTGTGAAGTTGTGTATTTTAAATAAAATTGAGAATAAATTATCAATACTTATTGATATTTAATACAAAGTTTTTATTTTTATATCAAACCCTCAAGTCGATATGTAGTTTTTTAAGTGGTAGAGCCACACTGGAGCTATATTAGTTGTAGCACGAATGGGTCGGCTCGACCGGGGTAGGCTACGGTCACACAGAATACCAGCATAAAATAGCAGCTTAAGGCTGTTTCGTATGTATGTTGAGTGTAGAGAACCGGTAACCTTTTTTACTGGAAACGAGGCATTCCATCTTAGTACTCAAGGGTGACAATGCATCTGAATTTTGATCCTTAATCGAGAATAGATGTAGATGTCTATGGGCCACAGCTTCCACTTACCATCAGGTAGACTGTGTGCTCGACTGTCTTGTACATATTAAATACATAAAACAATTTCATCGTAGTGCAATGTAAATTAAATTTCATTTATAAGAAAATACAAACGTCGATTAAATTAAGTGAATAAAAATTTAAGAAATCGTTAGTTGTATCTCATCTACATCGCCTTTATATGATGTAGGCAAAGCTACTTAAACAGCGTATTGTGTTACACTTCACTGCAGACCCTAAAGTTTAGTCCGTTGTATTAGAAATTGATTGAATTGACCATTCACTGGCCATCTCTATCCGCCATAAGTCACCGGATCAATTCCGCTATTCCGCAGAAAAAGTCGTCCAAAAGTCGCGCTTATATCGCGGCAAATTGAAAATGCATCCGGCCGTGTGATTGTGGCGCAACGGGCTCGCTGCCGACGACATATGGACCTATTCAATTTTAATCGTATTTCAGAAGAAAGGACATAGGATAAAGTACCTATAAAACGCTCCCCGTACGCCACGATAGAGCCCAGTTAATAAGCTGGTTTTATTTGCGGTTTTGGATTTTGAGGGTTGCTCATTGTTGGCAAACAATTAATGTTTGGGATTGATCTTTTTAAATTGCATGAAGATTTCGTTACTCTATGTGTTTGCGCTTCGATGGGGCGACGTTAATTTTCTTTGGCATGTTTCTTTACAAAATATCTGCCTCGGACATGAAAGGCTTTTGAAAAGATAGCTAAGAACCGATCCGCTCCGATGGATAGCAGAAGTTATAAATAAAAAAAATAATGTAGCATTTCCTGTTGAGTTGAAATGAGCGCAAGAAGTGTGGATTGTATTTTTAGCTTTTTAGCGGCAGTGTACACTGTACAGGCAGAGTCGCATAAGTCACTACGCAAGAACTTGTGATATATGGACCGCTAGCGCGGGAAAAAATGTCTTGGCATAAAAAGCGCGCCATCACTCTGCGCGATTTATTGCGCGCGGCAACACCTCCGAGTATGCGAGGCTTACAACACCGAGGGCGAATATTCTTACACCTACCCGCACGGGAATGCGCATACCCCCTGATGTGACGGAACTTTGCACTTCGTTAAATTACGACTGCAAAGCGGCTGTATTTCGTTATGTTGGTACAGTCGAGTACATTAATAAGTCGCCTTGTTATTTACGTATGTACTTCCTTGCAACAGTTGGTCCCTGCAGAGTATTTAAATATTTTGACGGCCATATTTATATATTAGTATGGTAAATTCATCAAAGTAAAATTAAAAAAATATTTTGTATGTACGCATTATTTTTACACATTAAAATGTATTTATTCGTGTGGCAAACATTTCAAAAATACCTCATCCTCATTAACCCGTACTTGTTCAATGATGGACACTGGACTTACCCATTTCGTCAATGAGATGTTCGTCCTTCCATCTATTGGAGATCCGGTAGTCTTTCTGAAATGCCTCATAGTCCCCTGTTACGAACCCTTCGAAGCGAAATGAGATGATTACTCCATGGGGGGATGGACCATCACGCTAAAAAAAATATACTTATAGTACGTGAGGATAATATGGTCATCCATTTAATATGGTCACTTTTTTACAACCCAATAACAAAGCATTGTTTGCATAGAGGGCTCTATCAAATAATAAAGGGGCAAAAGGGTGCTGCTTTATTGACGCCATTTTAACATTTGATATTACAGTTAATATTTTAATCGATTTTAGTATCGTATAGTGTAGTTCTTTTTAGTATATTTTTCGAAGTGTTCATAACTATTGCCAAAGCTTGTATGCAATATTTTTCCTAATATAGTAATTATCTCTGTCCTTCTCCTATTTTTGGTTTTATAGAGCGGCAAAGCTTAAAGTGACCAATGACCATATTACCATCACGTACCTTAATAGAAAATAGTAATTTAATAATTAGTTACTATAGTAATGTCTAGTAAATGTAAAGATAAACATAACGTACATAAACTCATGCTTTTCGCACGATCCTGACACACCTCTCTTGCTTCCTTCACATCCATATACCTACGCATACATGTTTGTCGGTTTAAGGGTTCTCCTAATTTAGCGTATCTTAAAAATATCACCAATTTGGTCGATAAACTCCACCTAGGGCATCTCTTTGTCAATCTTTCCTCATTATTAGATAAAAAATAAATATTTAAAATAATAAAGTCTAATGGTTAAGGGTACGAAACTTTATGGTCGTGAGTTCGTATGCACCATTCGATTACTAACTGTAAGTACTCATACCTAGAATACTCTTAGTGTTAATGGCACTGTTAGTATAAATCAAGAGACTTTATTTACGTTTTATACGTGGTAGAGCCACGCTGTAGCTATATTATGGTTGTAGCATGAATGGGTCCGCTTGACCGGGGAAGGACCACGCTCTCACAGAACACCAGCGTAAAACAGCTTAATACTGCTGTGTTTCGTATGGTTAGTGTAGAGGTCCAGATACTCTTTTTTACTGGAAACGAGGCACTACATCTTAGTCCTCAGGGGTGATAATTCATCTGCGTTTTGATTCTTAATCGGGGATAAATGTAGGTGTCTATGGGCCACAATGTGCTCGTTTGTCACCCTTATTCTATAAAAAAAATCAAATATATCAAACGTAGACAAATTATATAGAATAGCGTGTCCGTTGTTATGATTGCGTTTGTTCCGATACTTTAAGTCACTACGATATCCCATGCACTTTTTCCTCTTGATATTGTAAGTTGTAATGGGGACAAAGTGCGTGGTTGGATAAGTCATGCATCCCGTTATTTGCACTCGCAGCTATACTATTTGCATAATTGTAAGTAAAGTTTCTCAGTAAAGAAAGTGGACGCTATAACAGCGGGTTTTAGAATATTAGGTATACGGACGATTTAATAAGGGTCAACGATTCACCTGCTGTATTTCCTTCGTTCTTTGGAGGTTCGCGGGCTCAACGTCAGTTCTGGAGAAACTAAGAACGAACTACGCCTTTGTACAAACTTTTTATCATGATGTGTCCTCTCCTTTACTTGTGTGTACATAAATTGTGAAATAAATAATAAAATAAATACACCATAGTTTACTTCACGTCGAATCATAGAAAATCTATAGGGCCAGATCCTAAATCTCCGCAATTTACTTTTCTAGTAAATAACTATTTTACACTATACTCTTATAATGCTAAACACAGTTTTTTAGTTACGTCACGTCAATTAAAAGTAAATATTATAAAAAAATAAAACACGATAAACCTTCTAAACCCAAATGACTTAAACAAACAAAGCGTCCCGTCGCTGCTTAAATAAATAACTAGCTTAAATCCCGATATAAAAGTGTTCGAGCCTGGCATCACAAATCCTATAATAAGAGTCATAGAGGGTTGGCGAGTCGTGAGTAAAGTATCGTCCACACTTCACTGGCTGCGACTCTCTGTCTGATCCGGGAATCAATCTCGGACTTAGTCACGCTTATCTCCCTGACCCCGGGCCTGACGAGTGTCATAACACATGAATAGCTTTCAAATGTTTTAAACTTTTGTTTTTCAAAATTTTTCACCCAAAGGACTTATAGAATAACAAAATAAAAGTAAAAGTAATAGTAATTACTTAAAACAAAAATTGCTATTGTGAGATGGGTTGATGTCGCCAAATTGAAGAGTAAACAGAGCTTTATTGTCCCTACTTGATTCTACTGAATTGACCTGGTCATTTAATCTCTGGTGAGAAATCAAGGCCAAAAACTTCCCATCAATTTCATTTTTTTATATGAGAAGGGTGAGAAATGAGCGCAGTCCACCAGATGGTAAGTGGTTGCTGTGGCCCATAGACATCTACATCTATCCTCGATTACGAATCAAAATGCAAAATGCATTGTCACTCGCGAGGGACTAAGATGGAATTCCAGTAAAAAGGGTCTCCGGTTCTCTACACTCACCATACGAAATACAGTAGCGTTAAGCTGCTATTTCACGCTGGTGTTCAGTGAGAGCGTGTTCCTTCCCCGGTCGAACCGACCCACTCGTGCTACTATACTACTAATAGCATGGCTCTTCCACGTTAACGTTCCTGGAGTTATGAGGCCTCCTTTAATTGTACAACTATTTGTAAGTACTATTTGTAAATGTAGAATCTATTTAATAAGTTAGGTTTGGCAACTTTTATCATAGGATAAAAGTTGCCAAACCTAACTTATTAAAGAGATTTTACATTTAGAAGGATCAAGGACATAAACTCATCATTTTTATTTTATGTAAACATAACATAATGTTCGTTGAACTTGAACCGCAGCACATATTAACAGTTATACTTTAGGATTAAGTATAAAACCCTCAAGACTGTAAATTCGATCGTTAACAAAGCAATAAACGGTGGTACCAGTCTCATCGTTTACCGGAATCATAGAATTCTGTTCTCGGAAATACTCCTATTAGATAACAGATAAAATATCTTTAAACGGTTAAAACTATAAAAAAGTGGGAATGAAATGTAAAGATTTCAACACAACTTAAATATTTATCATGGAGTAGTTTGATCAAAGTACGGCATTACGTTAAAAAATCATTTGATTTACACTTAAAAATTGTAATTTAAATGTTATAAAAATATTAATTTACCTATTAATTTGTTTACGTTTGTGTTTATATGTTCTCTGTATATAAAAATCAATTGCTGTCGTTAACGACAACAATTGATTTTAGACAAAGAAGTTTTAAACTAAAAAACTTCTTGTGTTATCTTTTATTCTGTGCTAAAACTTGAAAATGGCTCGAACGATTTTAATTAAATTTTGTGTGTTTATTCGAGTGGATCCCTGGATGATTTAGATTTACAATTGGAATTGATAAGTGACGTAAGAGATGTTGCATCTCTTTGCATTTTCTTTCGCATATACCATGAAGAGTGCTCTGAGGAATTGTTCGGATTAATCCCAGTCGCCAAATTTCCTGAACGCACTACGCGGCAAACGTCCCGATACCATCCACATCATCTGGATGCTTGGCGGTCAACCTCCCTGTGGAATAGTTTACCACCGGCGATTTTTCCGGACCGATACGACCTGGGGACTTTCAAGAAAAGAGCTTACTCCTTTCTAAAGGGCCGGCAACGCACCTGCAATTCCCCTGGTGTTGCGGTTGATCATGGGCGGCGGTAGTCACTTAAAATTAGGTGAGCCGCAAGCACGTTTGCCCCCTCTTCTATTAAAAAAAATTGCTGTTGTCGAGATTCAGAAATCACCCGAGGGAGGCCGGGGCGGATTGTTACTATTCTACATATACTATTGTATAAAAGAAAAAACTAACATATAACTAGCTTACTCGCGGCTTCACCCGCATGGTCACTGGGAAATGAACTATCCATTGCTTTTTGAATTGAAAGAAAACTGAGTTTTATGGATTTGTCAGAGATACAGCCATTAAAAGGTAACGGTGCAAAATTGATTCGTCAGCCTATTTAAATGTTTTGAAGCGCAGCGTATAGGAAAGCATGAAAATATCCTGTTTATTTCAAATGGAAATGGGATATTTTTTTAATTAAAGAAAACTGAGCATAATTATCCGCCAGGGATGCAGACTTTTGAAAAGAAACTGAGCTAAATTGATTCATCAGAAATGCAGTTTTCTGAATTGAATGGAAACTGAGCCAAATAAAAGATCCGTCAGAGATGCAGTTCCTTTTGAGTTGAAGGAAACTGAGCTTAATAGGTCCGTCAGAGGTGCAGCATTTGGAATTGAAAAGAAACTGAGCTAAATAGGAAATTTTGAATTTAAAGGGAAGATCTGTAGGAATTCTGATTAATTGATTGTGGGAATTTTGGAAAAAAACTAACTGAACACTATTTTAAGACGCTACTGTAGGCAATGTTATATGTTTTTCCATTCGGGGAAAGAATGTGGAGATTCCGGGCATTTGACACACGCGAACATGCTACATACAGCTGACCCTGAGAGAAGCACGGTTTTTCTTAGTTGACCCCCGCTACCTGCAACGTTTGCCCTTGCGCTTTATTAATTGTCATTGCAAAACTGAGCTTAATAGGGAACTGCAACCTTTTGAATTGAAAAGGAAAATCTGTGGGAATTATAGGGATCCATGTTATAATAATATTTTCACCTTTTCCTACGCCTGTAAAAATTGTAGTACCAATTATGTTCCGTCCAAGATGTGTCACACGCAGCCTTGTCCCGTTACATAACCGAGGAGCATCTAAATTTCGCATTAGCATGACTGGGACGCCTAATTTTAATTGAAGCTTATGTGAGGGCACACCTAACAACTCTAGAGAATTTAGAAACTCTGCGGGATATGAAGTGCTCTGTTCTGTGTCCATAACTGTGTCTACTGACAAATAGTCTGTTATTTCTCCTGCTACTTCGCTTAATATATCAGAATGGCTAGCCTCCGTTGAGGCAGGCCGCCGTGGCCGAAATTCGGTCTGGAGGACATTATTATTATAATTGAAATTGAATGACTGCCTCGATGGTTATCACGATTGTTGATCATGAGTCCCCGGGTTTAGACCAAAAGTCAGGTAATAAGTTCTTCTGTCCTAAATTTCTGTAGCAGCCTGGAGGAAATTAGGAAGTTGGCGGTGTTTCGCCGCCATACTTACTTTAAAATTCTTTGCTTTTTCCTTATTTTAAATATTTAAAAATCCTAACACTGCCATCAGTGTATATTCTAGAATCAGCAATTTTTGTAAAAAGGTATCCATTTCTTTTTCAAAAATTATCTACAATTAGAAAGAATCCAATACGCACCCAATACGTTAATAAGTTATGTTACATAAAATGTGAAACATCACTAATGAAAAAAGCTTTTTTGGTATTGCCCTACGAATTTATAATAAACTAGGGGAAGGGAGGGCAAGAAGGTTAGGGCAGCCAAAACGGATATTTTCTCTATACGAATAATAATGCTAAACAGAGAGAGAAATAGTGCATCATAGCGAAGTCTCGCTTGCTGTGCGCCGATTTAGTAAATCGCGCTGTGCCGCGTGGTATGTATGTGGAAGTAGTGCTGTGTTATTGTTTTTGTTACGCGAAATTAAAAAAATAAGGTAAGTCGTGGCATCATTTTATCACATTCTGTTAAGCTTTTATTGCAAATTAATCTGTCGATGCTGTAAGGTATTCATCTTATGTTAATATAATGATAATTTTAATAAGAAGCAGTAACTGTGAGCGGAACAAAGTTTAGGTTATAATAATAAGAGAGTATAGGGCAAGACGGAACGGGCAAAAGGGATCGAGATCCGTTTTACCCTGCCTTAAATACGAATGAGTTGAGTTTATTTTTATTCAATATTAAATATAATTTGTGTTATTGTTACTTGCAGATGGTTAACAACTACATACGGAAGACTACTAGCCTCTTGGTCGGAAGAAACAATGAAAAAAGCAATTGCAGAGGCAACAAAATCCTCAATAAAAAGTGCATCTCAAAAATATGGAATACCGTATACTACGTTGCAACGTCATGTCAAATCGAATAGTAGTAAAAAACGTCTCGGCAGGTTTAAGCCTGTATTTAATGAAGAACAAGAAAAAAATTTAGAAAACCATTTAAAGGATTTAGATGCACTGTTTTACGGTCTGTCTGGAAATGAATTTATGGAATTAGCTGGTGAGTATGCTAAGCGACAAAACATACAAACGCCATTCAAGAATAATATTACCGGTAAACAGTGGTTTAAAAATTTCCTGAAACGTCATTCCGATATTGTTTTAAGAAGCCCAGAGCCGACGTCGGTAGCTAGATTATCAGCTTTTAACAAACCAGCTGTGACACGTTTTTATGATTTATTGGAGACCATTGTTGAAGAGCATCATATCACTCCTAATATGATATATAACATGGATGAGACAGGTGTGAGCACCTCATCTACAAAACCACCAAAAGTACTCTCAGTACTTGGTAAGAAGCAGGTCGGCATGGTGAGCAGCTTAGAGAGAGGTACTTTGACGACAGTCATCTGTTGCTGTAGCGCAACAGGGTGTTTCGCAACTCCCCCATTCTTTATTTTTAAAAGAAAAAGGTTTCAGCCACGTCTACTAGATGGGGCATGTCCTGGTAGTGAAGGCACCATATCAGATAGTGGATGGGTAAGCGGAGGAATTTTCTTACAATGGCTAATAGCTTTTGTGACTTATGTGCGCCCTACGAGTGAATGTAAGGCTTTATTAATTCTGGATAATCATGAATCTCATAAATATTACCCTGCTTTAGAATATGCCAGAGATCATAATGTAATATTTGTGTCCATTCCTCCACACACATCTCATAAGTTACAGCCACTTGAGGTTGCTGTCTATGCACCATTTAAGGTGGCCTTTGAAATTGAGTTGAATAAGTTCCAAAAGCATTATCCAGGGCGAGTTATTTCACAGTGTGAAGTTGTACGTCTGGTTACACCTGCTTACTTAAAAGTAGCAACACCACAAAACGCCATGAGCGGATTTAGAGCAGCTGGCATTTATCCGTACGATAGAAATGTGATAGATGAAGCGCTATTCGCACCTTCTACAGTCTACGAGGCATCAACTTCACACTCTGCAGGCGAAGACCATGGGGCTCCAACACCTTTTCAATTAGAAGCGACTGTTTCACCTATGACAGCAGATACGTACGCCATACCACATGGTTCAGAAACACCACCAATTCTGTCCACTATACCACGAGATGAAATTACTCCACCAGCTTTGACGACACCACCCATTTTCCCATTTTGGCACATGTACACACTCACAAGATCATTCTTCCGGACCCAACAACATTTGTTTCGAAGACTCCAGAAGACAATCTACGTTGACAGCACCACACACATCCGTTTGTACATTAGCTGTACCACAAGCCATTCATTGTTTTACTGCATTCAGTGTTGAAATACTCAAAGAAATTCATCCACTGCCCCAGCAACAGTTTAAAAAACTAAGTAGAGGTAGAAAACTACAAAAATCAGAAATATTAACCAGCACTCCTATAAAAACCATACAAGAAGATAAATTAAAAAAAAACAGTTTTAAAATAAACCTTGGAGCTTCTGTATCTGGACTAAAGAAGTCAACTACCAGCAAGAAAAAGACTGTTCGAAGTTAAAGAAAAAAAGTGCAGAAAAGATAAAACGAGGTAAAGGAAATAAAAAGAAACAATATTATTGTATTATCATTATTATTATAAACAATATTATTATTATTGTATACGAGAATAGAAGACTGGATTGAATGTTCTCAATGTCGCGAATGGACGCATGAGAGTTGTTCATCATATTCGGGACATGTTTCCTATTTTTTGTGAACTTTGTAGCGATTAGTTTCCGAATGCTAAGGGATATATCCGTTTTGCCCTCGAAATATATGCGTTTTACCTACCTTAATAGGGCAAAACGGATACTTCAGAGACTTTAAAAAAATTAGTGTTTCATGTTACGTTTAATTTTATTTTCAAGTATTATTTATCAGAGCTTGCTTTATTTAATTTTCATTACATGTTGTCTGATTAAAGAACGTATTTTTATTATTCAACCTTAATGGATCTCCTTGTCCTCCCTTCCTGATACAATAAAAATATGAACTTATTTAAATTTAAGAAAGTGCTTAATGAATTATTAATAGACAAATGTTATTATAAAATTGACGAGTTCTTGAATGATAATTTTGACAAATTATATTAACTTTAAATTATATTGAGTAATTATATTATTTTGTTATTATCATTTATTTAATTTTATCAATGTAGAATCTTAATTAGTGTTACAAATTCATTAATTTTATTCTATTGTATTTTTATGGCATGATTCTCATACGAACAAACATTTATATTTGTATGTCTTTAAGACAAAACATGGCGTACTAATAATTGTAACCCTCGCAAGACCTTCAATGTTTAAACCTACCTATGTTTGAAAAATAAAATATTCAGATTCTGGTTCTGATTCTGATGCTTCGAAAAGCACGTAAGGTCTTGTGCTTGATTTCTCTCCGCTCGTGTCTGATTGCTGTCGCATCGGACTACGAGAGTGAGGGTACAGTGAGTGCACCAGTGCACTATAATCGTGTCTTGCGCAGATAAGTATGTCTATGCCAGAAAATCTCATGATCTAAAACTCGTGCGTTTTTCTGGCATATTCCATAATCGCTTCTTACGATAATATGAATGAACGGAAGCTATTAACTGCGTGCGCAAGCAAATACAGAGGCACTGACTCATCCTAACTTATTCGTACCCGATGTAATGCTTACGCTATAAGATCGGGGGTAAATTATTAGTATGAATCGTCATTTGAACCCTCAGTGTAGTGTTCGCTGTGCGGCATAAGTTTTGATCGAAATTAGTCAGGACATAGCAACACGGGTCTTCGTGGACCGAAGGGGAATAGCCATAGTGGTTTTTTTCTGACACTGTCTGTCAATGTTTCAGAAGGAAGTCCGTCAACACAAAAATAATTGTCAGCCATTAAGAAACTCACATAATAACAGTGTCGCTCGGTGACAGTGACGACTCAGATCCGAAAAGATCAGAAATCCGAAACAACACAACCGTTATTATTGTAATTTTTAAGTTTGTCCGTGTGTCCATAAAATACCGAATGGATCGAGAGTGAGCGATAGGTTGCATCACTCTAGCTGAGCGTTATATCGATGGTGGCGGAGTAGAATTGAGGGTATATCGGGAACCCCCATTTGTGCAGTATATAGTTCAATGTGGGTGTCGACTGAGAGAGATTCCGTTTAAATCATTCTACAAGTGAAGTCATTCTACGAGTGTTTGAATGGTGTTGCTGGGAAGCTACCCTGTATTACGTTGAGAAGGGTAATGTTGTCGTCGGTCCTTCACGTTACACTAGTGCGTAATTGTGACGGGGACATGTTACGGTAGATATGGTCGAACTGTAATTGTTCTTTATTGAGTATATAGTGAATTACATTGTCTTATTACTACTTCTTATCCTATACCTTTAAACGAGCAATTCTATATATATATATATATATATATATATATATATATATATATATATATATAACACGGAAACGGCTCCAACGATTTTCATAAAACTTAGTGTCCAGGGGGGTTTCAGGGGTAATAAATCGATCTAGCTAGGATTTATTTTTAGAAAATTTGGTTTTCAGGCAATGAAAAACTGCTACAATATAAGAAGGTAAATTATGACATGGTATTAGCGAACGTAATAGTTCAAGAGGATATCGGGCCGTCGCGAAATCGTAGTGCCCCGGTTCGCGTCGTGTCTTCGGTCCGACATTTTTTCCTATTTTTTTTCAAGTTCCCTTCGTTTGTGAGAAAATCTATTATTCTGAGCCCGTTTTTTAGTATTTTTTTTAAATACGAACATTTTAATTAATCTAATTGCACGCATGATTTTTTATTCAAATAACCAGTTCAGTCTTTTCTATTATGTTCATAAGAAGAAAAAATATTATTCATGTTTCATCAGTATGTAATTTGTATCTAAATATAATTTCCAACACACACGATTTTCAAAAAAAAAAAAAAATACCGAGCTCGGTCATCCAGGTACTATAGTATAATATTATCTATAGTCTAGTTAGCAGTGCGGTTGGAATAAGATTTTGTAGACATAAAATCAAGTTCACTTATACTTTCACAGAGTTGAACGCCTGCGTATGGCTACTCACCTCCAGTCCGCTGGTGGCCCGTATTATCAGGAGACAACTGTCATAATGTTTTATATAAAGCTGGTACATTTTTAATAAAAAATCTAAGGTTTCTTTGTGTTGTGTGCACAGGATAACAGGTGTGAGGTATTATCGTAGTATAGTAACGTAGTAATAATATATTTAAATATGAATTATATGTCATATTATTCCTCTATTAAGTTCTTGTTTCATAACAAACAAGTGCATGGAGTATTGAATGTCCAAAATATAATTTCACTAGTGCACCTGCCCGGCCTCCCTCGTGTTAATATTATAATATATACGAAGAAAACGGGCCTTAATGCATTCAGCGGATGAACTGATGTAATTATTATTTGGTGCAAACGTATTGAATATTAAGTCGAATATTGGGGTAAAAAATCTTTTGTTGAGGTAAAAGTATGCTAATTGCGAAGCAGTCCGATGTAACGGACTTGATGAAACAAGGGGCTGGGACAGGTGATGTGATAAAAACTGACAGAATTTTTAACAAATGCGACACAAAATTTTGTAATTATGTAATGTATTTTAGCAATTAATACCAATGAATTAAGGTTCACAAATGTAGGTTATTTATGTAAGGTAAATTAAATTTTGTCATTTTAATTGCTTTTTCATGTTTTGTGGCAAAATTAGTTAAACCGGAACCCATTACGTTTTGAACGGAAAAATTATCGTTTAAAATATGATTGCAAAAGAATCAAAAATCCTGATATACCTACGTTTAATTGTGATTAAAAATAATAAATTCGTTTAGGAATCACTTAGATGCAGGTACAGTAGGCACCTGCCTAAAAAGCTGCAAGTTCAACGTCCACATTTATTGCCTCTGATTATGAACCCCTTGCTTTGGATGGTTAAATAATTATTATGCAATGCACCTTTTAGCAATTTTATAATTATAAGGTTACCTTTAATTTCTTGTAATAATGCAAAAGTTACGTCGTTAAGGATAATTAGAATCGCTTTTAAAACTATTACCATGCCCGCATAAACTTAAATGTAACCCAAATAAACCTAAAGATTTGCTGGGGAAAGGTGAATGAGTTAACATATCCACAAATTTTTATCTATTCGTATAATTTATGCATATAATTTGCAAGGACTTTAATGCTCCTGATCTCTCCCCGGTCATATCGGTGTACCGTCCCATCGGACTACGAGAGTGGGGGAATATAGAGTGCACCTGTGATTGCGCACACACAAGGGCACTATAATCCTGTCCTGCGCCGATGGCTAATATCCCTTGGTCCTGGCCGCCGTGACCAAAATTCGGTTTAGAAGACATTATTAATATTTTACACGGAGTACATCCCGCTGATTGACAAGGCTCAGATGTGAAATTCTTATCCCACTAATGTTCATGAGCCGCGTTATCAGTGTCAGGTTGTCGGCAGTCGCAATCCCGCTCGCCTAGCATGATGATTCGATAGTTGGCGCTATGAGTAATAAATTATTACATAATTTTATTTAAATTTGCTACTTTTATGAGTATCTTTTTGAAATTTGGCGGGTTATTATTCGAAGCTGAGTTTAAAATTAAAAAAAATATACAGAATAAGATGATTACTTGGTTATAAAAATTATGACGTCATTGAACGAAATTTCTGTACTGTTTGTTTTGTCAACTCTTAAAAAGTATTTCAATTGAGTAGAGGTTCAACTACCAATACGTTATTCTGCTAGAGTCCACCTGGATAGGTACATCACTTATCTATTTCTCACGCCAAGTAGTGGTGCTCGTAGTGCTATGTTCCAGTCTGCAGGGCAATGACAGCCAGAATAATTACAGACTGTGAGGCGTTCCATGTTAGTTCTATTAGTGACAACGCATCTGCATTCTTCTTTGTTTTGAGCCAGCTGCAGGTGACAAAAGACTACAGTAGCCACTTTTCTTCAGGTGGACTATAATTTCGTTTGTCGGAAAAAAATGATGCCGGATTCTTGAAAATGCCGTCTTGTGGGGATTCGCAGCGGTTGGTAACAGCGAGCTTCTTCTTAGTGTTTAGAGTACCCTACGCAGTAATTTTGTTGTGGCACGAATGGGTAGGCTTGACCTTTGAAGGATCACGCTCTCACAAAATATACCGCAGAGTCTACTTCAAGCGAGATTGCCTCGTGTAGAGGCGAAACATGTGTCATATCATCGACGGTAGTATCTTCACCAGTGTGTTAATATTGTAGGGAGTATCGGTGCTGAGATTAGTCGTGACGGGGATAATGCACGCAAACGAGGGAGGGTGCAAGTTGCTCTTCACACTAGGTAAGGCTTTTTCACGTAGTAGAGTCACGCTGCAGCTATGTTACGGTTGTAGCACGAATGGGTCGGCTCGATCGGGGAAGGACCACGCTCTCACAGAATACGAGCGTAAAATAGCAACTCCATGCTGCTGTGTGGCGTATGGCGTATGGCAGTGTAGTATACGGCCTTTTTACTGGAAACGAGGCATTTCATCTTTGTCCTCACGGTCGACAACGCATCTGCATTTTGATTTGTAATCAAGCATAGATGTAGATAGTCTATGGCCCATAGCAACCACTTACCATCAGGTGGACTGTGTGCTAGCTTGTCACCCTATCCTATAAAAAACGACACATCATTTTATTTTACTTTATTACGCGGATCATGTCAAATTAATTTTTAAGATCTTTAACATATAACGGAACTAACGATTAACTCTATTAATTATCAAAATAGTTAATTTAATTTTTGTGTCATTTATACTTTGGCTTTGGGCCTCTCTCTCAAGTCGATCAGTGAACACATGCAGACGATACGGAAGGACACTACACTACACTAAGGATTTGCTATATTTCAAAACTTAAAAAAGAACCTGTAGATCTATGAAGCTATTGTCTCAAAAATATGTGCAATATGGGAAAAAATTAGGATAAAAATTGAAAATCTGTTAATTTTACGTGTTGCATAAGCTTTCTCTTCCTTTTGCCTTGGGATCATCTTCCCCCATCGCAAAAAGCAATACCTATGCAAACGAATCAATACGCTTCCACTAAATGGTAGTGTTAAACCAGTTATCATTAAATATACACATAGAATTAGATGCTGAATGATGCTTTATCTTAATTGCAAGCAATGGGTTTAGATTTAGATAAAGCATCATTAACTAGCTCACACATTCTAGTTAATTGAATAAAGGTTATTTAAAAAAATATATTTCTTTAAACGACCTTCACTACTTTTCCAGAAGCCAGATAGGTACGCGTAAAACAATTTTCATCTATTTGTAGAGGCTATTTTAATATTCATAGCAAGCCGCTGAATTGCAAATGATTTCCATCGCCCCCTTTGTGCTAGCCGCGCCATTACAATATGCCATATGTAGAATGATTAGACTTGTTAGATAAGTTAATTAGTGACCTTATGTAATTAATAAATTTAATTATTGCCTTGAAAATGTGCAAATAGTTTATTTATTGATTGATTTATTTATTTATTTATTAATTTATTTATTATTTATTTATTTATTTATTAGGAAGCCAACATGATATTGTACAATGAAAAAAATGTTTACAAATTTTATAGATTAATTTGAAGTTTAGTACATATCACAAATTAACATGTTAAAGTAAAATAATAAGTAACGCACATTATTATTGAAAAAGGAAGAAAGGATAACAAAGTAACCTATTGTAATGCATCAAACAAAGAAAAAAACAAAAACTTTTTTTTCTACAATAACTCATGAGGTTATCTTAATTTTGTTATAAAAATGTTTTTTAATTTAATTTTTAAAAGTGGTATAAGAATCGTTGAATATGTCAAGATCGACTAATTTAGAAATTACATTATAAGTTTCTTTTAATAGGAGCTGATAGTCCGACATTTGTTCTACAATACATAGTTTTAAATAAACTATAATTTCTTATTCTAGAATTAGGTCTAGGAATAACATATGATATTTTACCTAAAAGATTATTCGAGCTAATTTTATTGTTAACGATTTTGTGTAACAAGCACATGTCCATAAGCACTCTTCGATCATTTAATGAAATCATATTACAATTGTCTAGTCTTTCAATGTAAGTTAATTGCTTGTGTATTCTGTTATTATTGAAATAAAGGTACTTAAGAAATTTATTTTGCACTCGTTCTAACCTATTTATATGTGTTTGATAATGTGGATTCCAGACAGAAGAACAATATTCAAGATTACTAAGAATAAATGAGTTAAAAAGAATTACTTTGGATTTTTTATTTTTAAAAGTTTAATTACCCGTTTAATTAATCCTATAAATTTCAATGATTTTTTTATAACTTGATGACATATGCGTAGTGAAACTTAATTTACAATCAATTAAAATACCTAAATCACGAATAAAATTTGTCTTTTTTATGACAAAATCATTAATATTATATTCATTAAAAATTGGATGGATTTTTTATTAAAAGATATTTGGTAACATTTTTCACGATTAAGGATTACATTATTAAGTTCGCACCAGGAGACCAGCCTATTAATACCATTTTGTAGTAAGTTTCCATCAGTAACGGTTTTATTTCTTTATACAATTTTAAATCATCTACAAAGAGAAGTACATCACTATTCAGGAAACAATTTACTACATCATTTATAAAAATATTGAACAGAGTTGGCCCCAAGTGTGAGCCCTGTGGCACACCTGAATATGCTATAAATGCCTCAGATTGAAATCCATTTATTACAACCTTTAGCTTTCGGTTGTGTAAGTAAGAAAACACCTATTTTAAAAAGGAGCTGTGGAATCCATAACATTCAAGCTTTTTTATTAGTATGGAATGATTCACGACGTCAAACGCTTTTGAGAAGTCTGTATAAATTGCATCAACTTGAAGGTTATTGTCCACAGACACACATAAATTATCAATATATTCACAAAGATTTGACGCTGTGGACCTTCCTCTCAAAAATCCATGCTGCCTATCAGTTAGTATAGATTTCATGTGCCAATTTATAATTGGACAGATAATAGCCTCAAACACCTTTGGGAATACGGATAGTATTGATATGGGCCTGTATTTTGTTATATCGGTCCTATCTCCGCTTTTAAAAACAGGCACAACTCTAGCCTCCTTCCAAGCGCTTGGAAAAAACCCTTTTTCAAGGAAGCATTATATATGATACTTAAAGGGCGCGCTAGGGCTGCTGCACATTTCCTAGCAAAGAAAGGCGGTATATTGTCGGGACCAGCGCTATTATTGTTGTCAAGTTTCTTAAGCTTTGATTCTACTTCCCTCTTCCTTCACTTATATGTATATTAGATAAAGTTTGATTAATACCAACGCAATCAATGTTAGGAATCTTATTCTCTTTGCCTATAGGATAATTGGAGTATATACTTGAGAAATGTTTTGCAAAGCTATTACATATGTCTGTACCATTGGAAAAAATTTGTGTATTTAATGTCATATACGAAGGATATTCACTTTTATTATTTCTAATCTCTTTTAAATATGACCAAAAATATTTTGGATTACTAATTATATTTTCTTCTACATTTTTAATGTGATTTTTATAGCATGAGTGTATTAAGGTTTCACATCTTTTACGCAGTAATTTAAACGATATTTTATCAAGAGGGTTTTTATACTTATTATATAAGTTCCTGTATTTTTTTTCTTTTAATCTTTTTATTAAGTCTTTTGAAAACCAACGCGGATATTTACTATTTCCTCTCTTATATTTCCTAATATGTCGACCTATAATCTCGCGGAGCTTGCAATAAAAGACTTTTAGCATTTCATCAACATCACCACATGTAATAAACATTTCATTCCAAGATATTTTTTCTATCTCCTCGATAATAACACTGTAATCTGCATTATAAAAATTCATTCTTTCGTTTATGTTTGTTTCTAGGTGTGAAACTGGAGTAAAATTTATACTCATTTCTAGGGGTGGGTGATGTCTGTCTATATGGCTTAAGGGATAAGGGCTTTTTTAACTTCGTTGATTATAAATGTACTTTCTTTATTACTTAATATTACGTCAAGAGTTTTGTTAAAAGGATTTCGGACTTGATTAAACTGGTAAAGACGATTTTCAGCTATGAAATCTATAAAATATTCGTTAATCTTGCCACTATTACTAACAGGAATAAGATAGTTTTGACCAGTTTGTTCAGTCCACATTATATTGGATAATTTAAAATCTCTATTATATTAATATTATATTAGTTTGATCAACTGATACACGGGAAACATTATCACAGAAGCTTTTAAGACACTCATAATTTAATGGTGACGGCAAGTAAACACCGCAAATCGATAGAGTAAAATTTGCGTTACCTGCTTTAAAATCAATGTTAATCCACATATCCTCGTAGTCGCTTTCCCATTTCATAACTCTATAACTTTTAAGTTTTTTTTTGAAACTGCAATAAGTACGCCACCACCGTCATGCTTGGTACGCAAAATAGAAGATTCTCTATCACGTCGAAAAACCACGTATCGTTTATCTATAAGTTCGTTATTTAATATACTTTCACATAGCCAAGTTTCAGTTAACACAATAATGTCAAATTCCGAATTTAAAATAGCACTGTATACCTCATGAGTTTTGGTTTTAAGACCTCTAATGTTTTGATAAAAGACACTAATATAGTTCATCAACTTAACAAAAGTGTAACTGAGTTAAAAATATATTATATGTTTTAGGTCAGGTGGGGTAAGAGGGACAACGGGGGAAGAGGGAAAAGGGACCATAACTAGTAAACCGCGTATGACTATGAACTTTTCTTCAATAAAACAGTGAATCCGAAATAGTTTGAACGGTTTTCAATAGATATCGCTACGTGACTTAGAAGCCACAAAAAATGAAGACACATTTGACAGTCGTGAATTCGACTAGTACAAAGTTAGCGCGTTTTTTTGCGAACCAATAGTTTGGTGAAAAAAGAGAGCTGGAAATATTTTGAATGTAATGATATAAGGAGAAAACTGTAATTATTTATTTGTATTAACCATTTTAGTCTAAAACAACTAATAATATGAGTTTCTTTCGCTTGAAAATCTAAACGTCCAAAAGCAATAGCTGGGGTAAGAGGATCACTATTCACGGTGAAAGAGGAACATATGTTTCTTTTACACTATGTCAGGGGTAACACACATTTTGAATAATTTATAATTATAGGTAGGTTAAATGAAAAGAATTGACTGTTTTGTACCTACTACACTTTTAAATTATAACTAAACAATCAGGTCAATGCGGTATTAAATGGAAAAATATCTGCATACTTCGTATCAAAACTTTATAATATACCAAGAATAACATTTGTTAACCGTGTATACGACCGCAAAGGTTTTAAATCCAAAGTGCCATTGTTATTTTTAAAGAATGACTAACTAGGGAAAACTAGTTAGGGTGATATATTATTACCGTTTGTATGATTAAATAAATATACAAATATAACTGGTCAATTTCTTTTTAGTTTGCCACCCCTTATCGAACCTGTATGTCCCTCTTACCCCGAATTGATTTTTTCTTCTTTTTCATTTCAAACGATACCTTATTTCATCGATTGTAAGATCTAATTTTGACCGAAGCAGTTCTACCTACAAATTAACGAACATTTAGCAAAGAATATTTTAATTCAAAGTCCAATCTTAAGAAATACAATGACTGTCCCTCTTACCCCATGTGAGGGGGGAAGAGGAACGATTACTTAATCTTGACATTTACGTCAATATCGCAGTAAAAACGGATACTAGCGTAATGACATTTTGCACATGTGAAGCTAATACATAAAGGCGAGTTTTGTTTGGTTCAAAGATCTTAAAAGACTTTAGCTGTTCTTCCTAGCAGTCAACATATTTTACTGAAAATAAAGTATGTCCCTCTTACCCCACCTGACCTTATATGTTCACGGCTGGCGGTAGTTACCATCAGGTAGGCCGCATGCTCGTTTGCCCAATCACATATACAATAAATTAAAAAAAAGATGCTGTTGGATATCTCCCGCGATACGGCTGCTGAATTTAGAAAAAAATTGGTTTCTTACCGATTATTAATTACAAATTATAATAACATAAAACACGCCCTATTAAAGTAGTAATATAGTAGTCAGAGAATTTGCAAGTGTCCAATTTTATTGTGCATCATTTCAAAGAGGTTATTGTTTTTGGAACCCTTAAAAGTTTTACAGCTGTAGTATTAATACAGGAACTTATCGGTGCCTATTTAGCTGCGATGTTATGAGGTTAATGGGTAAGTTTCTTGAATACAGACCTCAAAACTTGTTGTCATTATTTCCACTGAACTATCTACTGCCTTCTTTTTAATTTTAGTAGTCAAATCCTGCCCACGCTGCACATATTTCACAATCGTCACACTAATAAAATTGTTAGTTTATAAAAATGTAACCAATAAAAAGGTAAATGATTAAAAACAAGAAAATATTAACAGAATTGAGACATTGTAATTTGACTTAAGACTTAAAAATAGATCACCCCAGTTCGTCCAATGTAAGAGGGGATAATGGAATAAGAAGAAATATCGTTCGATAGATGGTCGTAGGATGGAAGAGTCACGCTGCGTATACATTGGTACGAATAGAAAATACGAGTAGGTTGACCGGGGAACAACCACTCTCTTATAGACTATCAGCGTAAAATAACAGCTTAACACTACTATGTTTGGTACGTTAAGTGTAGATAGCTGGGGGCACTTTTTACTGGTAACAATAGATTAGATTATCTAATCTAATCTATTGTTACCAGTAAAAAGATAAATTTAATACCCTAGCCCTTAGGGGTAACAACGCATGCTTGATTCGTAATCGAGGAGAGACGAAGGTGTCAATGTATATATATAGCATCCACTTACCATCAGACGTACGGTGTGTTTATTTGTGATCTTATTCTATAAACAAGGGAGATTACGATGATGATTCTTCTTAATCATTACTTACTGTGAAGTTCTCTGCATCATATTTTATATTTTATTTAAAATTCTTTCTCGGATTCCATTCAGCTGAGTACGTCTATAAGTTCTGATGGGGGAGCGTTGAGCAGGGCGACTAGCAGAACGGTGCTTCAGATGTAATGGTTCAGAGAGGAGGAGTGTATATGCGATACGAATAAGCAAAAAAGCGAATCTTGACTAATGTCAAGTTCAACCTTGACATTAACGTATAAAAGAAGAAAGTTCTTCTTTTCTCTTCTTCTTCTTTTTCTTCTCTATTAGCTCGTAAATGGACATGGACCCCTCTTGTTGTAAAAAGAGGTTGTCGCCTTTGGCAGGCAGATACCTTCTGGTACCTTTATCTCACACATCTGACGGTGCACTCCGTAGTATTGGGCATTTTGCATTCTAAAAGGATATTTTTTTCTAGCATTTCCCTAAAAGGTTATGTTTTCCTATTATGTAATACTTAAATAATTGTTTAACTGTAGTAGTAGTAATATTTAAAATTTTATTATTCGGAAATACATGATATATATTTTTTTAATATATATATGTGTGTGTGTGTGTGTGTGTGTGTGTGTGTGTGTGTGTGTGTTTTTCTCTAACGCATTTAGCTATTATGGTTGTAGCGCGAATGGGTCGGCTCGACCGGGGAAGGACCACGCTCTCACAGAATACCAGCGTAAAAAGCACCTTAATACCGCTGTGTTTCGTATGGTGAGTGTAGAGATCCGAATACCCTTTTTACTGGATACGAGGCACTCAATCTTAGTCCTCAGGGGTGACAACGCATCTGCGTTTTGATTTTTAATCGAAGATAAATGTAGATGTCTAAAAGCCACAGCATCCACTTACCATCAGGTGGACTGTGTGCTCGTTTGTCACCCTTATTCTATAAAAAAAAACTCTGGGATGAAATGCAGTAGGTAATGAATTTTCTTACACCCATGCAGTAAACTCAGGGAATAACTCTCTATTCGGTTTGTAGAAACCTACGATTGTGGGGCGGGGCAGAGCGTCATGCGCTGGCCCACTGGACGGAGAAGGCACTCTGGCCGTACTTGGCTGAAACAAAGTCGATTTAAAACAATTGATAAAGACCAAACTTAGAAATTTGCTACATATTATATATTTTGGTGGCTCAGAGCCTTGCTTTGTGGCGTTCCTTGAAGGATGCTTTCAGGGACAATTTGTGATGGACGACAATGACGATGATAGATTATTTAGATTAGTTAAGGATTGAAATACTGCAATTATTATGAAATACAAGACAAATGATCTCCTAATATTTGATATTAACATAGTATAATATCTCACATATAACACAGTAAAACAATTTTTTATTTAGTACACGCATAAACTAGGAAAACATGGCCTTCAACGGCGGGCAAGTAAAAATAATGATTTTTGTCTTATCACTGACAGGTGTAAAAAAATACAAGCGTAAATGTATTTGAATTTAAAATGTGTTCAGTAATTATAAATAACCTTCGTATTGTTTTTATATGTGGTATAATATCAACTTTATGTGTGTATTATATATAGTCGAGTACTACGAACCGAACGCTCGAAGCGCGCTCGTTCGAGGCTTGTAAGTCAATCCACACTACACGAATTCGCGCTCGGTTCATGCTCCGCTTGTACTTGGCTCGTCTAGTGTAGACCCACCTTCACGATCGTCATTATTTTTTTAATTCTTATTTTGTTATATTTATTTTGATAATTCTTAGTCGAGAAAATATTTCGATGTCTATTGAACACAATTTCCACTTACCATCAGGTGTACGGGTACCTTGGTAATACTAATACTAATAAAAGAATACTTACTTACTTATCTTCACGCACAATCCCTAACGGGGTAGCCAGAGAGAACAGATCGCCAAGTGTCACGATCCTTACATACCTCTTTCGATTCTTTCAGGTTCATTAACTTCTTCATACATGCACGTCTAGGTATCCGAGTACTCTTGACCTTCCCCTTTTCGTAAAAAATAAAAGAATACTCGCTTATTATTTCTAGCTGTTGTTTTATGTGTACAATTTTTTTAAGAATAGGGACTATTCAAAAAAAATTGAAGAGGTTTTTAACATGTTTTTATAAATAATTATATTATATTTTATGTATAGGGGGATGCTTGTATATATGAAATCGTTATATATATATATATATATATATATATATATGTATATATATATATATATATATCTATATAATATAACGTTTGCGGGATTCAGCTAGATTACTTATAAAACCGAGTAGATCTAAGGAAAGCGCCAGCATCTTAGATTCTGCAGTCTCGCAATGATAATTTTAGCCTATTAACATAATAATTTACACACATGTCCTGCAAACAGTTTTTTTTTATTATAAGATAGGGTGACAAACAAGCACACAGTCCACCTGATGGTAAGTGGTTGCTGTGGCCCATAGACATCTACATCTATCTTCGATTACGAATCTAAATGCAGATGCATTGTCACCCGTGAGGACTAAGATGGAATGCCTCGTTTCCAGTAAAAAGGGTCTCCGGTTCTCTTTACTCACCATACGAAACACAGCAGCGTTACTATTGCTATTTTATGCTGGTATTCTGTGACAGTGTGGTCCTTTCCGGTCGAGCCGACTCACTCGTGCTACAACTATACTACCACTCGTAATATAGCTGCAGTATAGCTCTACCACGTTTAAACGTCTTCACGTCCAGTAGAAACCTTATGTTCCAGATTGTTTCTATTGACCTGCTGGCTGATACTATCCACTCATCCATCCATTACAACCTACAAAGGTTCGCTGCCGAATATAAGCCTCCCCATAAATTGTCTGAAAGAGAGGTATTCGCCATAGCTGCCCCGCTTGCCAGCGGGGGGGGGGGGGCAACCGCAGTCTTTTTATTAATGATTTTTATCAGGAATGTGCTGCTAACTATTTCCTGTTTTATTTGACTCAGTCACCTGTTACGACGTCCACGGCACGATATGCGTTAGTGGATATCCTTACACCGCCTCTACATGGATTAATACCATGATATCGGAAAATTATCACTTGCGCTTCGCATACATCTAATCCGTCAGCGGCCGAAGTTTGACCGGGCGATGACGGCCGAACTCGGACGATCGAATCAAACACTTGTACAACAAAGAGAGCGCATACACATTACACGAACGTCATCGTCCAATAACGCACGAAAACGGCCGATCAACCGTTGAGTCCAAACTTGTTGGGATTTCTCGCCCGACTGCCGGTGTCTAGAGTGCAAAAATGTTAATTTAATCATTTTGTCTTTATTCTGTTGTTTCTGTCAATGTTGCTATCTACCTAACCAACTATGGATATTGAAAATATAAAAATAGAAAAGAATACCGGCAACGTCCAATGTCGGCACAAGTGGTACACTGTTGAAGTGTAAGCACAGTCCGGGTAGTTCTGTCCGCTATCAGCCGACAAAATCTGTTTTGGTGTAAACGTGCCGTTAGAGTTGTTAAGATACCGTTACAGTTGTGCGTACCGTTTATGATAAAATGTTAGCGATCCGCCCCGGCTTCGCACGGGTGATTTCTGGATCTTGACAACAGCGCCACCTACCGGGTCCAACTGTGAATCGTTTAGATCATCCAGAGATCCATTAAACGCACACAAAAATTGATCAAAAACCGTTCGAAACACTTTCGAGTTTTAGCGAGACTAACGGACGGAGTTTTATAAATAAGAATAAGATAAGATCAACTTATTTATAAATTATGGAGTGTAGAGGTAAGGAGTACAGACCCTGTATAAAAAAGTGTCCGTAGCGTTAAATAAGGGTGGTTTGCTGCTAGTGGCTTGTGTAGCTTCATTCTAAATTTTAAAGAACTTTTTATAATTTTTTATTGCACAGACTTTCACTATAATTCTTTTTACAATAATTATTTTATTTCTTTCAAAATTTTTATTTTTAAAATCACTTTCAACGTATTTTAAGGCGATTTGACATACCCCGTAGCTGCTCCAGCGCTGTTGTGGAGAGTTTTTGAACTGTTGTTTACTGCTTACAGATGGACACTTTTTCAACTATTCTCCTACGGGAGTTGGTACTCCTTACTTCTATACTCTATATTATAAATGAAACTCAATGTCACAATTTATAGAATTTGTCGCTCTCAACTAATTATCAAGAAATTGTTTAGAAAATAAAAATTATAAAATAAATATTGGACATAAAATATTGGACTTAAAAACGTTTTTTACTTTATCTTCCTCCGATAACCAATGGAAGCTCTCACTATACTAAATAAATTAAATAAGTACATATAAACACATCAACACGGTATGCGATGTTTTTGAGATGCCTGTGAGTGAACAAACTGCAAGGAGAAAACTGCTCGAAGCCAACATTTATGCTCATAGACCACTTTCCGAAGTTCAAAGGACCGGGTCTAGCTTTTAGAAGAGGCAATCGTGGACGAAGATAGCAATGGGCTCAGAACATTTGGACAACTTGGAGCCTCATCAATGGCCGTTGATGCTTCGATGAATCTCGATTTGGTTTTCATCCTGATTCGAGGAGAGTACGTATTTGGAGAGTTTCTAGTCGAACAAGCCGGCTTAAAAACCGTCAAAAAAATCATCCATGCCAAGGTGGTACGATTATGGTGTGGATAGGATTTTTTTTGTGGAAGAACGTACCTCGTGTGGATACAGGGCACTATGAGGGCTGAAAAATACCGTAATGAAGTGCCAGGTGGTTTATCTTGCAGTGGAGTTGTGAGAATATCCACTATCCCATTTCCTCTCATGGGTGTATATAAGAGGTGTATATAAGAGGTGTATATAAGAGGTGTATATAAGAGGTGTATATAAGAGGTGTATATAAGAGGTGTATATAAGAGGTGTATATAAGAGGCGACAGAAGGAAACAAATTTTTACGTCCGAGCCATGCTGTAGCTATATTAGTAGTATAGTAGCACGAATGGGTCGGCTCGACCGGGGATGAACCACGCTATCACAGAATACCAGCGTAAAATAGCAGCTTAACGCTGTGTTTCATATGGTGAGTGTAGAGAACCGGAGAACCATTTTACCGGAAACCTTACATTCCATCCATCACCTTACTTTCCATCTATGTCCTCACGGGTGACAACGCATCTGCATTTTGATTCGTAATCGAGGATTGATGTAGATGTCTATGGGTCACAGCAACCACTTACCATCAGGTGGACTGTGTGCTCGCTTGTTACCCATATCCAATAAAAAAGACGGGCAGTAGCGTCTTCATAATAATGACTAAAAATAAAAAATGCTGATGAAGATGTTGATGAAAATACTGATGCTGATGTCCCCTCTATGACGCAATCTATTGGGGAAGCATATGCAGGCAAGAGGCTCTCACCAGTGGACTTTTATAAATAGGCTGTAACGGATAACGGAATGGAAGTGCTAGAACCAATAGCCTTGATTAAAACAATTTTTGTGGATTTTATCGCATTTAATTTATATGATTTTTAATTCCTGACGTTTCGAGTACTTTCCAGCACCCATGATCACGGGAAACATCGGGAATTAAAAATCATATAAATTAAATGCGATAAAATCCGTAAAAGTAGTTTTAATCAATGTGTAGTGTTCGCGTAAAAAGAAATCTATTATGTAAACCAATAGTCTTCCACATCGAACACAGACGGGTCAAAATTTCATGCTTATGCACGACAATGCCCACCCACATACTGCCAGTGTGGTAACAGCATGGTTGCACTAACGTGATGTCATGGCCCTAGAATTACCAGCGCAATCCCCAGATTTAAATCCCATTGAGCATGGTTGGAATAAGCTCTTAAGAAGAGCTCTGACAGATTTTCTTGAAAATCTGGTTACAGAAGAACAACTTTTTATGCAAGTCAGTAGGACCAGGGAAAATATTCCTCAACAGGATATTGACAACATAATTCTGAGTATGCCCAGCCGATGCGGATGCTTTATGAACACCATGAGTGCTTTTACTGATTATTAACTCTTAATTAATAGCCGCTCTTAAAAGAATTTTTACTTTAATTTATTTTTTAATTTAAAAATTAAACTTTATGACGTACAGTTTCACACATATTTCTTTTTTTTCTCTACATAAAAATCTGAAGTCGCATTTAAAGTCAATGTTTACATAAAAAGCGGTAGTTTATTATATAAAGTTTTCTTAAATATATACATGTCTTAAGAGATAATACAAGACAATGCCTTACTCTTTGGAATTCATGTGCAGTAAAAATTTACCATATATACCCATTATGCCTTGTTGATGTGTTTATTTTTTTTTATTATCACTTGATTTAAAAGGAGAGAAAATTTAATTTTTAAAATAAAAGAAACCAACAAGAGCGTAATTCACATTGCATAACTACTGTTTTATGCATCTGGTATGAATTGAATCCTCTTTGTGAATCTGGAAGTTCTTGTAATGGCTCTAATTTTTTTATGTATCATTTGATTTTGATGTCTCTAGAGCCCGATTCTACTAATTTAGAAAAAACGTCTAAGCATTTTTGCATGTGTACATTTTTGTTAAAGTTCACTAAAATACACGTTTGTATGTTAGTGAACTTTACCAAACTAATTTCATTCAACTAAATTCATTGAAGTTAATATGTACTTACGTACTAGAACAGCTAAGAAAACTCAAACAAAAAATGTGCGCTACTCTGTGTTCGCGCGGTTGGTTTTTTTATCATAGAATAAACATAGGTAGAATGATCCGTAGGTAATAGTAGATTGTATTGTTAAATTATATCGAGAACAATATTTAAATTTTGTCCATTATATTTATCTAGTATATTATTTTTTATATGATATTTGCTTATTTAATATAATATTACATAATATTATATCACAATTACATTTTAGTGATATTTTATCTGAATATTTTAAAAGGAATATTTTATATTTGACATAGATATGTCAAATATAAAAAACGTACTAAATTTGTGATAACAAAACTTATTAACATAACATTTAAATTACAATTATATTTATTTAAATTAGAATAAGAGTCGTTCATAACGGCTGGGCACGCGAAAGTTAAAAATGGACGAATTTATCTCTCTTTGACTTTCATGTGGAAACCTAAAAATAAAATAAAAGAATAATATGCAGATTTAAACATGAAAAATTTAGCGTAATTATAATAACTTCTACATGTTTCTCCAAAAAAATATGTGTATAATAATATTTCGTCCTATACTTAAGTACCCACAGAAATGTCACATCTGAACATATTAATTTCATAATCTATATTCCATGATATGAGATGGCATCTTAGGAATATTTGTTTTATTATTAATCTTTAATACTTTTTTATTGATTAAGTATTTTATTAACCGATGAAAAGTAATTCCTTGGTTTTTACTGACATTTCTTGAATTATTTGTGCAATATCTAAGTACACACGACGGCATATTTTTATCAAGAGATTTTTTTAAATCAACACAACACGTGACAACTCTACAAGCGCCTAGCTAGTAATTAAATATATGCTGGTTAAAGTGCGGTGTACGCACCGCAGTTGAGTGGAACAGAGTAGCTGAATGCAGTGTCGCCTCTAGTACGTAGTACATAATAGCTCAATGACTAAATTGCATACATCACACTACTAAGTTATATTAACATCGAGTCTATAGTATTTTTAAACTAAAAAAAATCGAACTGCTAAATGAATTGTCGTTAGTAAGGGCAGACAGAATAGCCCATTTTTATATACTTTTTTTTTAATATTATCAGTGGCCAAAGATGATAAAGTGCTTGAAAGGTACATTGTAATCGCATGAAATGACAAACCTGGCAAATAATGCCACTGCATTGCTGTGCATATTACGCACGCTGAAGCAAATCGTTTAGTTTGAATGCGTGGTAGGACATATTGACAACAAAGTAATGGAGACTGGTCAAGTGATTATTATCCGATGATGGAAGAGCGAGAGAGAAATTAAGTCATGCAATTCTAGCACACACTTTCCGAAATTTATCCAGCAGAATACTGAGACATTACCACTGTACTCGAAACCAGCGAGATTAACTTTAACCGTAGACTAAAAACCCCTTAGTTCCGACGCTTTTTCAGTAATTCCAAATTGGCTAGGTGGCGATTGTTGCGATAGTGAATAGAAACTAATAATGAATAAAAACTGTTCCCCCTTGTCTCGTTATCGGACTACATAAAATCGTTTTAGCTCCTCCGACGGTTCGCGTTAAAACTGAGTGATTATTAATTTTACGACAGTCCTTGAGACACTTAGGGAGCACCTTGTTTAAACAAATACACCTGATCGATTTTGTTACTTGCACCTTGCTCTGAACGCGAACGGTCGCGCACCTGTCTTCATTTCACTACTCCTTCGCCGCGACTTCTCTTACTTAATTGAAATTCGAGTCTTTTAAATTAATCAACATTATGAAATCTCTTAGCTATACAAACTATAATCACGTTATTGTTGTCAAAAATATATTAAAGATGTTATGAGTTACTTCGCAACTTTCCGCTCAATAATATATAAAAATATTGAGCGGATTGTTGCGAAGTAACTCATAACATTTTTAATATAATGGATTTCCGTAAAGTAAAGGCTGATTCTTTTAATTATCGTAAAAAAATATTTTTATGTGCTTTATATAAATCATTAGTGTAGTATTATTAATTTAAAAATTAAAGTGATAATCTATACACGTTCCACATCTGGGCATATCTCTCTCTTCTTTAAGAGTTTTTAGGGCAGGGAAAGACTGTTAGCGAACTTCACATATCCTCGAAATATTTCTTTTCAGACATTTGCATGTATTGCAATCCACTGCTGAGCATAGGTTTTTCCCATAAATTGCCTCGTAGAAGGGAACATTTGCCATAGTTGCCACTCTTGGCAAGCGGGTTGGTTTTTAGTCGTTATTAGGAAACGCTGATGTCCACCTCCTGATTTGTTTCCCTCTGTCGGCTCTAACGACACCCTCGTGATGATACGGGGTTGTGGATATTGTTACACCGCCATTAAGTACACGGTAACGCAGATTTTCTTACGTATGTCATGTCTTATTTTATCGTCGATTACGCAGCAAATCAACACTATACAATTAACGATTCCATCGATGCTGGCGGGAATCGTACTCGGGTCGAGAGACTAATATGAAGTTTAAAGTAAAGGTGTATCACTTGAGTAACCACTACTAATTCAATAGTTAATATTTCAATTTGTTTAGACTTGCTGAGATTTTTTACAAGTGCCAATAAAACCTGCAATTTAAAAAACACTTAGGGTAAGACCTCAAAGAGCGTCATGAGTCATGACACACGAACGAGAACACAAGCTGTTGTCTTCAGTGTTGGTTGCTCTAATTATATGGGAAACGCACCTCCACGTCGAGCGCAACGCAAGAAACTTTCTACAGATAACGTTAAATTAAATTAAATTAAATTAGTTTTTTTTTTCAATGTAAGAAAATGAAATTTGGTTTTTATTTTTTTTTTCAAATCTGTGCAATTAGAACCTCATATCGAAATTTCAATACTGTTTCGAAATGGGGTTCCTTTGACCAAAGGAGATAATGGTCTTAAGCTTACTTTTGACTACATTAGCCTTGCTTTATGCACTAGTGGATATTACGATGTGGTCCTAAAACACGCTTAGAGACATACATAACTTAAACCATATATTATCTAAATATACTTATAAATGTTGCCCGACGTAAAACACACCGGTGACGGACAGCGTAAGAGATGGAACTGGGTCTGGAACTGTGATTGTCAAGCGTGAACATCATAGCAAATCTGCCCTAGTTGAAAGCACATAGTTAAACGGCCTTAATCAAAAGAAAGAACTTGTTTATTTATTTATTAAAGAACATCCGTAAATCCTATCTCATGTCTAACGTGTGCTGTTCGAAGCCACAACAACAATAAATTATAAACCAATATCTTCTTCTTGTGTCATCGCTTAAAAATAAAGTAATAAAATAATATATAATAATTTTGCAAATGATGGTTACATTCATGAACAGATCATTAAAAGAAAGGGGTATGAAAGTGAACGCAAGTAAGACGAAAGTTATGGTTTTTGAAAGAGAAGAAAGTAAAACGATATGTGAAATAAGAATAGAAGGGGAGTTGATCGAGCAAGTAGATGAGTTAGTATATTTGGATTGCGTATTTAGTAGCGATGGGAGATATGATAAGGATATAGAACGACGAGTGAACGCAGGAAATAGAGTAAATGACTTACACTCTATTGTGATCAGTCAAAATGTGTCAAAAAAGGCACGTATGGCAATTCACTTATGCTGTGTTGGTCCCTACTTTAACGTATGGTAGTGAAAGTTGGGTGTGGCAGAAGAAGCACGAGAGTAGAATAAACGCAGTAGAAATGCGGTCGTTATAAAGGAGTTAAAGGGAGTATTTTAAGGCTGAATCTGATTGACAGGGTGAGAAATTGTGTGATAAGACAAGAGTATGGTTTGAAAGATGATGTTGTGACCAGAATTAAGAAAGAAATGCTTCGATGGTTTGGTCATGTGGAAATAAAGAATAAGAAAAGAGTGACAAAGTAAATTTATGTTGCAGAAGTGAATGGCAGAGTCGGAAAGGGACGTCCTAGGCGAATATTTATCGACCAAATTAACGATTTATTTAAAAAGGGGCCAAATTAGGAGGAGTACATATATGGACGTGAAGGAGGCGAGAGAGGTGTGTCAGGATCGTGCCAAATGGAAGTCTGCAGTCTCTGCCTACCCCTCTGGGTGACAGGTGTGAGAGTTTATGTTTATGTTATGTTTAATGTAATTATAACTTAAAAATATTGGTAAATCTTTTAAGTTACCTACTTATAACTAGGTACTATACAATCAGGTTAATGATCATTTACCGAGATTCTTTCATTGCGTTTACAGTGCGATATCAGCGACAGCTGATAATGCTAATAAATTTTTAATTCGAAAAAAATTAAATTTATTCATAGACGGGATCACACATATACATTTTAGCCCAACGTATATCTGTACAGCTGTCTATGCTTTTTGACACTTTGGGACCGACTTAAGCGATTACAGAGCAGAAAAAAAAGATAAATAGCTATTAGAGGCCCGGCCATTTATGTAGTATTAAAATATTAAAATTCTGTGGCAAAACGATACTTTACCAAATTTCAAAAAGACTACCTTCCAAAAAATATAAAAACATTTAAAGTTTAAGTATATAAAGAGGCAAAGAAATAATGCACTGATAGATAGAGATGATATTGTATTGTGGCGACGAAAATACTTGCATAAAATTAAGAAGTACAGAGAGGAAGATCGGCGTATTTTTAATATAGATGAACATGGGTGAACGAAGGTCAGTCATTTTCATCAAGTTACACTTGTACGCAGAGAGTTTCTATCTTCAGTAGAAATCCTTCGGCGCATAATGAAAACCAAGTATTTCTGCCTGAAAGATAATGTAAGATTATTATTTGTAGTATTGCATATGTTTTATTGTATCTTGTATGTTATTTTCAGGTCACACTGTTAATAAAATTTGGGATAACACCGAAATAAAATGAAAATGGCAAGCGTTTTTAGAAGGTCTGAGTACAGGTTTGAAGAATCCTACCTAAAAGGACCGGCGACTAATCGCGGTCCACATTGGAAATGAGAATGGTTTTGTGGAAGACGGTATCTGGGTGTTTGAATCCAATGGCACTAGTGATTATCACGAATCAATAGATTCTGCATATTTTGAAAGCTGGGTTGAGGGAATATTGCCATTGGGCGAGAATACAGTTGTCGTCATAACGTGCCTTACCACTCAAGGCGACAGGGAAAAACAACCAGCTCAACATGGTTGAAGGCTAACATTCAGGAGTGGCTGGACGTGATAAAAATATTAGGTTTGATGAGAAGGAAATAAAAATACAATTATTAAATAAAGTAAAGATGATGAAGACCAATATCAATTATACGTCGTAGACGAATTAGTAAAGAAATACGGCATCTAGGTACTAAGACTTCCCCCTTATCACTGAATTAACCCCATTGAGTTGATTTGGGCTGATGTAAAGGGGCACGTAGGTAGAAACAATACTATAAATTTGAAAAAGTTAAGGCATTATTGAGTAATTACGAAATAATTAATAATTTTGTACTATGGTTTTCTTCAAGCCTACGTTATAAATTGCTCTTATGGCTCTCTCATGCAAAACAAAGATGGTTTCAATATCAGTCGCATTACCCCATAACAAGATTCCATATGATATTATGCTATCGAAATAACTAAAATAACCTAATCTACCTGTTTCAACTCATGTGCTGCAGAGAGAAAGTTAATTTAGATATATGGGGTCCCATTAAAACTCCGCGTCAACTGTAATTCTGCGAAAAAACAGTGGATTCAACAAGATTCTGCTGCTCCCCATTAAAAAGCACACTGGTATTGTGTTTAACTGATGCCTGTATAACATTTGGTGTTTTGAAGGCACATGAGATGCACTATACTGACAGATAAAGCTTCCTCTATTTTTCGTTATATAAGTATACAACATAAAGCCTAAGGCCAAGCTTGGTACATATTTTGACGGAAAGTTTGTTTTTACCTTTATCCATTGCTTCCATTCAAATACTTAATTAATGACATCCCCTGTTAAAAGTTTTGCAAGAGCGTATAGGTATACAACCTAAAGGCTAAAGCCAAGCTTGGTACATATTTTGACAGAAAGTTTGTTTTTTACTTTTATCCATTGCACTCATTACTTATTTTAATTAATGACATCTCCTGTTAACATTTTTGCAAGTGCGATTTAATAGATATTAAATGTTCGCTAAAAAGAAAACATTTACATTTGAATCGTATATTACTTGTAAAGAATTCGCAAAAACTTCACGTTCAGTAACTTTATAAAGTTAATGTAATATATTTTTCATTTTATCTGGATATGTCACCATGCTGTAAATTTATGCATTATGGATACAATAAATTTCTTTCTTTAATTGTAAGTGTATATTTAATTTGGCGTGATTTGCATTTAATTCTTTAAAAAGCATTGATTAAAATGTTCAGAAAATAAGTTGATGAAATAAATGGTCTTTGAGTATCTTAAATCTATAATTAACGGCACATTAATAGTCCCAACCTAGACGATGCCAGGGCGGTTCACTAGTTAAGAATAATATTTATCCTTTGACTTTACCTTAATTGTATGCATGAAGTACATTTCGGAGAGTATGCGTAGGAATTGTATAATTTAATCCCTCCCTCTCCCTTCCAGATAACCAGACGTTAGGCCAGTCTCCACACTCTCGTTGTTAACTTACCACGCATTCGAACCAAAGGGTTTGCTACGTCGTTCCTCATGCGTACAGCGAAGAAGTGGAATAAGTTGCCAGCATCTGTCTTTCCATCCGATTACAGCGTGGGTGTCTTCAAGGCAAAAGTGAATAGGTTTTTGTTAAGTCAGTGCGCTTCACTATCTTAGGTTACATCACCACTTACCATCAGGTGGATTTGTAGCTAAGCGCTTGCTTGGAATAAATAATTCAATGAGAATTGATGACGTTAAATACAAAGTAAATACTCTGATTTAACGTCATAAATTCAAGTAAAATTATCATCGAAAACTTCGGCCCGGAAAAATCAAAAAGACATGGGCTGCTCTCAATATGGGTAGGATTTGCCTAATCGTCACTCTCGGCAGGTGGATCATCGACGATCTCAGTACCAGAAGACTCGCAGTGATGACTCTGCAATAAATGACGGTATAACCTTGTTTCTATTGGAGGTAAAACACCCAGATCAGCAATGGGGAACAGAGTCAAAGCTGCGAGACTTCGTAAGAAAATCCGTCGCCTCATTTCGTCCGAAAAGGCGGCTATGAAATATGCTAATTTTTTGTTTGCAATAAATGGCGATATAGTCTTATTTTCAGTAACTTAAATACCCAGTTCAGCAACGAGGAACAAACAAAAAAACTCTAACATATTGCATAGTCGCCTTTTCGGATGAAATGAGGCGACAGGTTTTCTTACTGACCCGTAACACACAAGCGGACACCTTTGTTTTTTTTATAAAATAAGTTTTACAAACGAGTACACAGTTATTAAGCTGCATTAAGCTGCTATTTTACGCTGGTATTCTGTGAGAGCATGATCCTTCCCCGATCGAGTCGACCTATTCGTGCTACAACCATAATATAGTTGAAGCGTGGCTCTACCACGTATAAAACCAAAGGATTATATTATCTAAAAAAATAAAATCAGTAAAATTAAGCCCGAGCTATCTACAGTATTCTAAAGTAAAAAAATATAGTATTAATCATACACGCACACAAACATGCTATAACATGCATTGATCGAGCTGTGATGATCCTAGTGATAATCTTACGTCTGACATGTTTCAGAAATGTATATATGAATGTAACAGATTTTAGTATCAAATGCCATTAAATTTATATGTACACTGAGATGTATAAGTACACATACATACATACGTTATATAAGTACATACACACATACCAGGACAAGCTAATATATAGCATGTATTAAAATTGAAAGGACTTTTCTCAGTTCTCAGTGATGCGTTTGCTAAAGTAAAATAAATTAAAGAATTCAAAATGTATAGTGTTTTTTTTAAGTTCCTACGTTATTATGGATGGTTTCAGAACGAATTAAATATTTCTTTCCAAAGAGATTCAGATAACCGATTCGATAGATAAAACTCTGCATATTTAAGTTCGCTTGCATTTTGAGTTGTTTCACCTTATTATCTGCTAGAGTAGTGTAAAACTGAAGTAAGAAAAGTTTTATTGGCGTTTAAAAATAAACTCTATAGCATATCTAAGAAAGTGAAAAATATTTTAAGTATTACTCTTTCTTAGACAAACGTGTCCATACAAATACGTACTTAAAGTGTAAAATGAAAGGTTTAAATTTAAATGCTTGAAGAATGTTAACTATTTTAAGATACCATTTTGAAATCTATTACTATGTACGTAAAGTTCTAACAGTTTTCCAAGTTTAAGATCTTTTTCGTTCAAGTCGCTAAAACGCAAACCCTTAGGTGAATGTTGCGAATGCGACAATTCCGTTCATTGAAATACTGAAACTGGGACTAATGCTCCCGATCCTTTATGTCTCCAATTAAAATAATTCCTTGCATGTACAGATCAATGTTTATTTTATTATTTTTACGCCTGAGTTTCCTGTATCAATACAATTACACTATAATTTACAATTAAAATATTAGATTTCATTTCTTGATTAAACTAGATACAAATTCTTTATTAAAGTTAAAAGTTAAAGTTACAACCTATATAAGTCCCACAGCTGGGCAGAGGCCTCCTCTCATTTCTGAGAAGATTTTAGAGCAAGAAAATATCCGCAGCGCTGCCCCAATGCGTGTTGCCGAACTTTACATGTCTTCGAAATATATGTTTTTATTTTATTTCTCAGACATGCAGGTTTCTCCGCGATGTTTTCCTTCACCGCCGAGCATTTATCGAACCTGGGCTGCTCACGTGCTGTGAAAATTAACAGCAGGAAATTTACAGCGAGTGTAAATTTCATTCATTCATTTGAGATTCATTTTAATTACTAATATTCTATATCCACGTTCTAAAAAGTTCATTTCTACCTTTAATTACCAGTTTAATTAAGTTTTTATATACGCATTGCTGTCACTAACCTTAATTAATTGAGAAGTTTCAGTAGATGCGTGTAAAATTTGCATAAACACAACGTTCACTATCGCAAAACGAAAAAACAGCGATTCAGAACTCGAGGCTCACATGAGAAGAAATCGAATAAAAAAATCGATTTTAAGCGTTCGATCTGCGCCAGAGTGGATGCAATTAAAGACTTCCAAGAATCGATGCTTCGGGACTGCACGGAGCCCGCACGAATATAGAGCCGCACCGTCGGGGCACTGGCTGAAATAATTTTTAAAGCAAATTAAAAAGCCTGGGGCTGAAATTGTCTATGTCTCCGAATACACTTACGACTCAAAGAAGAATTAAACACTACGACCGCATCCCAGTTCTTTAGTTCTAAGTGTTGCAGTAAGCTCTTTAGTTTTTCTTGGTCGAATTATCCAAATAAAAGTAGATGTCGTGCTTTGTGAGGCCTATGATTAGCAGTAGAATTTTATAATCCGTAATAATAATAATAACTATGGTGATGATACTTATTATAATTTAGGAATCCTTCAATATAGTCAAATAAATTGTTAAAATCTGCATTATAGACGTTTAAGATATTGTCATCGTTAAACTTTCTATTATTGCTTTTGATGTTTACATAAAAATGAGATTCTGGCCAATTTTACTGACCTCATCATCACTATAATCTTTATTTTAGTAATAGCCTGCATGAGAACTGCATATGATTATTAACAAAGAACAGGGGACAACTAAACAACTGTTTACGATCTCGATTGCGATCGTACAAAAAAAACCGCAGAAAAAAAAACAAAAATCTTAGCGAATAAATTATAAGGAGAGAGTCCGTACATACGGTCGTCCGTGTCGCCGCTTTAATTGGGCCATGTTGCTTGGACGACGGAAAAAACGTAACATTTGTTAGGTATTCTGAGAATTATACACTTGTTGCTTTCGACGCGGGCCGGTTTTATTTTCACTCGATATACATACACACATCTAATGAATACGTATGTGTGTGTGTGTGTGAGTAACGTCCTTAGTTTATAATTCGACGAAATTGATTTAATCGTGGATTGTGCGAACCCGTATGCATTGTTGCACCTTTTAGTTGCATTCGCTATAAGCCCAAGTGTTTATATTTAGTTTAAAGTAATATATTTTTACGTGGTAGAGACATACTGTAGCTATATTAGTACATAGTATAGTTGTAGCACGAATGGCTTGGCTCGAAAAAGGACCATGCTCTCACAGAATACCAGCGTAAAATAGCAGTTTAAGTTGACGCTGTTGTTTTTCGTATGTTGAGTGTAGAAAACCGGAGACCCTTTTTACTGGAAACGAGACATTCCATCTTAGTCCTCACGGATGACAATGCATTTGCTTTTTGATCCGTAATCGAGGATATATATGAGACACAGCTCGTTTGTCACACTTCTCCTATAAAAAAAATGTATTGTTCGATGTCGTGGTGACGTAAGCGTGGCTTTCATAACTGTGGGGACTTCGGCGACTATGGGACATGAAATAACTCATAGCTTTAGATAAATTCCGGAATAAACATTTCTGGACTAAAATCTCACAGAGTAATGATTGATCAGCATTAATAATGTAAGTATATCTGTGCGCATCAATAATAAATACAAACCTGTGAAGGCGTAACTTGGCTACTACCCGTCACTCGATCTGCGCTGCAGAGTAGTGTAGCTTTAGACCGAACGAGTTGGCTCGTCTGTGAAAGGATCCAGCTTGAAATAGCAGCATAATGTCGCTGTATTTCTTTTGTGAGTGACGAGACCCGTAAAAAACTTTTTACTGCTAATGAGGCATTACAAGTTAGTCCTCAGGGTTGATAACATATGATAAAAACACTATGGGCCACGACATCCACTTACAAACTATGCGGATTGGATGTTAGTTTATCACCCATACTTCTATAAAAAGGTAATATGCCGTCTTTTGCATCAGTGGATTCTGAAAGGATAATAAATAAAATACTCAACGGTCAAAGGTCAACTTCAGTAACTGTTTTTCGTAGAGAAGTGCTTATCCATATTCGATTCGTACGGGGCAAGTCGAAGTATGTCGGACACACGCCACCTAAAACACTAATCCCAAAATGCCTTATCGACTGTTTCATTGATCTAGTGCTCGTAAACGCGATTGTTGGTCTGGTCCTGGGTTTCAATCCTGGATAGAACCATTTTCTGTCAAGAGTAGCTTGCTCAGTAGCAGCCCAGAGTCCGGAAATTGGCGGTGTTTTACATCCGTGCCTCGGGAAGCATGTAAATCCGTTGGTTCTTCGTGTGATTTATCCGGTCGCATCGGCTTGCCATGCATACATGCTTGCCATGCATGCATGGGCGGGGATGGCCCTTGAACTATGAGATTAAGGAAATAGAGAGTGCACCTGTGCTTGCAAATACATTAATCGACACCGCGACCTGTTTGGATAATCCAGACAGAATTTCGGTCGCGGTATTATTGTTATTTAATGCCAAAATTTAATCATCATAGATCATTAATTGTTTATATTTAGTTTAAAGTAATAAACTAAACTAAGTAATAAACTAAAAATAAACATTAAGGCAACGATAAACGCGATATTTCTAGTATTGTGATGTTAATCCGCCTACCAAGAAAATCACTACAGCCAATCTTTTTTACAATAGTAGAGACCCATAGCTAGAGTTTTTTTTTGTATTGATGATAATGAAATAAATTATTTTCGTTTACGTATTTGTAATTTTTTATCTGCTACGGTATTTGTACATTCAATACTCATTCATACGCACATTACATATAATAGAGAATAAATAATATTGAAAATTGTGAGCTGAAATAACAATATTTACTTCTCCATTCCCTTTCCATTTTCGGACATTTCTTCGTTTGAGTTTCTTTCGTACCTAGTTGTGACGAAGCATTCTGGTTTGTTATTTATGATGTGTACAGCGAAGGTTTAGGAAAAATTGCTCCCAATTTTAATTCCATCAAAGAGACAATAGATATCTTAAGGAGAAAAAAGAACAGCTTTTACTATGCAAGTGCGTTTACCGTCCAAGATTGCATCACCATTATCAAATGGATCATAGTCAGTTAATAGTTTTTTAAACTTATAATCTATTGTTTTACCATCCCTGATAGTAATTATTGATAAGTGATGTAGCCGAAGATAGAAAAGTGCACCGACTTAAAGAAAATCCTCTTCACTCTAACCTATAAGAATTTTAAAATACACACACATGTATACACGTTTTATGCATACGAGTATATTCTTTATTTATTATTATATTCATAGCAATATAACTAATGATAAATTGCTATGAATATAATAATAAATAAAGAATATTGTTTATTTAGATAAAGAATTCTAGCCGTTTTTTATTTTTATAATATTGTATATAATAGAATAAGGGCGCAATTACACTTGGTCGTTAGCTCTTATTCGGGTGCACGAAAGCCTTTACTCGAATTCGGGCATACGATGCATTATTTACATTGTTTTACTCATCGCTGCAGTTATCTCTCTGTTGGAATAAAACCAAAACGAAAGCTGGAATAGATTGTACGAAGACGGGCGTACTAGACTCCGTTCATTAAGACTAGTCGTTTGTCCGAATTCCATAAGCAATCGAATACCGAGCTAATGACCAAGTGTAATTGCGCCATAAGAAAATAACCTCCCCCATAGAGTAACCTCATAAGAAGGATATTTGCCATAGTTGCCACGCAGTTAGGCGTGGTGGGTGCATCCATTGTTTTTTATTTCCTAGTTGTTATTCGGAGTTCCGCTGCCGATCCCCAGCCGTGTTCTCTGTAGCCACTTACAACACTCACTGGTTAATTTTCAGGTGATTTGGAAGAGGTGATTTTAATATTTTTAGTAAAGTTAATCTTTAACGTTAATAATCTACATTTAAACGGCAAAAAAAACTAAGTTTATTAAATTTACAACAACAAATGTTAAAAATCCGAATACCAATGTGTTTTAAATGGAGAAGAACCGAGTCCTGTTGAATCCTCTGTTTTTCTTGGCATTACTCTCGACGCTAAGCTTCAGTGGGGCCATATATCTAAACTAGCAAGCAGACTAAGTTTTGCAGCTTATGCTGTAAAAAAGATTAGAGATCTCATCAGTGTCGAGACAGCTAGATAAGTTTATTTTAGTTATTTCCATAGCATAATGTCATATGGGATTTTGCTATGGGGAAATGCGACTAATTTAGAAACTATTTTTATTTTGTAGAAGAGCTATTTAAAACCTTAAAGTGAGAGAGTCTCTTGGAGAAAAGCTTAAAGAAATAAATATATTAACTTTGACCTCACAGTATGTCTACAAAAATTTAATGTATGTTCACAAAAACAAAGGTAGTTCTAGTAAAAAAAAAAAACTAATATACACTCTGTAAACACTAGGAACAAACATAAGCTAGTGATACCAGTTTCTCGACTCCATAGAGTCAGTAATTCATTCTTGGGGCAATGTATACACTATTACAACAAAGTCCCAGAAAATATACAAGGTCTCTCTATTGCCAAGTTTAAATATTTAATTAAACAAAAACTATATAAAAAGGGTTATTATGATATAAATAAATACATGGTTTATAAAACTGTTTCTAAAAAAATTTGTTAATATTTTGTGACCGTTGACATTGTAAAATTATTTAAAAAAAAAGTCCCGCTGGGTTTCTTGCTGCTTTTTCCCAGGACAGAGGTTTCTTACGAACCAGTGGTAAAGTAAAAAATGACTTTCAATAAGAATTACAACATGTAATCTATATTGAATAAAAAAATATACTATTCTATTTATCAAGGATTGCAATGACAGACCTTTACAATGCCACTGCTGAATATAGGCCTCCCCCAGGGAATGCCATGAAGCACGGTCCTGAGCCACCTGCATCGACTGGTTTCGATGATGTTGGTGCTGTTAGCCGTTTGGCTTTTACAGCTTCATCGGTCTCAGAGCTCGCGGCCTGAGCCGCAAGTTTAAAATGAAAAGGGACATTCTGCATCGATCTGCATCGTTACTTGATGTTTGCCTACGTCAGTTGAAAGTGCACTTAAATGAGTTATCTAACCGTCAGCCGAACAGGGGAGGGGGGGGGGCCGGGCCCCCGGCTCTGATGGCTAACTCGTATCATTCGATGTTCTGGGCGGTGAGAACCGCTCAGGGATGCGGGTGTACGGTGTGCACGCCGTGTTTGTGTGGTGATTGTGTAGTCTTCATGTGTGACTGGCCGGCACACCACCTACACCCATCAACTTCTTGAATGTCTTACCAGGTCACACTCCATCTAGTGGGGGCGCCCCACATTTCGCCTACCGGTACAAGGTTGCCACCCAAGAATATTTCTTCTCCTTCGGTGGTCTTATATGTACTCTTATCCCATTTTATACTGTGATAATTGGAGAAATGGCGCGGCAGCCTATACGATTGTGTACTTATATAGTAAACTTTTATGATAATACTCCACTTACAATAATGAAATATTTATTAATACAAACCAAGTCACATTTGAATCTCGTACCGCAGTTAACGAACTGTGTTATATCACTCATAAACCGGTTTTAAAACGAAAATTATAAGGCACTAAAGAAAATTGAAGTTTTATGTTAAGAAAAAGTACATAGCGTGGGCGTCTTGATTGCACACAAGCGAGAGGGAATCCGGGATATTTCCCTCTGAAGAGCGTTCGTGTAAAAATCTCTGATGGCTAATACTTAAGCGTAACGACGCGGGCGCGCGTGTCGCGGAACGTAAATTGTTTATTATTTTTTATAGGATTTTCATGGGAGCGCGGCTTGCGCTCGTTAAGGTCGCTTTATAGCGCGATGCTTCAGGGCCTGTTTACAATTAACGAACACGGGCGAAGCGAATTCGTTTCGAACGTGCTCAAAGTGCAACAAAGTGTTACAACTTACGTACGGGTAGTTAATATTTTATATGGATGAAATAATTTGCATTGTATTTACTTACTCAAACCCTTGAAAATACTTTAAGATTTTATATACATACAAAAGTATTGTTCTTTCATTTCTAAAATTAAATATAATATAATAATAAGTAATAAGAAAACAGATTATAATTAGGAATGTGTATTCAAAATTTCGAGAGAGTTAAATGTCGCTAATTTGTATGGCACGCGTGGTGATTATGACAGGTGAAGAATAATGGAGAAGTGTAACTGATAATGGAGAAGAAGGGTTGGGATGGAAACGTTAATATATATATATATATATATATTATGTTGACTTTGATTTTATTTATAGGAATTTAGAGAAATCAAACCACACTCGTTGTACCATCGAATAATAGAGAGAGTTTATTATTTTATAGAGTTGTCATAGACTACATTGACCATTGATTGTCATAGGTCACACTCCTGCCAAATTTAAGCCTTCTATGTACTAAATTATTACAGCAGCAATAAAGTAAACAAACATAGGTACATACTTGTTTAGATTAAAGATTACATAACATATATTTGGATAACATTCCAATTTGGTCTCTCATATATTGAAATTTATCTCTAGGTAAAGCCTTAGTTAGAAAGTCAGCAAGTTGATTGCATGTTGAAACATATTTTAAATCAATAACTTTAGCATAATACTTTTCCTTTATAAAATGATACTTAGTGTCTATATGTTTGCAATCTCTTAGTGAAAAAGTTAACGTTTTTAATAACACTTATTGCACTTTGATTGTCTATTTTTATCACTACTGTTTGTTGCTCAAATTCACCAAGATCACATAATAACTGTTTGATCCAAATAGCCTCTTTGGTGGCACCACATGCGGCCATAAATTCCGCTTCTGTAGTCGATAAAGCGACAGTGTGTTGCCTTTGACTACACCATGTTACAGCAGCTCCACATTTGAAGAAAATGTATCCAAGTGTTGACCTTCTAGTAGTGAGGTCATTAGCATAGTCAGCGTCACTATAGCCAACTAATTCAGAAGATTTTGCTGAATGATAGCATAGGCCAAAGTTGATAGTGTCTTTGAGATACTTTAAAATCTTCTTGACGGCTGTCCAGTGAGACTCATCATAGCAATTCAAAAATCTACTCACCAAGCTCACAGGGAACATTATGTCTGGTCGGCTTACTATGGCAACATGCATTAGAGAACCGACAGCTTCTCTATAAGGAAGATTCTTGTGAGGCTGGTGCTCACTCTTCTCCAGCTTTGAGTGAGGGTCAACTGGAACGCTGTTGGGGTTGGCATTATCCATATTAAATTGATTTAGCAACTGTTTGATATATTTGGATTGATGTATAAAGATATATTTGTCTGAAACTTGGATATCCATTCCAACAAAGTTTCCAGGTGGGCATATTGTCATATCAAATATTGTTTTCAAATCATTTGTTACAGACTGCAGAGCAGATTTTGATTTAGAAAATAGGAGCCCGTCGTCCACATAAATACAAAGATAACACTTAGTTTCTTTTATAATTGCAACATAAACACATTGGTCTGCTTTGCTATTTATGAAGCCAAATTTCTGAAGTACAGAGTTGAATTTGGTGTTCCAGCACCGTGGTGCTTGTTTAAGACCATACAGTGACTTTATCAATTTACATACTTTATTGGGTCCATGTATTAGACCTTCAGGTGGATACATGTATATGTTTTCTTCTAGTTCTCCATACAGGAAAGCTGCCTTAATGTCAAGTTGAAGAATTTCATAGCCGTTTTTAGCAGCTAGAGATAATAATAAACATATTGAATCATACCTTACTGTCGGTGAGTATGTTTCCTTATAGTCAATACCTTCTGCCTGTGCACAACCCTTTGCACATAGCCTGGACTTGAAGCGAGGACCCGTTGGTTGGTCTTTAACTCTAAAAACCCATTTACAGCCGATTATGTTTGTATTTGTAGGCTTGTTTACCAATATCCACGTGCCATTTCTTTCATGGTCTTCAAGTTCTCCTTCAATTGACTTTTTCCATTTTTCAGCATTCATACAACTGATAGCTTTTTTGTATGATTCAGGGACTTGTTCAGGCTTTAAGGATTCATCATAGCAAAGGTAAGTTTGTTCTTTATTCTTATTTCTAGGTCTCAAAGTTATGTTACTTCGCGGAGGAGTATCAATCTTCATTTCTGGTAAGTATTCTTCTAAATCCGAGTTATTTTTAACAGTATCATATACGCTATCTGAGTTATAAGATTTTTTCTTGCTTTCTTCATTGGACTCATTTGACATTAAGCTTTCATTATTACTTTTACTATGTGTATCTAATGTTTTGTTTTCTGTTTCAGATAATTCCAGAGCTGCATAGTTCCTCTTAACGGTGTATTCAAGAAATACAGCATCCCTGCTCTTGATAATAGTTCTTGTGTTTGGTAATCTGAATCTGTACCCTTTTGTGTTCTCACAATAGCCAATGAAGATCATTTTCTGTGATTTTGGGTCCCACTTCTTGCGTTTTTCTTTTGGTAAGTGGACCATGGCCTCACACCCGAACACCTTCATATTACTGATATTTGGCTTATGTCCTGTCCAAACCTCTTCAGGTGTTTTAAACAGTAAGGATTTAGTTGGAGATCTATTTATGATGTATGCAGCAGTTTTTATAGCTTCAGCCCAGAAAAACTTTGCCAATCCAGCATTGAGAATCATACACTTTACTCTCTCGACTAATGTCCTGTTTAACCTCTCTGCAGCTCCATTTTGCTCAGGAGTATAAGGAGTTGATGTTTGGTGTCTTATTCCTGCACTTTTAAGGAAGTCAGAGAATGGTTTGTTGACATATTCCAGGCCATTGTCAGTCCGAATACATTTGAGTTTACATTCAGTTTGGTTTTCAACTTCTGTTTTGAACTCTTTGAATTTTGATAATACCTCAGTTTTGTTGTTCAAAATGTACACAAACACCTTTTTGGAATAATCGTCCAAAAATGTTAAAAAGTATTTGCCCCCTCCTAATGACTGTGTTTCCATGGGGCCACATAAGTCAGAATGCACCAGTTCCAATAGCTTTGAAGAATGTGATCCTGGACTCTTGAAGGATATTCTTGTTTGTTTGCCTTCTTTACATGTTATACAAGTTATATTGTTTACTTGTTTATCAGACAATGTGAATCCTTCAGAACTCTCTTTCAATTTCTTCAAGGTGTCTAGGTTCAGATGACATCGTTGGTGCCATAAAAATATATCATTTTGTTTAATATCAGACATGTATGCATAGTCAGTATTCATGTTAAGCCGGTACATGTTGTTAACTTTTGTTGCTGTTGCTACAATAACATTTTGTCTGTTCAGTATAGTACAGCCATTGGAGTCAAATTTAACTAGACCACCCTTTTCTGTAATTTGATGAACAGATATTAGATTCACTGCAATTTCTGGTACGTACAGAACGTTTGTAAATAAAATTGGATTTGACTGATTTTCTCCATTCAATGTATTCAATGTCACATCACCAGAGCTACTCACTGAAAGTGTTTTGTTGTTTACAACTTTGATTTGTTCTACAGGCGGTGAGCGTTCATTTTGAAGAAGGTTTTGATGTCTTGTCATGTACATGGTTGCCCCAAAATCAATGTACCATGCGGAGCTGTTGTTGTCAGATGGAATAACAAATGCGGCAGCATAAGAACTATTTGATTTGGCAAACTTTTTTTTCGGTTTGTCCTGCATTCCGTACTCTTGTGTCCATATTTGTTACACTGAAAACATCTAGGACCTTTTGTGAACTTCTTTTTCACATTCTTGGTTTGATAACCATGAGCAGATGTAAAAGCAGAGTTATTGTTTTCAGATCATCATCAACTTGGAATTCTATATTTCTGAGCTTATGTGCTGTAGACATTATCTTGCTCACGTATTCATCTATGTTTTGGCAATCAGAGAGTGTAGTAGTGCAGAGATCACGTAGTAGGCCAACTCTGCGTGTAAGTTTTCCCACACTTCTTTAGCCGTTTCTGCCTCTTGGATGTGTACGTAATTGATACTATCGACAAGTAAAATTATCTTAGATTTGGCTTTTGTGTCCTTCTTTGCGTCGAATGGTTCATTGTTGGGATTTTCTATGCATTCCCAAAGTTCTTCATGTTGAAGGTATGTTTTCACAGCAAACCGCCAGGTATTGTAGTTTTCTCGGCCTGTTAATTTTTCTATTAATGCCAGAGGATTGCTGCTAGCCATGATCACTGGGATTTGGAAAACTGAACCGCGAGGCTTGGACGTTATGTCGACGACACAATGTCGCTTCACAGGTACAAGTTATTTTTAACTTTTACTTGTTATTCTAATGAACTTCACAATCGCTTTTCTTTATAACTTTGGCTTTACTGGGCCCATAATCTGTTGACTTTGATTTTATTTATAGGAATTTAGAGAAATCAAACCACACTCGTTGTACCATCGAATAATAGGGAGAGTTTATTATTTTATAGAGCTGTCATAGACTACAGATGATTGTATAGGTGTTTATTATATATATATATATATATATATATATATATATATATATATATATATATATATATATATATATATATATGTATGTGTGTTAAACTAATTTTAAATTTGCCGCCTTTTCTTAGCCGATGTTTAACTACACACTACAGCACATAAGCTCAGAAATATATAATTCCAAGTTGATGATGATCTGAAAACAATAACTCTGCTTTTACATCTGCTCATGGTTATCAAACCAAGAATGTGAAAAAGAAGTTCACAAAAGGTCCTAGATGTTTTCAGTGTAACAAATATGGACACAAGAGTACGGAATGCAGGACAAAACCGAAAGAAAAGTTTGCCAAATCAAATAGTTCTTATGCTGCCGCATTTGTTATTCCATCTGACAACAACAGCTCCACCATGCACATGACAAGACATCAAAACCTTCTTCAAAATGAACGCTCACCGCCTGTAGAACAAATCAAAGTTGTAAACAACAAAACACTTTCAGTGAGTAGCTCTGGTGATGTGACATTGAATACATTGAATGGAGAAAATCAGTCAAATCCAATTTTATTTACAAACGTTCTGTACGTACCAGAAATTGCAGTGAATCTAATATCTGTTCATCAAATTACAGAAAAGGGTGGTCTAGTTAAATTTGACTCCAATGGCTGTACTATAATGAACAGACAAAATGTTATTGTAGCAACAGCAACAAAAGTTAACAACATGTACCGGCTTAACATGAATACTGACTATGCATACATGTCTGATATTAAACAAGATGATATATTTTTATGGCACCAACGAATGGGTCATCTGAACCTAGACACCTTGAAGAAATTGAAAGAGAGTTCTGAAGGATTCACATTGTCTGATAAACAAATAAACAATATAACTTGTATAACATGTAAAGAAGGCAAACAAACAAGAATATCCTTCAAGAGTCCAGGATCACATTCTTCAAAGCTATTGGAACTAGTGCATTCTGACTTATGTGGCCCCAAGGAAACACAGTCATTAGGAGGGGGCAAATACTTTTTAACATTTTTGGACGATTATTCCAAAAAGGTGTTTGTGTACATTTTGAACAACAAAACTGAGGTATTGTCAAAATTCAAAGAGTTCAAAACAGAAGTTGAAAACCAAACTGAATGTAAACTCAAATGTATTCGGACTGACAATGGCCTGGAATATGTCAACAAACCATTCTCTGACTTCCTTAAAAGTGCAGGAATAAGACACCAAACATCAACTCCTTATACTCCTGAGCAAAATGGAGCTGCAGAGAGGTTAAACAGGACATTAGTCGAGAGAGTAAAGTGTATGATTCTCAATGCTGGATTGGCAAAGTTTTTCTGGGCTGAAGCTATAAAAACTGCTGCATACATCATAAATAGATCTCCAACTAAATCCTTACTGTTTAAAACACCTGAAGAGGTTTGGACAGGACATAAGCCAAATATCAGTAATATGAATGTGTTCGGGTGAGAGGCCATGGTCCACTTACCAAAAGAAAAACGCAAGAAGTGGGACCCAAAATCACAGAAAATGATCTTCATTGGCTATTGCGAGAACACAAAAGGGTACAGATTCAGATTACCAAACACAAGAACTATTATCAAGAGCGGGGATGCTGTATTTCTTGAATACACCATTAAGAGGAACTATGCAGCTCTGGAATTATCTGAAACAGAAAACAAAACATTAGATACACATAGTAAAAGTAATAATGAAAGCTTAATGTCAAATGAGTCCAATGAAGAAAGCAAGAAAAAATCTTATAACTCAGATAGCGCATATGATACTGTTAAAAATAACTCGGATTTAGAAGAATACTTACCAGAAATAAAGATTGATACTCCTCCGCGAAGTAACATAACTTTGAGACCTAGAAATAAGAATAAAGAACAAACTTACCTTTGCTATGATGAATCCTTAAAGCCTGAGCAAGTCCCTGAATCATACAAAAAAGCTATCAGTTGTATGAATGCTGAAAAACGGAAAAAGTCAATTGAAGGAGAACTTGAAGACCATGAAAGAAATGGCACGTGGATATTGGTAAACAAGCCTGCAAATACAAACATAATCGGCTGTAAATGGGTTTTTAGAGTTTAAGACCAACCAACGGGTCCTCGCTTCAAGTCCAGGCTATGTGCAAAGGGTTGTGCACAGGCAGAAGGTATTGACTATAAGGAAACATACTCACCAACAGTAAGGTATGATTCAATACGTTTATTATTATCTCTAGCTGCTAAAAACGGCTATGAAATTCTTCAACTTGACATTAAGACAGCTTTCCTGTATGGAGAACTAGAAGAAAACATATACATGTATCCACCTGAAGGTCTAATACATGGACCCAATAAAGTATGTAAATTGATAAAGTCACTGTATGGTCTTAAACAAGCACCACGGTGCTGGAACACCAAATTCAACTCTGTACTTCAGAAATTTGGCTTCATAAATAGCAAAGCAGACCAATGTGTTTATGTTGCAATTATAAAAGAAACTAAGTGTTATCTTTGTATTTATGTGGACGACGGGCTCCTATTTTCTAAATCAAAATCTGCTCTGCAGTCTGTAACAAAAAGATTTGAAAACAATATTTGATATGACAATATGCCCACCTGGAAACTTTGTTGGAATGGATATCCAAGTTTCAGACAAATATATCTTTATACATCAATCCAAATATATCAAACAGTTGCTAAATCAATTTAATATGGATAATGCCAACCCCAACAGCGTTCCAGTTGACCCTCACTCAAAGCTGGAGAAGAGTGAGCACCAGCCTGACAAGAATATTCCTTATAGAGAAGCTGTTGGTTCTCTAATGTATGTTGCCATAGTAAGCCGTCCAGACATAATGTTCCCTGTGAGCTTGGTGAGTAGATTTTTGAATTGCTATGATGAGTCTCACTGGACAGCCGTCAAGAAGATTTTAAAGTATCTCAAAGACACTATCAACTTTGGCCTATGCTATCATTCAGCAAAATCTTCTGAATTAGTTGGCTATAGTGATGCTGACTATGCTAATGACCTCACTACTAGAAGGTCAACACCTGGATACATTTTCTTCAAATGTGGAGCTGCTGTAACATGGTGTAGTCAAAGGCAACACACTGTCGCTTTATCGACTACAGAAGCGGAATTTATGGCCGCATGTGGTGCCACCAAAGAGGCTATTTGGATCAAACAGTTATTATGTGATCTTGGTGAATTTGAGCAACAAATATATATATATATATATATATATATATATATATATATATATATAATATAACAAATTCGTTCAAGCCGTTTTCTAATTTCAGCGAGAAGAGAGCAATTGGTTTTTATACATAGAGATATATGTCACAGGTAAATTGATTGCGGAGGTGTGCGAGCATTACATGTGGTGTGCTTTTCCGCCGGTGTCGATGACAGTGTATCTTTCTTCTTTCTGCTACTGCTCAGCTTTGACAACTTTCGCCTTTCCTCACAATTATTACTTCATTTTCCTTAATCCGTAAAAGTCCACAGATAGACATGAGCTTCTCCCGTTATAGAATGTTGTACTAGAACCATAACGCTTGGCCGAGTGATTGGCGATTGCAGGCTGATTTGCAGATTTACACCTTATACGGTGCTCCCCGTTAGATGCATATAGATTATTTCTGGCATATCCCATAGTTGAATCTTACGACACCCACGGGTACCCAATATGAGGTGATGGATTCTTTCACGTCGCCATCACAATATAAATCCTCACCAATAAAGTAATAGCCTACATACTACCTATTGTTCTTATTACTACGAAGGTTTTGGACTTGGACAAAAAAAGTCAGTTGGTAAACGTTACATCTCCTCGAATTATTTTTTAGTTTTACATTATGCTATGCAACATGTACTTTATGATTTTTTTTCTGTGGTGTGATAAATTCTCGACATACGTGTGAATCAGAATGCATTCAATAAATTCATCGGTATCGGTGTGGCAGTTATTTTAACTTGATTTATACTTGCGGCAAGTAATTTCAATTATGCTTTGAAGCTTTGAATTAAACGTGTGTCAAAGAATGTGTAAATTGATTGTGTAAAAAAGTTACAATTATTATTGTCTAGTCTCTAGTACCTAAGTAGATACGCAATTAAATGTGTCCAATAACGCTTGTACATTCTTTTTTTTTTGTGGCTGTGACATTGTGGCTTATACATTCTTAAACACTTTGTCAAGCTCGTAAACAGGTATAGGAATTCATTGGAACAACGAAATCTTATCTGAAATTATATATTTTTTAATATTTATATTTCTAAAAGACGTACAAAAAAATTTATTCGATGAATAATTTGCCGATGCTTTAAATTTGCAAGCTTCTTAAGATTTCCCAAGGTGATAAGTAAGCGTTGCCTCAATGTCTGAGGATGAGGAATGAGCGGAAGGAGGTAAGGAGTGAGGTAAAGGGGTTCGCGGGGGTGCTGTATTGTAAACACAATTACCACCCGCCCCTCCCCAGGGGCCAACAAATGGCGGCTTAACGACCTATTCGCCTGTGATTTGTTAGCAATATGCTTGAGATTTGGAACTGGAATGCTTCTTTAAATCGCTTAATATCGTATTTGAGGTATTGCAATTTTACTGTAGTTAGTGTAACACTCCAATAAAATTTGGGTATTTAGTGATCATTAATCACAAAAGGGATATAGGCTTAATGTCTTTCCTAATTTTTAAATTGTATTTAACACTAGTAATTTTGTTTTTGAATAAAATATCATTAACGAAAATCTGGTTGTTAATCTTATTTTCTTTAAGGAAAACTTTCTATACATCGCGTGGGCTTAGACAAGTGAGGGGAAAGCAATCTCATATAGAAACTTAATAGGTCCATTGTCAAGGTAGCAACGACAGGGCTTTATGGCTGAAAGTCCATTTCAGTTATTCATCTTATGACCGCCAAGCGGCACTGCTGCTACTGCTGTATTCTAGTTTTTATTGTAATATGGCCTTTATAATTATAGGCTGGAAGATGTTTCAATTAACTGACAGGCGTAACATGAGCTGCATTCGCAACATACCAGTCGTACTTAGTAACAACTTAATCTGTTGACTCTTCTGTCACCCCTGTAGATTTTCTATTTTTTTCCTTGTCTTTTTTAAAAACGTAACCCTCCTCCCCCCAGTAAGATTTTCATCTGTATCGTTGGGACAGTATACAAACATAAATTGCAAAAAGACAAACATACAGACCAGATAGACAAATTAAAATATACACACGCATATCAAAAGATATTGCTCTCAAGATCATATAACTAATTATTATGCTAACGCTCCTGTATTACATAATAATCTGGAAATTGTAGGTACTTTTTAAAAATAAATGTAAAATATTTGTAAGTTTTTACTTGAAAAAGTTCCATGTATAATACTGCGGCTAGACGATTCATCACCATGCCATCCGGTAGGTGTCGTATGAAGCGAGGATGGAAAATTAACCCTTTCCCTGCCGCATGAATCATATATGAACATTTCGATTGTTTCACTATTGTGTCTATTTCGCGAATAGGGAGGGAAACTGTTTAAAGATACTCGGAAGCAACATGTTTTTTTTTAATTTTCGTGTACATATGAACCTTTGAGTAACACTTATCTTTTACAATAATTTAAAAAGATTGTTAACAGCCAATTTAACGTCTGTTCCTCTTCTGATGATTTTAAATGAAATACAATTGTCACAAAATCTTATAGGGATCTTATAGGTTAGTAATAAGGTGCCAAATCATAGGACCACTACTCAACAACAGTTCTCTTTCTGCCGCAAAGAATGGTACTAAGCCTCCTGTATTCATCGACTGCTAGCGAGTTGCATCTCCGAAGTTAGACAAGATGACAATCTACTATCGTTAATTAATGCTATAGAATACCATAAAAATGAATAAAATCAACGCTAAATCACGTTACTGTACCTTGACTTGTCATTCCCATTAATTTTTATTGTTTTTGATTTTATAAAAAGAGTTGTTATATTATGAAGTTGCAACGTTTAATTTATATTACAAAAATTATAATAAAGAACAATGTTGTTATAATATTAAGGTATTTATGGATGAAAATAACTCCTGGGATTGAGGTGATTGCTACCAAACTAATTCTGATTTGTTTAGCGTAGTTAATAGAGTATTATATATAATAATAAGAGTATTATAAATAATAGAAATAATGAACCACTATAATTTTTAAACCGAATAGTGCCATAAAAATTACTTCTAATTTATCGCCACCGTCCTAGGATTTTGCCGATTTTGCAAAAGAATAAGATATTTTTGGATGTTTGATAATGATGAGTTATGTTTATCATTGGTGTATTGTACCTGAATGCAAAAATACGAGCATAAGAACGCCTATGAAGTTATGGATTCAAGTGCCAACTAATTTAAATATGAGAAACACTTGGTTGAAACTGGCAAGAAGATACCCGAATACATCCACAAAAACTTGACTATACTTCTGTTAAGGTCATTTTGATGTAAGTATGACTTACCTATATTTAACTATCGTTCATACAAAACAAAACATTATGAGATGATAGGTATTGCAAGTCAAATTTTGTAATAGATTAGGTTATCTTAGATGTTATAACTAATGATTGCTAATGATTGTAATCATAGATAAACATAACTATGTATTACCAAAATACACTATGAAAGTTAAGTACAATACATTGATGTTTTAACATTCCTCAACTCAGCAAAACAAAAATCGGGATTGCATGCAAAAAATTTTGCCACCATCCATGTATTTATCCTCGAAAGATTAGTACTTTATGCTTTTAAGAATCCGTCATCCGTGATGCTTTTTCAATAAAATTCGGAATTAACTAAACAATCGTAATGATAACTTGAAAAATTTCGAAATAACGCACATTAAGGGTAAATATAACCTCAAATGGATTAGCAAGATCCTCCGTTATGCCGAAAATATTGCAGCATTAATTTTGAAATAAATATATGGTAAAATTGAGGATTAATGTTAAGGATTATATTAGACGAAAACACGATTCCGTAAAATGTTCTCGATAGAAAAAAAATTCAAAGCTACCCCCAAAATAAACGATAAACCGCTGTTATTCATAAAATACTTTAAATAAGATCATGAAACTTTGCATACTAACTGAACTAACTATAAAGCAGTGCTTATGTTATTTACTTTTTTTAAAATACCATTATTTTCACTGTAAAAAGAAATTACCTAAACTATCGGTCTCTTGAAGCGTGATTCCTGCCGCCCGGTCACTTCGCTTCGGCCTTTGAAGGGGGAGGTTGTGTCGCTTACGATCAGAATATACATTACGCAACAGGACGACGTAAAATTAAAATGGGAAATAACCGTAATAAAAATAAGATGCGACTGGCTTGGCGTTAAGAAACAGGCATAAATATGATAAACCTAATGAAATTAAGTGTCCAACGACCTTTCTACTTACAGTATTAGTGATTACAAACATGTCGGTACATAGCATACGACGCGCGGGCAAGTGGGGACGAAATTAGAATTTGAGCTGACTTACTATATCCCCTTAACGACCGCATTTCTACTGTTTTTATTATACTCTCGTGCTTCTTCTGCCACACCCAACTTTGTGAATTGCCATACGTGCCTTTTTTTAACACGTAATGACTCTTCACTATAGAGTGTAGGGCCCCATTTACTCTATTTCCTGCGTTCATACATCGTTCTATATATATCCTTATCATATCTCCCATCCCTGCTAAATACGCAACCCAAATATACAAACTCATCTACTTGCTCGATCAACTCCCCTTCTATTCTTATTTCACATATCTTTTTACTTTCATCTCTTTCAAAAACCATAACTTCCGTCTTACTTGCGTTCACTTTCATTCCCCTTTCTTTTAATGATCTGTTCATTAATGTTACCATCATTTGCAACTCAGCCGCCGACGACGTCAGAATAACTTGATCATCGGCGTACAAAAGGCATTTGACGGTTAACTCAGCCATTCTTAATCCGCATTCTTCAACTTTCAAATTTTGCAAACAACTGTCCACAAATAGGTTGAACAGCCACGGGAAAGCCACACAGCCTTGTCTGACACCGTGTGGATGCCAAACCAGTCCGAGTAGACCCCGTTGATCCTAACACAAGCACTAGAGTCTCTATAAAGAGATTCCAATGCCTGTTTCAAGCCAGCGCTCAACCCTAATGAGTTCAGTGTTTGCCATAGCACATTCCTATCCACTCTGTCATAGGACCATGAACGCACAAAAAACCTTTTGGTTTTTGCCCAAAAACTTCTCCGCGATTATGCGCATGGAAAAGACTTGATCTGAACATCCCATTCCCTTTCTAAATCCCGCTTGCACATCCCAAATTTTTCCATCGGTTTCTTTCATGACCCTTTCAATTAGTACCTTAGCATACAGTTTTCCACGATGCTAAGAAGGCTGATACTGCGATAGTTTTTATAGTCCTGCTGCTACCCTTTTCCTTTATATACTGGGATAATCACGGCTTTGCACCAGTCTCCCGGTACCCGCTTCAGTTCCTAGCATAAATTAAATAAAGTGTGCAGTAGGCCTTCCACAACTTCCTCTCCAGTCCTTAGCATTACCAGCCTTACCTGCTTTCATGCTTTTCATTGCTTTCATTATTTCAGCTATACTTATCTCGCTACCTCCTTCCTCTTCTTTCGGAGATTTTATTTCATTCAATTCATACGTTGTCTCCCCACTCATAAACACGCTTTAAAAATATTCCTTCCATCTCTTAAACTCATAACTTCATCATTCAGAATGTAGCCATTCTCATCTGTTATAGCATTCATTATAGGCTATTTTGAATGGCCCCTGGCAGTTCTTACGAGTTTCCAAAACATTTTAATATTTGCCTGGAAGTTATCCGATATTCTTCTATCATTTTTATCCGTTCTTTATTGCTGTTTCCTTTCAACTACTTCTTTTACTCTCTTATTTAGATGTCTAAAGACTGCCTTTTTTCTTTCAAAATCATCATTCGTACCGCTAAAATTACCAGCCTTAGTTGCTAGTAAATCTATCCACGCTCTCTTCTTTGCTTCAACTTTCGTACGTATCCCATCATCCCACCATAACGTATTATTTTTCCTTCCATTCTTTCTGTTACTAACACCACATACTTCGGTAGCTGCATCTACTAAACCTTTCTTAACATTTTGCCATACATTCTCCAAGTCTAACTCATTCAGACATAATTAATCCAAACCACTTATGTTTTCTTTCAGTCTACATTTGAACTTGTTTTTCTCATCTTCATCTTGTAACCTTTCTGTGGTAATATGCTGTAATGCAGTGGTAGACACAGATGACCGATGGCTCCAACGCCTGAATAGACCATTAATTCGGCATAAAACCAAATAATGACCGTTCCTAAGTTAGACCCCCGGTAAACCTTTCTATCTACCACTGCGCCCCTCATTCTTTCATTCATAATTATGAAATCTATCATGTATCTATCAATATATTTTTATAACCAAGCCTCTTCACCCAAACCCTTTCATTAAAATCACCTAGCATAACCACATTTTCATTTCGCTTACATTTCATTAACACCATCCTTACCATTTCCCAAAACTGCTCTCAGATATAAGTAGGCTTAGACATGTCTGGGGCGTAGACCCCTAGCACAAACAACTTATTTAAAACCCACTTTCAATCGTATCCATAGCAGTCTTGGGCTTACACATTCATACTCTTTCACACATTGGCCCATTCTTTCTGAAAGGATGATACCTACTCCCTGGCATGCCCGCTCGAGCTCGTCGAAACCAGAACAGTATGGGGTATACATGCCATGTGTAGTGACATCCTTCCCCTTCCGTTTCGTCTCATTTACACATAACACATCTATTCCTCTATCATACATCACCTCGCATACTTCATCCATTTTTTCATTAATTGCTCCACATAAATTCAACGTAGCCAGACGGGCCTCTGCCATCCCCTCCTGGAGACAGAACGTGACGGATGGCGAACCTCGTCGCCGGTTTTCCTCTCGGAGATTCTTCGCACCCCTGCTCCATTAAAGGGGCGCCGGGAACTCGGGGCCATTTCTTTTATTTGATTCCTCATGGTGCGAAATATGGGTGGTATATTTAACGTCGCTACCACGGCGAGGAGCCGAGTTTGTGCTATCGGCTTGTCGCTCATTTAGCACCACCGACACGTGTAGGGTGGGCCTAGGATTAGGTGGTCAAAGCCTACGGACGTGAGCGACTTATGCCCCGCTTTTTCAATTTCTATTCATATTTATAATATTACTTAACATATTTGAAAAGTGCCGTATACGGCTCTTGCTTGGATAAGGTTTTTGAAAGCCTTACATCCCCATTAGATGAGAATCTTACCTATACGGCGGGCCCATTAATATAGCTAACATATTCTATATTAGCAATGCTACGTAGTACTATTATTTATTCTGTGGCAATACTAACTGGCATTCCATCTACATCAAAGTCCACAACACAACACACAATCCATCTGATTGTAATTGGATATACCAGCTGATTGTAAATGTCTATTGACTTTTATTCTCGACTGAGAATTCAGACACATACATTTAATTTTTTGGATGATAATGTGGATGCAGGTGGCTCAGGACCGTGCTTTGTGGCATTACTTTCGGGAGGCCTACATTCAGCAGTGGACTTGTGAACGACTGATGTCACACATTTATTCTCAATTCGATGCGGAAGAGCCATGCTGCAGCTATATTTTATTTGTAACAGCAATGGCCGACCGTACCACACTCACAAAATACCAGCGTAAAATAGCAGCTTGATACAACTGTGTTTCATAAGGTGAGTGTCAATCGGAGACCTTTTTAACTGCCTCGCATTCCATCTAAGACCTCAGAAGTGCCAACGCATCTGCATTTTGATTATTTATGATGATAGATGGAGATGTGTATGGGCCACAGTATCCACTTACCATCAAGCGATCTATGTACCCTTATTCTATAAAAAATATTAAGAATCCAAATGTGTTTTCACCCATCAGTAATATGAAGTTGAAAAAGGTCTTTGAGTCTCGGTACGCACTATGCGAAACAAAAGCATCATGCCAGTATTTTATTCTGATATCATGTGAGAAATTCATTATACTTTTCAATTATGTGTTTAATATATTGTAATGTACTTAAAACTAAACCAGTATCACCGGAAATTACAGGCCGCTATTTTTACACTCAAAATTAGATGTGTACACGCAGGAGAGGCTGCACTCGTTAATCCGTGGCGATGCATTGAGCCGGACACCTCACGGGGGCGGAGCGCCCGCGCCTCTCCCGCCCGCGTATAAACAACTCAACTACAACATTTAATTATCGCTCTTTATTAAACCAGACGCACCACGGAATGAACGGATAACACCGATACCAATCGTTATGGGATAAAGCATTCTACTGATGAGGAGAGAAATTATCTTTAACACCTACTGATCTGTCCGATTCGAGTAACTGGTGTGACGTTTAAAACGAGTTTAATAACAAATTAAATGGGTATTCCTATTGTTATTATATGAGTACCTGGTACTTTTATAATAAAATTTATTTATTGTGTCGGTAATATGGTGATGATTACAAAGTAACACATGGACCCCATAACCAACAGTTTGCGTCCTGTTATACTTTAGCACAAACTGTTGGATTCTTTCACAATTGTTAATTCACATTTTTAAGATCGTGGTTCTCTTAAGGGTTAAGGCCGCAGTAGGGAGCATTCGCTAAGAAGGGATAAGCAGCGTGCATGACACACGTCCTACTCTTGTAGATGGAGTGATGACCTAATGTCAGTACCGCGGTTTGTGGTGTACCTTGTAGGGAGACAGACTTATGATTGGATATAATGATGAATACACATTATGTTATACATTAACAGTGCTTTGAGTGAGGGCTCTCAAAATGTATGACGAACACACCGTTGCGTAACAAACCCCGCCGAACGCTTCGACTGAAGTCTTAAACCGGCAATACATGTTGGCAAATCCTCAGCCAACGCGAGCGTAGACAAATTGATACAAGGCGAGTGCTACAGTCTACATTTTTGCCAAGTTTGAATGAGTGAACATACTGACATGGCTAACTAACATGTGGACACGAATTACCGAGTGTAGGCAGCGCTTGATTTGTTCGGAAAACCGACACTGTTCCGAAGTGAGACGAGTCGTGGCAAGCGATCTCGAGTGGTGGCAAGGGACACCAAGCGAACGGTATATACGTTGGCGCTCGTCTGCACTCGGCCAGCTAAGTGAGCGACGATGAGCAATAGCGAGGCTAGGCAAATGTTCTGTCTATAAATGTTAGTTACTCGCCTTCGCTCGGCCAACATGTATAGCCGGATTAACCATAGGCTTCTGTCACTGCGATTAAATTATATTTAAGTGCGGTCTTATTGCTAATTATCGCTAATAGTAATCGCTTTCAGAAGACCCTTGGATGGACCATTTCTAGTACCTAATTTAGTTAAGAGCTTAAACAGTTGAACGAGTGAAATAACAATTTAATGAATATTAATTATTTTCTTAAGTACTTCTAAGAAGCTATAAATGCTCTGCAAAACTATGATAAAATATTTGCGTGGTTTGATTCACCAATCGCCATCTTATAACTCGAAGTTTATTAATGATCTGGCATGGGTGTGTTATGTTGAATTCAAATACCGGAGTTCTAGAGGCGGGACCGCTGACCTCTAAACCAACAGGGCCATAACAACTGCGTTCGTGAGTGGGAACAAAATTTGAGAGCAATTTCGAAACGAGCCTAAGAGCGAATCTCGTGGGTGCGCAAAGCCGTTCAAACGCCGGCGGGCGAGGTCCGGGCAGGCGATATCGGCGCACGCGCGTTCGACCGCTCCACGCCCGCCGCCCGCGGCGCGCGAGCTACCACGCCCTGCGCAGGCGCGGACTGGAAAAACTTTTAGTTTTCGCTTGTTACCATGTGAAATATAAGTAAATGTAAACCGTTAAAATACGTACCGTTATCCTAATTACGGTGGTTTATATATTATTTATATCCTAATAATTAAAAGGTTATTGAATTTGCATCCAGTTCTATTCCTATACAGCTTATCAGAAGTCCACTGCTGAACCTACCGCCTCTAGGCCTATAGGCCTCCCCCATAGAGTATTCATAGCGCGTGTATATGTCATAGTTGCTCATGCTAAGCAAGTGGGTTAATAACAGTAGTTTTAATTATTCAAGAGTTTTCTGGAAGATGCTGCTGCCCATCTGCTGACTTAGTATCCCTCAGTTGGCCCTTATGACACCCGGATTATGTGGTGGATATTCCCACACCGCACTACAAGTACACCGAACTTAAATTGCAACCGTTTAACAGAAAATTTAAACATCTGTGTCTTAAATTTCCATACATAAATAATATTTAATATATATGATTTTAAGTAAATACAAATACCTAAAATACTTAAGAATGTATTAATAATTTACTTAACTACGCATTAACACGCAAAAGATACAATACAAATTTGTTCTGTTTAAACACTAAGTGACATGCTAATGTATCAAGTTTTACAAAAAGCATTTAAAACAAAGTTTAGAATTCAAATTGATCATTTAATAAGACTTTCAATGTTTTAAAATAATGCGTTTTTACTCGTAATTCAATAAATTTGCTCCAGTTCTTCACATTTCTTATTGCGCTCCCATTACGTCCCTGTAGTTCGCCCCTACTTGTACAAGGAAAGGGTGCGTGAAATACGGTACAGCGTACAGCGTACAGCCTCATTGCGGCCGCGAGCTGCCATTATAATGAGGCGTTATTTATTGGACAATCCAATAACTAATCACACCGGACAGTACGCTTAAAAGATAAACGAGTGAACTGTGGGATGAAACTGGATGAAACTGATAAAAGCCTAATGCATATTTTTCTAAATAGCTGGTTTTTCAAGTTTAGTATTGTGGGTGTAATTGGATTATAAATATATGAGCTTTAATGGAACAAACTGGTATAATGTGATGAGATATAATTTTATGATACTTAAAATTACTCTCTTCTGGTCAGTTGTATAATTTAATCTGTAGTATAGTATACACATTTTTCGTTGCAAACGATTTAAACAATAAGTGTGGATAAATTAGTACATAAGTCAGATCATCATAATGCAATAAGAAATATTTCATAGGATAGGACTATAAAGTATATATGAGTCACTAGGCCTTAAAAGATCAGGGCTTTATAGTTATGGTGCTGACACCGCTTAAAATATACTTTCTTCGTTACAAAAACGAGATAAAGTTATTATAAACGGAGGTCATAATAGCCTGGTTTATCAAATTATAATGATAATTAAACCAGCTTAGATATCGGATGTATTTTGAGATCTGAATTTTCCAACACTTTTTTATGATAATGAATAGAATCAGATGTTACTTTGCGGAAATCCATTATAATAAAGTTGTTAGAACTAACTTGTTGTTTTAGGGGTCACCAGATTATATTGAAAATAGCTTTATAGTTACAGCAGGAAAGAGCTAATTTCGCTATTTGAAACATTCGAATAGGGGACTCTCACTCATTTAGTGACCTTTTTGATGAAACTAAAATCTTAATTGATTCATCATAAATCATTTTGGATAATTGTAACATTACAGGAGCAACCAAATCAGGGGGGGTAAAGATCAATCGTTTGTTCCTACATTATATATATATATATATATATATATATATATATATATATATATATATATATATAGCTCCTTTCATTTTGATCACTTTCAGTTCAGAGTAGTTCGAATCTTATCGCATCTACTACGGGGAGTTCTGAGGAATTGTTCGGACTAATTCCAACAGCACAACTTTACCATCACACATCGCTACAAAACTCGCGATACCATCCATACCATCTGAATGACTGGCGGTCCACCACTGTGCGATTTAAAAGAAGTTTTTTTCCTCGCACAACTTCCTTGTGGAATCGACTACCACCAGAGATTTTTCTGGACCGATACGACTTAGATACCTTCAAGGAAAGAATCTATTCCTTTTTTTAAAAGGCCGACAACGCATCTGCAACTACCTGGTGTTGCAGTTGTTCATGGGCGGCGGTAATCATTTAACATCAGGTGAGCCGTAAGCTATCTCTCTCTCTCTCTCTCTCTCTCTCTCTTTCCTATAAAAAAAATGTTCAAGTAAAACTGCGCAGCTTGTTCATTTCATTCCGCGATGGCATCGACAGACGACGCATTAGTTATTGTTGATAAAAAACACAAGAGACGGAAAAAAAAATCAGGAGGCGAAAAAATTTTAGGACTTCATGTAAAGATTGGCTAATGAAAAGAGAAGCCATTCTCGTGTAAATTTGTTAAAGGAATTAACGACGTTTCCAAGAGGCTGGCATAATTTTAAGAATCGATAGTATATATAGATACAGTACAATATAGTCTTTTTTTGATGTGACTAGCAACGCCAATAATCGAAGAGCAAAATACTTTTATAAGAAATGGAAAACTAAGCACTTGGCACACACATTAAGACTATCGGCACAGTTTCCTCCGATTCCGTTTTATCTATTCAAATTTTCATACTACTCCGTTCGATGGTACAGTTTAAAAAAAAAGTAAAATCTGTACAGTTTTTATCACTCACACGCTTCGATTATCGGTGCAGTTTAAACGGTAGTGTGCGATCGTAACGATTTCTCGTAGCATGTGTGCAAGTCATTAATGTACATCATAAACTAGTTAATTTTATGTAGGGCGCATTGTGGAAGGCTTGTTGTATATTTTACAATTTATGTTGAGAGCTTAAGTACCGGGAAACTGTTGCGAAGCCGTTATAGTCTCACAGTATAAGGATAAAGGGTCTCAGCAGGAATGTAAAAGCTACCGTAGAGTCAGCCTGGTTTGCATTTTGGAAAACGGAATGCTAATGTGTTGATTGAAAGAGTTGTGAAAGAAATTGAAGGGAAAATTCGGATGTACAAGCTGGAATTCGAAACAGGATGGAATGTACGGATAAGGTATTTTCTATGCGCATGATCACAGCGGAGGTTTCGACCAAAATCAAGAAAGTTTTCTATGAATTTTTAGACATGGAAAAGGCCTATTACATAGTGAACAGGAATGCTTTAGGCAACCGTTGACCTCGTTTGGACTGAGCGCTAACCTGATACAGACATTAAAATTCCTTAATAGAAACTCTAGTGCTTATATCAGGGTCAACGGAGCCTATACAGTCTGGTTTGGCATCCGTAAAGATATTAGCTTCTCCGTGGATGTTGTGTTTATGAAAATTTTAAGTTGAAGATTTTGGGTTAGAGTGTCCATCAAATGACTCCTGTACATCGACGATGTAGTCATATTTGCTTCGTCGGTAGGCGAGTTTTTAATAATAGTTACTAAAAATAGGAAATGTTAGTTTGTTAAAAACCTTTGATAAAGGAAATAAAGGTCATTATAAAATAAGATGAATTTAAAAAAGTAAATTTGCTATTCTAAAGTAGATATTAAGTTTGGATTAAGACGTGTTCGCTGTGAATAGAGATTTTAACGCAAGTTTAGCGAGACATTTGGCACGCTGCACGACCGAACTGCTACGGACGGAGCACGCTCAGCACCGATACTGCTAACGAGTTCTTTATCCTAGATCGAGTCAGGCCGTTTGTAACATTATAGCGCTTTTACATTTCTACGATATCACACCTCTTTCAAATTCTTTGAATAATTACAAGTAATATATCTTTGACTTTTCTTGCATTAATGAACAACAGTATTAAATAAAAATAAAAAGTATACTAATTTTAAGTAAGTTTTATAATTATAATAATATATTTAAAAAAGTAAGTTATGATATACTATAAATTATTGTTTTGTATGATAATGATTATCATAATTTCTACACATTTTTGTCAACAAAACATAAAGTTACAGCCTATATATTTACGTTCCACTGCTGGGCACAGGCCTCCTCTCATATCTGAGAGGGTTTTAGGGCAAGGAGTGTACGCCGTACTGCGCCAATGCGTGTTGGCAAACTTCACATGTCTTCGAAATGTATTTTTTGTTTCTCAGACATACAGGTTTCTTCACAATGTTTTCCTTCACGTGGTAAATGACTTGAATAATAACAATTAACATAGCATTGCGTAATATCTTATTTTTACAAGCTATTGGAGTTTTTAGTTATTATATTTCAATAAATCAAAATGGTTAAAAAAATATTTCTATTAAAATAAGTTACAACCCTAATTGTGGTAAGTAAAGTATTTCTAATAGTTAATGTCGACAACGTTAGCACCTTGGGATGAAACGTTCATGATTATAGTGAGTGACCGTGCCTAGGATAAAGGATAACATTTCCAATAAACCGAGACTATTTACAAAACATGTTTTTATTTTTTTACTAATAAATCGTGAATTTCAGTTATAAACTATAGTAACATACACTAAACATTAACCAAGAATAGTACCTACATAATAAAATAACTAAAAACCCATCAGATAAGAACTTAAGGAAAGGCTAAATGTTCGAGGATTAAGGTGAAATGTGAAAATAATTTAATATTAGACAATCTATGTCTATAGGTACTGTCGTCAATCTCGTAATACAAGCATTGTAAACTGACTTGAAGTGGTTGTCGGGGGCTTTTTTTTCTTAAACATTATACTCAATATATTGTAGATCTTCTTCTCTTTTTTTCTTCAGCCCGTAAATGCTTATTTCAAATAGGTCTCCCGTGATTTAGGGTACACCAACGGTCTTGCTTCCCGTTGCCATCTGTCAATGAATAGAGCAAACGGGATGGTTAAAAGCCTTTACGACACCAACGGGAAGTAATTGGGTGATGCATTTTCTTACTACGCGATTAAAGAGATAAAATTTTATTTAATTTTATATTCGCGATACCGATCTTTGTGATCTAGCGTCACTAAGTCTTACACTATCATCATTACAGCACTTCTCAGGTCCAATGCCGAACATAAGTCTCTCTTAAGGAATACCACGAACACAATCGACTCAATGCATTTTATTCAATGTGAATTAACAAAGTTTTAATTTACTTGATAGAATCAGGCGTTACTTTGCGGAAATCCATTATAATAAATAATTTATTACTTTGCAACTGTAATTGGTTAGCGGAAGGTTGCAAAGTAATAAATTATTTATTAAAGTTTTAATTATGTTTTTTTTATTATGTTGCTTAGATTAAGGCTCTATAGAAATTTATGAAGGTTATGCAGTTGAGTAGTCCGCCGCGATGCTTCAGTATGTGTTGTCGGCCTTCAAATATCATCAAAATGTTTTATTTCATCAATATGAAGGTTTTTACCTAAAACAGGGACACGAGAAGACCATTAACCATAAAAGAAGACCATTTTACCGGAAACGAGACATTTTATTTTAGTCTCTAGGGGTGACAACGCATCTGCATTTTGATTCTTGGTCGAAGATAGATTAAAGTATCTATGGGCCTCAGTTATCATCAGGTGGACTGTGTACTTGTTTGTTCCCGTTATTATTTAAAAAAACACAGTACAGTTACTATTTGAAAATGAGTGTTTGCTTACATTTTTTTTAGAATAAGGGTGACAAACGAGTACACTGTCCACCTGAGAGTAAGTAGATGCCGTGATCCATAGACACCTACGTCTATCCTAAATTAAGCGGAAATATAATCTCAAAACCCGTGCCGAGCCGTGGTAGCTCAGTGGTTAACGCTCGCTGTAAATATAAAGAACGCGATAAGATACCCGCCGGCACCAATGAAATTGTTAATTGCAATTTTAAGTGCTGATTTACCACGTGCTCGGCGGTGAAGGAAAACATCGTGAGGAAACCTGCATGTCTGAGGAATAAGAAAAAAAATATTTCGAAGACATGTGAAGTTCGTCAACGCATTTGGGCAGCGCGGCGGACACTTCCTTGCCCTAAACGCTCTCAGAAATGAGGGGAGGCCTGAGCCCAGCAGTGGGACGTATATAGGCTGTAACTTTACTTTTACTTTATAATCTCAAATGGCTTAGCTAGATCCTTCGTTATGCCGAAAGTATTGCAGCATTAATTTTGAAATAAATATATGGTAAAGTTGAGGATTAATGTTAAGGATTATGTTAGACGAAAACACGATTTCGTAAAATTTTCTCGATAGAAAAAAAATCCAAAGTTACCTCCAAAACAAAAAAAAATACGGATACGGAACACATCATAAGCTGCAATTTTACGCTGGTATTCTTTAGTTAGTGGAACAAAAATCAAGTTATTTTGTCAAATCGTTCTAATAAAACACAAAATGTCACTAATTGTCGTGTCTAGCTTAATTTTAATAAAACAATTAAGAGCGTCTTCTTTTTTTCCGTCCGCAGAAGTCCACTGCTGGACAACGGGAGTGTCCCGTTGTGGGCAGAATTTGATTCTGCTCCCTGTCGCCAGTCCGGTTATTTTACCTCTTGTGAAAACTCGTCTCGCTTCCGACTTTATATGTTTTGTATATATTCTACACATATCTGTAATATAATCTGTAATCAATTTCATTTCAATTCTGTTAAATTATTTTTATCTTTCGTATTTGCTTTTATACTTTTCATACTTCAAAGCTTTTAAAAGTGTAAAAAGGATGAGACTGCAAAATTTAAGACATAGTAAACACAATACAAAAACCTTGTCAATACGTAACGAACACTTGAGGCTAACTAAACGGCTATAAATATAAAAGCGCCGCGAATCGATTCCCATAACAGCTCTACAGCGTTTGAAACAACAAACACAGAAAGGCAATCGCCATTCACAAAACCTATTATGTTAATTTAAAACACATCAGAGCAACGATAGCATCTCGGCTCGTTCACACCACACCTCCCGAAACAATAGTTAATAAGATGATTTATATCGAACCGAGATAGGTGCGTTCGACACGTCTAACATCGCTTTAGCATAATCTCGGGATCGGATCGAGTGCTATATCGATCCGTACAGATGTTCCGAAATGAGTATCGCGCCTGTTGCTGATGTGTGAAGTATCCATGATTTGTGATTACATATTATAATTTTGTATACGACGGTAAGAACAAACACTAAGTTTGTATTAGTATAGTATTAAAAGTGTTGACTACACAGGTTCAATCTATTTTAAGCTAAACGTTTATACCTACGTGCTAGAATTATGCTTTAGCTATACAGTTGCAGCAAGAATGGGTCTGCTCGACCAGGGCAGGACCACACATCTCAGAAGAATACCAGCGTAAAATAGCAGCTTAATGCTGCTGTGTTTCGTATGGCGACCCTTTTACTGGAAACGAGGTATTCCATCTTAGTCTCCAGAAGTGGCGAATCATCTTTTTTAAAATCACTTTTCATTTTTAATGAAGATAGATAAAGATGTCTCTATAGGCCACAGCATCCACTTATTATCAAGTAAACTGTGTGCTCGTTTTGCACCCTTATTTTATTCTATATTTAAAAAAATGGTTTTAAATATAGGAGAATAAACGAGTTTATTATTCATAAGCCTGTAAAAGTCGACAATTAGTCATAGACGAAGAAAGGAACTAGAGATCCGTTACAGGGACTATTTACCTTAATTGTCAAACTTAGCAGGAAAATTGACGATTTTAGGTACCAGACGTATCACATTTTTGACACTGCTGAATATTATACACTAGACGTAAAATAGTCAGAGTATTTTACGTCTAGTGTATCGAGATGCTTATACCGTCATCTATCGAAAGCAATAACACTTTTCTAGCATTTCCCATTGTCGCCTTTTTTTACAGAAGAGGGGGCACACGAGCATACGGTTCACGTGATATTAAGTGACTACCGCAGCCCATGACCAACCACAACATCAGGGGAATTCCAGGTCCGTTGCCAGCCCTTTAGAAAGGAGTAAGCTCTTTTCTTGAAGGTCCCCAGGTCGGCCTAATATGACTCACAGGCCTAATATGCTCCACAGGGCGATATCGAGTGATAGTTTCTCTGACGTCACCAACACACATTTTATTGTTATAAATTAAATACAAAGTAAAAATATAAATACGTTATAACTTATAATAGGAACTTTAGCCCGTTTGCTATGGTATTACTTGTTAGGATTTAATTATTTCTAAGTACGTTTGCTCTTCTTAGATAGGAAGATGTGTAAATTTTTTTTTGGAATTTATTAAATTTACGGATTCTATCGCGTTTAATTAATTACTTTTACTTATTTATAATTCCCGACGTTTCGGGTGCTTTACAGCACCCATGGTCATGGGGGGGACTGAGATATTTGACGTCCCAATGTCATTTTTACTGCATTTTTAGACCACCTTAACTCTATAAACTCTAAAATACAATTCACAATGGAGTTAGAGGCAAATAATTCTTTAGCTTTCCTAGATGTTTTAGTCATTCGAAATCCTTATAACACTATTGGTCACACTGTGTATAGAACAAAGACCCATACCAACCGATATTTAAATGGTGAACCTCACCATCGTCCTTCACAGTTAGCTACCGTGGGTAAATTTTTGTTTCAGAGAGCACGAGTGATCTGTGACAGAAAACATCTGGCCGCCGAGCTTCAGCATGTCCAGCAAGCGTTGCAAGACAACAAGCTTCGGATACCGCGCCTACGTCACTGTGACCGAGTGAAGCCGGCCACAGTCGACCGTGTGCCTGCTGTACTACCATATGTCAGAGGAGTCACAGACAAGGTTGGCTACATCTTGAAGCGAGCTTCCATTAAAACATACTACAAGCCGCCGAAGAAGATTAGTCAATTTTTACTATCCGTCAAGTGTAATATCCCTCTACAAGATGCAGGAGTGTACAAGTTAGATTGTGAATGTAGTCTCTCTTACATAGGTCAAACAAAAAGATACATAAAACCCGCGTGAAAGAACATATAGCTGACGTGAAGCACCGACCCTCCCCTCCGGGAAGTCTGCAGTCTGTGAACATGTTCAAGATCGTCCCCACCATTACATCAGATTTGATAAACCACAAATCCTCGTAAAAGAACACCGATTATATTGAAATTAAAAAACATCCTAATTTCAATAGAGAAGATGTTGCTGCTTGCCTATAATCAACAAAATTAAACCCTAACCCAAGCATACCACTGCAAGACTTCAAGATACTGTAAGCTCGTATTGCGTAAATCGGACCAAAAATTTAATATTCAAAAACTGAAGGTAGCCGGGCTAACAATGAAATTGGGACGTCAAACATCTCAGTCCCTCCCTGACCATGGGTGCTGTAAAGCACCCAAAACGTCGGGAATTAAAAATAAGTAAAAGTAATTAATTAAACGCGATAGAACCCGTAAATTTAGTTTTATTCAATGGGTGCGTTTGGCAGAAAAAAAACGCTAGCAAGCACTTGTAAGCAAAATGGCGATCGTAAGCGGTAAGCGCTGTCGTATCGTAAGTAGCTATTTTCCTCCAGGACACGACGTTAGTTTTAACTGGGGAACCTAACCTAAAATATATGTTTGTAAGGTATTCATATTAAAAACTTACCAATCATGAATTTTTAACAACATGTATATGTCTATTCATGTCATTATAATACTTAAAACTAATTTTACACAAAACAACTTTAAACTCTACTTCAAAATAAACAAATTAAATAAGCAAAATGGCGGATTGTGTCAGCGCTACTGAAGTAGCAAATGTGTCCTGGCTGAAAACTATTTTAGCGCTTGTAAGTGCTTGCTAGCGCTTTTTTCTGCCAAACGCACCCAATGTTTAGTGTTCGCGTAAATTTAAGAAATGATTATGGGTGTCCCAGTTACCTTACTTACACATCAATCTTACTTTATTGCATTACCTCAACGAAAACTTTAATCAGCGTTCCTTCTAAGGCTATCAGGGCTTATATTTTTTTAGCACAATGATGCAAAAAGTAAATTAATAGACAATGATCTCTAATTGTTATCGATTTTATCGGCGATGGTTGCAGAAATGACAATGAGCCGGTTGATCCGAGTCCAAAGCTACTCTGACGAGTTACCGCCCAGAAAGGGGCAATTAATTCAGTAAGAGCTTGGTTATTTGCCGTGGGCCCGTGTCCGCAGCATGACACAGACATTTCGTCTTGCGCTCTAAGCGAGTTATTATAAAATAATGAGAGACTCGCCGCCCGCTGCGCACCACAATTGCCCTGCTTAGTGCTAGCGAGGCGAGGGAACCCCGTTTAGTTATTTTAATTTTTGGTTTGTCTACTAACGGTCCGATGTTTCGTAAGCCATTATCGACATAATCATCGCCACCTGAGTTTTGTTTAAAATGAACGGATGTGTTTTCGAATCCATTACTGTTTTTTTTTCCATTTGGCAAATACTTTGTCCAAAACTTAATGAAAACACTTTCATACCTTAAACAAATTTCAATCAAGTGAATAATAACTTAACACCTCTCATCTATAGGAAATACTGTCAATAATGACTGTGTGTTTCTTAATTGGATTTAAAAGTTTTTGTACACGTGATTAAAATAGCATACGTTAAGAACATTCGTCTTTAGTTGTTGGTAATTAGTGTAATATTAACAATAGATAAATATATATTGTATATGGAGGATATATATATATATATATATATATATATATATATATATATAACTATTACGTATTTTATCCACTAACCATTCATTAACTCCATACAACGTATTTGCCAAGTTTTTGTAGGCAAATACGTTCTTTTTAATGTAATAGAGACACTCAGTTAAATTACGGTTGTATTACAAATGGATCGGGTCGATCAGGGTAGGACCACGCTCTCACAGAATACCAGACTAAAATAACAGCCTAATGCTGTTGTGTTTCGTATGGTGAGTGTAGAGAACCGGAGACCCTTTTTACTGGAAACGAGGCATTCCATCCTAGTCCTCAAGGGTGACAACGCATCTGCATTTTGAATGTTAATAGATAATAAGTGTAGACGTCTATGCGCCATAGAATCTTACTAGTGGTTCTGGGGTGACTCGGATAGTCAGTAGAATCAACGCACTCGTTTGCTCGTAGAACCTTGCTTACGAGTCTATTGCGATAAAGCTATGAAGGTCGCAGAGCCAACAGCATACACTCTCAAAAAAAAAAGCAGAGTAAGGATTCCCGCTAACAATTTCAAAATGTTGTCAACAAATAATTACTGACAGAGGCTGAATGAATGAGCTATGAATTTTGTGAGTTCCGACGTTCCTTTTAAATTGTCTGCGTAGTGTATATCTAGGCAATTAAGCGTTTATTTTATCTGTGCTTTATATACTAATGTGCAGTTGAAGACAAAACACAGCTTGCTTAATTTACAAACGTATAAAATTTAATGAATTACGGTCTAATTACGACCCCTGGACGACCACTAATAATATATAATCATCGATTGAAGTCTGCGCCCGAGGACGTCGACGTTGCGAATTAATTACTTCATAAAACTTATTAGACATTGGTGTGTAAGCAGAAAAAGTTACAATCGGTTTGTGCGATCGCACACGCACGCTTGGCTCGCAGACGCGTCATGTGGCGGGCGGTTAGTTATCGCGGCATCTTCACGCGTGGCCGCCCGCCCTACCTACCCCTTACGCGGGAACATACGCTTGCAGGACTGAGCTGATTAGTTATTACCCTAAATAATGCTTGCGTACAGACTATACTTTAAGTTATGTCTAATTATTTTCGTGCTGTGAAGTTCTTTAGACCAAGACCAAGATTATTTGTGAAACTAACTGTCAGGTCAGGGGTTAAGCACTCGTTTTTAATTTCACAATACGCGAGGAACCTGGGTTCGATCTTGTTAACTGCAATTTAAAGTGCTGATTTACTACGTGCTCGGGGGGTGAAGGAAACATTGTGAGGAAATCTGCATGTCTCAAAAATAAATAAAATATTCGAAGATATGTGAAGTTCGCCAATACGCATTTAAGCAACACGGTGAACAGTGAACATTTCCCTGCCTGAGATAAGAGGACGCCTGTGCCCGGCAGTGGGATGTATTTAAGCTACAACTTTTTACTTTAGTTTACAACATTATTTGATTCAAAGATATACATTATACCTAGTATCACGATCGATGTTTTTATTGAAATTGCTTTCATCCCGCGTGGGTAAAGACAGAAACACTTTGTTTATCATTATATAATAGTAAGCAGTATCCAATTCTTAAACCAGATCCTTGTTTATCTTTACGCCTGAGGCCTCTAAAGTTCTTTAGAGATTTTATGTGATTTAATACGGAACGTGAGTTTCACGCTGTGGTTTTAGGATACAGTACTAAGAAATGTGTAACTATAAAAACGTGTATAACTTTAGTCTATGTTGTTAACTTTAGTCATGGTTCTCGAATTGTAATCCCAAACTTTAATAAAGAAGACATTTATCTATAATCATGCAGGACACTAATCACTTTTTGGGTCTTAACGAAAGTGTATAAGATATTAAGGAAAATACTTGATGTACCACTTTGAAAGGAGTAAAGGAAAAACTAGAAATTCATCTGGGTGGGTAACCAACCTCTTACACAAAATTATTGTTGATGTTTTGTTTAGCTTTGAAGACATTCATGATACGAGTAACAATAATAATAAGTTTTTATTTGTCTCAGTTTACACATGTTATTAAAAATATAAAAATAAAAATCATCACAAACTTAACTGTAGTATGTTTCTACATACTTAGGTAACATAAAAGTAATGAGACAAACTGGCCTATGACTCAGCTATGTGGTGATTTTAGGTCACCGCTGGTATTCTGCCACAGCCGACTATTTTAAAAACACAGTATCTTAACCTAATTTTGGCATTGACGTAATACAACTAAAGAATTCTTAAATTTTTATTCATATGTGCTATGTAAATTTAGGTAAAGGAGACAATGGCCTCTGAGCCTACTAGAAACTTCAATCACCCTCAATGGTATTAGTCTAAAGATTTTTTTGAAAACCTAAGATGAATCATGAACTATTGTAATAATTAAGTCTGTAATTATATATAATACTTCATACCTGCCTCCAAGTTTTGTTGTTCAAGTAAACATACTTTGCATTTCTTTCTAAATAAGTTTGTATTTACGATCTCCTGCAAAGGAGGACGTAAATTATCCAAATTTTGGAGGCAGCATATTTGAAACATCATTTTGCTTTAACACGCTTATAAGTTGGAAGTATATACAATAGTTTACCACTTCGTCTCAAACGTGTTAGTTGATATTTTGGAGATAATTTTTCATATAAATAATGAGGACATTGCGAATTATTTAATGAGTGTACGAAACAAGCATATTTTAATTTTCTCTCATTCACTCTTCGTCCTCAGGGATGATACCATACCAACTACCTTCTTTCTTCATTCAAGTTACTCGCTTGGCTTATGTTTGAAAAATATGACCGAGGATATATTTACCACTATATTATTCAAATTTACAAGAATTTTTAAGACTTCAATGGGACTTTTATTATTGGAGCAGATTTTATGAGCTTATAGTCACTAGGTGGTAGGAATAATTTTCAATGAGAAGAAAACAATTGTAGTGTGATTCTATTATGTTGTCAAAGAGAAAAAAAGCGCTGTCTGTATCTTGGTTATCTTTTCTATCGTGTTTTCAAAACCGCACATACAAATTACAAATGAAGAACAAAAGGCCGGGCAAATCTATTTTTATATTTGTATAACTGACAAAAAACGGAATACTCCTCGTCAGTACAGACTTATATAATCAGACTTATAATAGACCATGGCATCAAATATGCTATGTTCAGAGTTCAGAGTCGTTACTCCACCTGCCACGCGTGACATTTACGATGAGTTATAAATATAGTTGTAGGTAGTAGAAATCCTTTTCTGTCTTTAAATGTGATAGAGCCATGCTACAGCTATATGAATTGTATATTTGTAGCACGAATGGGTTGGCGCGACCGGAGAAGGACCGCGCACTCACAGAATACCAGCGTAATGCTGCTGTGTTTCGTATGGTGAGTCAAAAGAACCGGAGACCCTTTTTAATGGAATCGAAGCATTCCATCTTAGTCCTCACGGGTGACAACGCATCTGCATTTTGACTCTTAATTGAAGATAAATGTGGATGTCTATGGGCCACAGCATCCACATACCATCAGGTGGACTGTGTGCTCGGTTGTCACCCAATGCTATAAAAAATCTGCATACATCACCCTCTTAACTATTCCTGGAGCAAAGCAGCATTGTGTTTTGATTTTAAGTGTGCGGAGATCCAATATACATAATATGTTATTTATGTTATTTTTTCATTAAGTATTCTTATATTCTATACTGCATAAATAATTAGTCTATTATTCTATGCTATTATATGTGACAAATCTGAGCCGTGGTAGTTCAGATGGTTAACGCTTGCTATAAATATCACACAGTACGCGGGTAACCCGAGGTCGATCCCCCGCTGGCACCAATGAACAATTTCATTGGTTAATTAACAATTTAATTGCAATTTTAAGTGCTGATTTACTAGGTGCTCGGCGGGGAAGGAAAACTTTGTGAGGAAATCTGCATGTCTGAGGAATAAGAGAAATATGAAAAAAAAATTTGAAGACATGTGAAGTTTGTTAACACGCATTGGGGCTGCGCGGCGGACACTTCCTTGCCCTAATACTCTCTCAGAAATGAGGGGAGGCCTATGCCCAACTGGTGATTTTTTTCTATAAAGTCCATAGTTCATTTCCATCATTGAAAACATATGTTTACGTTTTCTTCTGAATCTATGAGAGAAAAAAATAAACTTTTTTACATATTTCTTATTTAATTTTATTATTTTCCTGTGGTTGCAGATGATTTCTCTTTTTTTTTTTTAAATATAGGACGTCATATTGTATAATTATTTAATTTATTAATTTATCAACTTAGTTCAAAATATATTATGTTTTTTTTTTAATAAAATTAATATGAAATAAGTTGTTGATGTATTTTAAGGTCGTGACAAAAGATATTTCCCAATTCGTTGAGTCGAGGATTACTTAAAAAATAATCTAGGCATTTCACAAATCGGAAACGTAAAAATGAGCATCGATCAACGTGAGCTTTAATCAATGAAGTTATGTCGGCCTCTTTGCGGCCTAACTAACCGCACCAAGATCGAAGGCATATATTTAAATGGAGGCGTTAAAAAGATGAGTTTATATTATAGATTTTATTGGTTTTGTTCTTCAATATTTTTATGTAAAATTTAAGATAGTTTAAATATTAAATGGTATCTCTAAAATAGAAGTATGGTAGAAAGGAGGTGGAATAAGCATTGTAGGTTTTTTCCAGGATTTTTTTAATGTTATTGCTGCATGTTTTTGTTGCTTAGCTGGACTCCTTCGTCTGCCGTGCATGAATTCCTGCGTAGCTGTTACACTCGTAGCGGTTTTCTTCTGTGCCAAGTGGGAACAAATCAAGTTGAAATTAGGACGCTTAAGTGAACTCATGGCCCTTATTTTACTTTCTCTTTTCTTTTTCTTTTATAAATTTGCATATAAGTTTTACAGTAATATTAGTTTTTTAACTCTAGTAAATGTAAGTTATTTTTTTCCTTGTTTCCTAAGCAATAAATATATTAAAATTGTTATCTTAAATTTCGGAGACCTAAAATACCTACGTTTTGCTTGTTAAGCTTAATATGTCTGCAGAAAGAATGGATGACGGGGGTATGCTTCGATCAATTTTATAGGCAAATTTCAAATTTCAATTTCAAATTTCAATCTCAAATTTCAATTTCAAATTTCAAAGGGGGTATGACCACACTTGCACAGAATACGAAAGTAAAATAGAAACATTCGTTGTTGCTATATTACGCAAAGTAACGAGGCATTCCATCTTAGTCCTCAAGAGTCCTTGCATTTGATTCATAATCGAGGATGTTGGTGTCCGTAGACCATAGCATTCACTTACCATCAGGTGTCATATTTGTCACAGCATCTTCAAAAAGAGCTATATCTACGACGCGTCGATCGCAACAAAACTACTTACCTTTGAAAAGCCTACATCTAGTCGGTTTATAGTCATTTTATTAAATGACGAAACGGACGGTGAACCGTGTAGTGGTGGTGTAAGAATATACACAGCCTCATATCAACCCGTGGATGTCGTAAGAATTAACATAGGGCAACAGATCAGATGGGGAGAAGGCACTAAAATTAAAAAAAAAAACTGGAAATTCATCTGGGTGGGTAACCTTCTTAAACAACATTATTGTCGATGTTTTGTTTAGCTTTGAAGACATTCACTCTTCGTTCTCAGGGATGACACCACACCTTCTTTCTTCATTCAAGTTACCCGTGTGGCTTATGTTTGAAAAATATGACCCACTATGATGTCGTTATTCAAATTTACAAGAATTTTTAAGACTTCAACGGGACTTTTATTATTGCAGCAGATTAACCAATACCAGTCAGCTTGCCAAGCGTGGAAACTATAGCAAATATCGCTCTATGAGGCAATCTATGGCGGAGCCTATATTCGGAATTGGATTTTAATGGGCTGTAACAGTAACGAGATGGACATCAATTAAGATAAATATCACCTGCTAAGCCATAAAGACCTCTCCACAATACTATGACTAATAATGTCTTCGTAGATCCACGTCTATATGACTGACTAGATACAAGGCATGCCCGAGAAATTTCTTGCTGACTCAGCGTCGCCTCTTTAACTCTTTCTAGCGATTGTTACGTTCAGCATTGTCATGTCAATGTCCCACCCCGTCCCCCCGCGCTCCACCTCCCCTGCCACGTCCGCACAGTTAATTACTTTTCATTAGACAATAACTCCGCAATGTAAAGAATTACTTGTTGTAAAATGCTGTTGGTCTCTGATGGAGCTTTGAGTAATCAATATTATTCTTTGTTTTCGTGACGACCCTGTGGGCGGTTGGCATATTAGTTACTAGTATGACGCTGGTTTTACTCCTCGGAATAGCGACACGCATTTGCACCTTTGAGGGTGCTGCCCGTCGCCTGACGTCATACTGCCATTTTTTTGTATAAGAAGTGACAAACGAGGATGTTCACCTCATAGTACGAGCCATCTAACAGATGCCATAATATTTGGCTTTGGCTGCCATTTCTTAAAATTGTCTGTTACGACACCCACGGGATAAAATAGTGTGACGAATTTGCTTACTCCGGCCCCACGTAGGATTTACTTACTCATGAATAATCGAATGAAAACGATTGACTACGTAAATCGCAGTATTAGTTATTTTTTCTGATGTTAATATACGGTTCTTTTTTGATATAGTGTGGAGAGCAATTTTAAATTATTTTATGAATAACAATAATAACATAATTTACTATAGTAATATGATACGTGGCAGAGCCATGCTGTAGCCATATAAGAATTTAGTAGTATATTTAGTAGTATAGTTGTAGCAAGAATGGGTCGGCTCGACCGGGGAAAATAGTAGCTCAACGCTGTTTCGTATGGTGAGCGTAGAGAACCGGATATCCTTTTTACTGGGAACGAGGCATTTGATCTTAGTCCTCATGCGTGACAACGCATCTGCCTTTTGATTCGTAATCGAGGATAGATTTAGATGTCTATGGGCCACAGCAACCACTTACTATCAGGTGGACTGTGTGCTTGTTTGTCACCCTTATACTATAAAAAAGAAATAAAAGATACTTTTAGTTAAGCATAATATTCAAAAACCCTTCTCAGAAGTGAGAGGAGGCCTGTGCCCAGCAGTAGGACGTACATAAGCTGTAACTTTAATGTATTATGTTGAAGAAATTTCAACACTTCTTCAGCCAGCTTCAAACATGATATAATTGACGTCACCAACTACGTGGTAAATCACCACTTAAAATTGAAATTACCAATTTCATTTGAACCAGCGAGGATCAAACCTGGATATCATGAGAGTGCTCAGCCTCTGAGCTACCACGGCTATCATGACTGGGTATTTTATTTTATTTGGAAGACCAATAGCTATAATGACTTAAATAGATAATATTTAATAGCGCCATTCAATACTCTTAAATCTAATACTAATAAAAAGTGAAGGCTTAACTGACGTTGCATATAAGAAAAATTATAGCATAAAGATAAAATATGAAAATATTAGTTTAAAAATAATTGTAAATCAATTCCGTGATTTATTATCAATTCATTTGGCATCGCAAAACATATTTCTTTTGCATGTTTCACACCTTACATTAATTTCACTTTCATAACAACGTAATTAACCCATAAAATTAGTACCGTAATTCAATATTATAATATAGTTTAAGATATATTATGTCAAATGGTATTAAATAAAATCGATGGCGACAAATATACGGACGGGACGGTCTGATACCGAGGTAATTCCATAAGCGGTTTTGATAATTTTGGCACGGAACCTTAGAAAGCTTAACGTTTTTACACAATAAAAATACTAATTATTTTTTATTTAATAGTCTATATATTCAGCTCTTATTTCTGAGAGGGTTTTAGGGAAAGGAATAGTTGAACTTCACGTCTTATTCTTGGTTTCTGATGGGTGGTATGACTTGGATCGAACCTGGGAGTGAAATTAGTGCTACCTCTGAACTACACGGCTTATGTAATATTATTATATTATTTATGTAATTTTTTTTTTTCAATTTTACGATGGTGTTAGGTTGTCAAAATCCAATGACCCATGATACAATTCTGCTGAACTTAAACAGGGGTTACATCGGATCACATTTGTCAAACCTGCATTGTCAAAATATTAAGCGAGACATTCAGAGACCTACCATCTTTTTGATTTCTGCCTTCGATGTAAGTATCTAATGGCAATATTCGCCACCATTTTTGGACTCTACGCCGCATGGTAACGACGTTGCAGTGTGGTGGCGACTTAAAGAAAATCCATTACCCTAATTGTATCATGGGTGTCGTAAAAAGCGACTATGGGAACGGTCAGAAAACCTTCATGACCTCACTGGTGGCGAGTAGCAGCGTCAAAGGTACATAGGAAGGTTAAGAGCTGATAAAGAAGAGAGAAGACTTCCAATCCTTACTATTGTCTTTTATCCTTTCTTATACTCCTTTCTTCCTATACTCCTTTTTATATTTTGGGTCTATTTTTAGGAATATAAGCTTTTCAACTGTCAAAGAAGAGGAAAAAATTACATACCTCTTAATGGGTACCACCATGCTTTAATTTTAAAACAGTAGTTTAATAATTAGTCCATCAAATGAGAAAATTACATTGTTCTCAAGGTATTTTTAAATATTATACTTAAATAAAGATTTGTAGATTTAAAGGTGATGGTAGCCTAATGTTAGGGTGCGAACGATGAATTCAAAAATTGTCGGTTCAAATCCGCCATTCGATTTCGGTTGTGGTGCACTCTTAACGCAATTATTTATTTTGAAGCTTACCTAGAGCAAAGAATATATAATGTTTGTTTTGTGTATAAATGGTTATTTTGTAACTTTTTTTAATAACCTAATTTATACTCTTATATTAATTACTAAATCAAAATTCGACATTGTATTACTTTGATTAAAACTACTTTTAACTTTTAGTAAAATAAACGCGGTAAAATCCGTAAAAGTAGTTTTAATCAATGTGTAGTGTTCGCGTAAATATGAGAAATAATTATTGTATTACTTTATATTACAATTATGTCAACACACTCTCTGCGTTCTGGGCGTAAAATATTTCGTTAAATATTGTTAGAGAATTACATAACATAAACACTCACGCCTGTCACCCAGAGGGGTAGGCAGAGACTACAGACTTCCATTTGGCACGATCCTGACACACCTCTCTCGCCTCCTTCACATCCGTACATCTACGCATACATGCTCGTCGGTTAAGGGTACTCCTAATTTGGTCCGTTTTTAATAAATCGCCAATTTGGTCGATAAATTTTCGCCTAGGACGTCCCTGACTCTGCCATTCACTTGCAACATAAATTTTTGTCACTCTTTCCTCATTCATTCTTTCCACATGACCAAACCACCGAAGCACTCCTTTCTTAATCCTGGTCACAACATCATCTTGCAAACCACACTCTTCTCTTATTACAGAATTAGTTAGAGAAATAGCCGGTGACAAACGGATGTACGGACTGACACCGAAGCAATATGAAGTAATTTTAATAGCATTGTAAGTATATTCTACATGGTAGAGCCGTGCTGCAGCTATATTATGCTTGTAGCACGAAGGGGTCGACTAGAATTGGGAGGGACTACGCTCTTGCGGAATACCAGCGCCAAATAGAAGCTCAATGCTGGGCTGTGTTGCGTATGGTGGGTGTAGAGAACCGGAGGCTCTTTCTACTGGGAACGAGGCATTTCATCTTCGTCCTCAGGGTTGGCGGTCTGTTTTGTTCTTTAATGTTCTCGCTTACTACGTGTGCTCGTTTGTACCTTAAATGACACTAAAGGAAGCAATTATGATCGCATTGCTAATACATACTTTACAAAAAAGATACAAATGATTAATAGCTTAAGCACGTGGAAAATTAACATCTCGTAATCTACTCATCTATAAATTATGCAATTATGTAGAAAATACGTATTTTCTAATACATGGAGCGAGTGCTATTACATTCATTTGCAAGAAATGAAAATGCTGTTTATAATTAGCACAGCTTAGGACTTAGTTGAAAAACACTTAAGCGTAACGTAGATTTGTTTATGTATATAATTATTGTAAATGATTTGAATCTATGTACGTATAATACAATGTGCGAGGGCATTTTACAATGAATATATCTTGTAGCTATGCGATACATGGAATTCGTATCGTGCCGTCCGAAGTCCGATTTAATTATCCATTGTGTGTTTGTGTACACGTAATCAATGTGCCGGACGCCATACTTCAAGCCAACTAACCTCCATTTTCTCTAACGAGTGAAGGTAAAAGTTTATTGAATGTTTAAAATACCTAATTTCAACTAAAAAATCTTAGAAAGTTGAAGACTAAAATTCAGAAGAAAAGAAATTATCAAATTGATTTTAGTTTGATAGAGCTACGTTGAAACCATATTGTTGCTGCAGCATAAATAGATCACCTCGACCGAGAAAGAAGCACTTTTGCACAGAAATCTAACATATGATAGCAAATAACGCTGCTGTATTACATAGGGTGAGTGACGGGAACCGAAAACGCTTTTACTGTAACGCTTTTACTGTAACGCTTAACGCTTTTATGGTAACGTGGCATTACATCACAATCCTCGTGGCAACACATCTGGATCTTGTTTCCTTAGTAAGGATAGATGTAGGTGTCTATAGACCAAACACCTTTTACTTACCATCGTGAGAGTTGTGTGCTCGTTTGCCTTTTAAATATGCTTATTCTTAAACCACTTATTCCTTTACAAGTAACACTGGCAAAAGCTAAGCGTAGTTGCTATTATTTGTATTGTTCACTTGTTAGGCATTAACGTCTCATACAACATTAAGTAAGACAATGTATTTAACTAATAAAACCTAAAGTTACAGCATATATAAGTACCACTGCTGGGCACAGGCCTACTCTCATTTCTGAGAGGGTTTTAGGGCAAGGAAATGTCCGCCGCGATGCCCCAATGCGTGTGGGCGAACTTCACGACTCTGAAATATTTTTTTCTTATTTCTCAGACATGCAAGTTTGCTCACGATATTTTCCTTCATCGACGAGCACGGGATAAATCACCACTTAAAATTGCAACTAACAGTTTCATTAGTGCCGTCGGGGATCGAATCCGGGTTGCTCGCGTACTGTGAAATTTACAGCGAGCGCTAACCATCTGAGATCATAATTAATAGAGTAATGAGCGCTTGGTCTGTATATAATCCTTTACACTCTCTAAACTTCGAGGAGTTTCTTTGCTAAGTGAAAACTTAGAATGGCCTTTTAGGCCTACAGATGCATATCATTTAGTATTCATATCGCTTTAAATACTATCTTGAAATATCCTTGAATCTACATATTTACAAATTCCAAATATAGAGCAATAAATTCACTCTATTTAAATTAAACAACAATTTAACTACTCTTTATAGTCGCTCACTAAACCAAGGGTTAGCATGGATGATCGTGCCCGGTGGACATTACAAAGCAGTATTTGCATAGTAATCGCATTGGACGCGGTCAGCTTTTAATAACGCCCCTTGTGAGGGCCACAAACTTCGTCATTAGGAAATTTGTATGAAAGTGTTATCTGGCCGTAGTTTACTGGTTTTGGCATTTTACGAGCAGAAGTATTTAATGGTCGTCCACTAATAGAGTTTCTTATCCAATGTACAATTGGCTAATTCAATTGCTTACAATGTTTTATCATTAAATAGTTGGTGGAACAGAAAAAATAATAAAAGTGCAAACTTATCATTTATTATTTAATTATTTAACATTGTAGAAATTTTGTGTAAAATACAATTACAGTTTTACTATCTGCCACACTGCTCAGCAGTATATTGGCAGAAGAAATGCTCTATTTCCTAATATGCAAGAAAAATAGCTAAGTACAAATGTACAACCTTAAATATAACAAACAATTAAATGTAACAAATATTTCATAATGGTTTTATATAATAATATAGACAAGATATATGTAAAAAGCATTTATGTTGTGTAATTACATAAAAGAAATTAAATTACTAAAATTAATATTTCAAGATTTAAATTGTGACATTAAATTGTTATATTGTTTAAGACATTCGTGCTTATTATTTAAAAATTGTATTAATAAAGTTTTCAGTCTACATTTAAAGTTTATAACTAAGAAATAGCTTGTAAAGAAATGTGATATTTTGTTTATAATGTTTTATTATTCTTTTATGTGATGGTTTTTACTTTTATTATATATATTAAGAATGTTTATGTTTTAGTTATTATTGTAATGCGTCTTTATTGTATTTTATGTAAAACTAAATTGTATGATACTATTGTATTGTAAAAAATGGAAATATGATAGTGAAAATTAGCATCTAGCTTAGACTGAAATGACGCATGGCACACGGTTCTCCTTCCCATAATTTAGCTTCCGGGGTAGGTTAGTAAGTCGCTAGAATTGCAATTCGTTGCCTCCAACAATTCCCCCTATAGTGGAATATATCCTCAGCGGTTTTTATCCTCCTCGTTATAAGACCATCGCGGTCTTTTTTGACAAGCTAAGGCGTTTCATAGAGTCTGTACAATTTAGGCCTCCCTGATCGTCTTGTCCGTTTCGTGGCCTCCTACTTGAAGGATTGCACATAACCAACGCCGCCACACTAACATTCAGCTAAACCGGATATTAAGAACCCTTGTTACCTGGCATAAGACCGCCAAATACTTAGGTATCACCCTTGATACGAGGCTCACTTTCAAGCCCCATGTCAAGAAAGTAACTCGCACCTCGCGCTTCTACAAGGGTAGGCTCAACAGCACGTTGGGCCGACACAGTAAATGTCTCTCCGCAACAAGCGAACCCTATATAAGGTCTGTATATGACCATTTGTGACATACGCGGCCCTCATTTTTGCTCATGCTAAACCTAGCACCCTAAAAAAACTTCAAGTAATTCAAAACTCTTTTTGTCTCGGGTTACAAACGCACCCTGGTTCGTCTGTAACACCGACCTTCACCGAGACTTAGAACTCCAACAATTTCTAAAATCACTCTCTGAGAACTTCAAAGCTTCAGAGTCTCACTCAAATCATCTTATTCGTGAGGTAGTTTCCTATGCAGCCCCACTTCCTTCTCACTATCGAGTTCGCAGGCCGAGAAACTCTCTTTCGGACCCCCCCAACAAGCTTTTGGCCGACCTGGACTGTCTCCTGGCGGTTCAGGTCGAGTCTACTCCCATTGCATAATTTGCCTTAATTAGGCGCGCTTCTCAGAGGCTACTCGCCGCCAGTTCCTCTTTTTCCCCAAGGGAGGTCGCTTCCGATACGGCAGAAAGGCCCTCCAGGACAAAGCCAGTACCAGTTGGTACCACTTAGGTTTTCACAGTGAGTCCCACATAACCACGCAGCCGGCTGCGTGGTATGCTAAGAGTATTCATCACCTCCCTCCCCCTATTCACGAAGGGCAGATCTTTACTTTGCTTCTGGATGCAAATTATAATTCGTTCGGGACAGCGACAGTTCTAGGAAATATAATCTAGAAATAAAAAGTGAAAGTAGGGAAATTGGTGAAAGTTTAGTATCACATTTCCAAAGACAATTTTATTGAAGAAATTTCAGTTTTATTTCAAAATCCTTCAGTTGTCACCCTGATAGTAGGGTAAAGAAGATACAGTCCACATATGTAGACGCATACGATAGGCGTCAAGACCAGAACCACTCCACAGGGGCCCGTCATGTTATTCGTCCGCTGTTTCTTTTTAGAAAACGGGCTTGTGATTGGTAAACTATTTATTAATCTGTGCTTGTGATCAGAATCGAACGTCACCGTCTAGGCCACTCTACCTCGTTGCCGAGGATGTTTTCATAACGAACCCGGCGTGGTGTAGTATTGGTCTATGACGATAGGAGGCCAATAGTATGTTGTTTCGTGGCTAGGGGCTAGAGGGCGAAAAGTGGAAAACAGAACGTTGTATAAGTAGGCTGTAACATTATTTTTTTATTGATTATCAGCTTTTGAACGTGACTTTTTTCGCTTAGTGGCCGGAAATAATATTTATGTCGTTACATTGAAAGTCATCATTTCAAAAAGTTTTAACCTACAATTACTTTTGTCACACGACATAATTGATAAATATTCAAATTGGTTAAGATATAACACTGATAAAATACCGCCAGACTAATACCTGAAGTAGGTTACTTATTTCTTACTTATTCATTAACGTAGCACTCTAACTAAGAAAAGAGTAAAATAACACCTGTCAAACTCAAATCAAAATAAAACTAGCAAACTTGCAATTTGAAATTGCCCACGCCACAGTAAATGGTTCGATTTAATTTGAATTTGCGCTCGTACTTTCGGACAGCCACCAACACTTGACCATGCAAAAAGCACGGATTGCCCAAATGATTACCCGCCGCTTTAAAAGTCTGACCCTATTTTACAATACGACTACAATTACGGTCTACTTAATAACGGTCATAGCAAATACCAACTTTAGCAGGAATTGTATTTAGGGTGCGGAGAATACTCAAACAGCAAACAAGTTATCAAAACAACAAAGTTGGATTGTCCAGTCAAAAAGGTGTCTTCATATATTTCCTCTCCAGCTCTGTGATGCGTGCCTGATAGCGCTGTACAATCTTGGTACAACCATCATTTTTTATAGAAGAGGGAGCAAACGAACATGCGGCTCACCTGATGATAAGTAACAATCGCCGCCCATGAACATCTGCAACACCAGAGGAATTGCAGGTGCGGTACCGGCCTTTTAGAAAGGAGTAAGCTCGCTCTTTACTTGAAGGTCTCTAAGTTGTATTGATTCAAAAAACTCACCGGTGGTAAACAATTTCACAGAGAGGTTGTAAGAGGAAGAAAACTCCTAAAAAAACGCATAGTGGTGGACGGCCAGGCATCCAGATGGTGTGGAAAGTATCGTGAAATTTGGCGGCTGGAATAAATCCGAACAATTTCTCAAAGCACTCCTTATCTAACTTCAAGGAGGACTTTTTCTTTATAGGCCATTTTTAGACGTGGACCTCTCTTGTTGTACAAAGGATTTGTCGTAATCGCCATTTGGAAGTTAGATTAACGATCCCTAGCAGACTTGTTGCATCCTTGACGCTGCTTACCATCGTTGTTTTTGTTTATGTATAAATGGGATACAATAAGACATTTATGAACTTTCTAATAACCGCCACCTCTAATAACGCCACCGACGGGACGAAATGAATTCTTTTCTGATTTAATGATTTCTTTACGTGAATAAATGATTTGTTTATCTTCTTCATGATTTAATTTGTATGATTTGTAACTCCAGACATTTCGGGTGCTTTCCAGCACCCATGGTCATTGGGGACTGAGGTGACTGACGTCCCGATGTCAGTGTTAACCCGGAGTACCTTCAGCTTTTTAATTATTATTTATGGTCCGATCTACGTAGAATGAACTTACTGTGTCTTGAAGTCTTGCAGTGGTATGCTTGGGTTCATTTTATTAATTACAGGATCCCAAGCACGCGGTAGTACGCAGCATCCTTCTCTATTGAAATTAGGAAGTTTTTTTTTAATTTAAATAGCCTCACGTATCATCCTTGGTAGGTCGATATTCTTTCGCGAGAATTTGTGGTCTATCAAATCCGATGTAATGGTTAGGACCGTCTAGGATATGATCACAAATTGTAGACTGCCCGGAACGTTGATGCTTCACGTCAGCTATGTTTTCTTTTACACGGGTTCAAATTGATATTTTTGTTTGCGCTATATATGAAAGACCACATTCACAATCAAGCTTTCTTTTATGATTTATTATCTGACTTCCCAGAGCTACGGTTACATAAAAACTCTACATAATTTAACAAGAATAATAATTGGTGTTGCCCAAAATCGGTCTTGGTCTTGCAGTCTTGGTCTTGTTCTTGCATTTTTGCAAGACCAAGACCAAGAACAAGACCGCCTAATTTTAGCAAGACCAAGACCAAGACTGACCGTGCAAGATTTGAGCAAGAACAAGACTAAGCCTGCGAGACTCTTGCGTCTTGCAGTTAGGAATGAGTGTCGTTTCAGGGAGACTAGTAGTAGTATACGCTTAGGGACTCTATGAGACGCAAAAAATATATAAAAAAAATTGGAAAATTGGACTTATGCGCATTACGAACAATACCATAAACATACATAGCGGATGAAAATATCCATTAAAATAAAAAACAGTGCATCCCTAGTTTTGACCATCGGCACTTTGATAGTGCGCGGCGTCTTGTTGTCGGTATTGTCAAAGGTCGAATACTGACCTGTCAAAGAAATTTTGCAGCTATTCGGAAGTACAAGGTCAAGATACACGCGCCGGCGGCTTCTATTGATATCGCATTCAATCGTCGCCGCCGCGCCGCACGCACTACATTTGACACTGTTTGAATGCCGCCACAGATTACATGTTTCAAAGAATAAAATAAGTTTCCGGGTGCTCATGCGATGCGATGCGAATACATTATGCTGATCTCGCAAGGAATATTGTAATTAGATAATGGTAAGGATAGGTAGATACCATAATAATTTATTCTAGTAAGTAATTATTATAATATTAACTATATGGGTTTATAATAAATACTTACTATTATTATTACTATTACCTAATAGATAAACATGTTCAATAAGTTCACTGCAAATCTCGATTTTTGTAAGTGTGTGTTTTTGAACACAAAGTGTTCGAATATGTGGTCACCCATTTGATAAATATTGTAGACACTTTTAACACACTTGAAACGTGTAAACATTTTGTACAATGCTAATCGAATAATTTAAAAGTGTGCATATTAAATAAAAAGCGTAAAATAAGATCCATGTACTTTTTAGGAGCCCGAGTATCTCGTAGAGAACCGTTTAAAGAAAATAATTGCATCGAATTGATGTAAATAATAGTGATTTGCACAATTTTAATAGTAGAAATAAATCACAATACCTGCTTTCCGGTTACACAAAGTGTATAATGCGTTCTTGGGTAGCGATATACGCTTTTATAATAAGATTCCAAAGGATATGTTAGATCTTTCACCTTTTCAATTTAAGTCAGACAAAAATGCTTGGAACTGACCTCTCGTACTACACAGGACTAACTAGAAATTTCTAAACCGATTTGGTATCTACATATACATTTGACATCTTATGTTTGACTTATCGCTTTATATAATTATAGAGCTATTGTAAAAATATTTTGAAAAGAGCAACTACTGAGTTTCTTACTTTCTTCCATGATTCTTCTCAGTAGAATCAGAACCCCTGGACATGGAAAAGAAAAAATTGGGGAAAACAGTGATTATATGACTATTCAAAAGTGAATTTTTAATGCTTACTTGAATAAAACATATTTGAATTTTGAATTTCAAACGAGTGAAGGCAAATTTAATTTAATTAACGTAGATTAATTCAATCACAAGAAGAACATAATATACACAATTTTATTTACATATTTACATTTCATTTTTACGTAGGCACACTATACCTATCTGGCAACGCATCTACTTTATTAATCTTCTGAAGAATCATTAATTTTATCAAAGGATGCCGAACTTTCCTTTGTCGGTCTTTCGGCGTGTACTTACAAATAGTAGTATTTATTTTAATTCCAGTCATTCCCAATTGAGCTTTGCTTTGAGTCTAATGTATTAATTGTATCTACTCTAATCCTTGTTGTTCTCGGAGTGATAAGTTTACAATTTGACTTGAGTGACGAAGAGTCGAATAGTTCTAGTCGGAGTAGTGAGAGTTGGAGTTATAGATCTAAAAGACCTAAAAGTAAATTTGATGAGTTTTTCGACATAATTCATGCATCCCAAATTGCTTTGTGAAAATTATGCCAACATAAAAAGTTTGAAATAAAAATGAAAAACAGAAACACTTCAGGCTTAAGCAAGCATCTAATATCTTTCCACAAAAAGAAATCACAAATATTTCTTCCTGAAAAACCAAAATTAAGTGGAGATATCACAAGCTTTTTAATAACCACCGGAAAAAGTGGACAGGTAAGAAAAAATATACTTATCACACAATTACATAACACATACAGTATGTAACTAGCGGCCGCCTGCGACTTCGTCCGCGTACAATATCTGATTTCCTATGATATTTTGAAATTTTCTTGCTGCAAAAGTCTTACCTAAGTAGAAACAACTATAACAACAATAAGTATATAGATAAAGCTTAACTATGCAAGTATTTATTATTTAAAACTAATAAAGTAAATGTCGATCTTCATATCTATACTTTAAAAATATAGGACTTGCATGTAACCATTTTACCCCAATTTCACCCCCCTTAGGGTTAGGAGATTTCGTAAAACAGCTTATTCAGGATTTTATCATTGAAAACTTATAACTTTAATGCCAATTTTCGTGTCTCTAACTTCAAAAACGTAGGACTTTCATACAAACTTCTAACTCCCATTTCACTACCTTAGGGATAGATTTTCTCTCTCTCGATCTCTATCTCGATCTCTATGCCATAAAAGGAACCTACCTTACAAACTTCAAGTTTGTGTTAGTGTTAAATATGTATTTATAATTCACTCATATTTTCATTTGTTTTTATAATCGGCGAGACACATGATTTACTGTTTTATTTCAGTCTGAAAATAGCAGTGACAACATCACGACAGCTACAGTTGATTGGATGATTAAAAAATATCTTCCCTTCTCATTTTTCGATGACGAAGCTACACAAGTATATTTTCGATCAATTTTCCCAAATATGGTGTTTCCTAAAAGGTCCACACTTAGAAGGAAGGTCAAAGAACGGTTTGAAGAGCTTCAATTGAATCTTAAGAAACGACTACAACAATTTTCATCTAAAATGTCATTTACCATTGATGGACGGACGTCAATTGCTGGTAGGAGTTACTACGGGGTCACTATTCATTATATAGACAACGAATGGAAGTATCGATCTGTAGTCCTTGATTTTATACCATCACGCGGTCGACATACTGGGGAAGATATTGCAACGATTTTCCACGAATGTTTATTGGAATATGACATAATTGATAACATACAGGGTATCACGGTCGACAACGCAACTGCAAATACCAAATTTATTAATGAATTGGACAAACAGCTTTGATTCAGACAATCAACATTTCCGGTGCTTTGCTCACATTTGAACCTTGGTGTACAAGATTTATTAAAGGCCTTAGCATTACACAGTGAAACTGACAATAAGGGACAAGAACAGCAGTATGAAGATAATGAAGACGAAATTGAGGAAGATGAAGAATATGCGCCAAATATTGCTGACTTACGTACAGCTATAACAAAATTACGCAGTATTTCCAGTAAAATAAAAAGAAGTGAGATATTGAAGAGGAAGTTTCATTCTGCTTGTGAAGCAGCTGGCGTGCCATAAAATCTGAACCCCATACCCGACTGTCCAAAGAGATGGAATTCCACACATGATATGATTGGATTTGGTTTAAAAGTGAGAACTGGCATTAACATATTGTGCACTTCTGTCACCGAATTGAATGATTTTCAAATCACAGATAGTGAATGGCAAATACTCGAAAAAATACATAAGTTTCTAATAAACTTTAAACTTCTATCAACGAAACTTGGTGGAGAAAAATATGTTACATTACCGCTAGTCATTGTATCATTCAATCTCTTGCTTGATAAAATTGAATCCATGGTAAAACAATTAGATGAGAAACCTAATCGATCCGAAGTGGATGAAAGGCTCATTCTGGGTTTTCAAGCAGCTCGAGACAAAATGCTTAAACATTATAAAAAGAGCAACTAGATTTATTGTACCTCTTTAATTTTAGACCCAAGGCATAAGACTCAGACTTTTGACATGACATTATGGGGGAAGCAAATTAAAACAGAAAGCCTGCGCAAATTTAATGAACTTCATAAAGAATATAAAAGTCCACACTCAGCGAATACATCTCTAAAATCACCAAGAAATGAAAAGAAAGTATGTGAATATGATGAAGATGAAGACGTAATATACTTTGAGAAATTGTATGCATATCCCTCGACGTCATCTGGATCTGGATCTTTTCATCAAGGCTTAGGGCCGCCAGTTCGGAAGACATTTTAGAGTGGTGGAGGACGCATGAGACAGAATATCCGACTTTATCGAAGATGGCCCGTGATTTTCTTTCAATACCTGCAACTTCAGTACCTGCTGAGAGATTATTTTCTAAAGCATCATTAGTAATTAGAAAACATAGAAATAGGTTAAGTGATGAGTCAGCTAGATACTTTGTATTAATTCCTGGTCAAAAGAATTAATATAAAGTAACAGTAACGTCAAAACTGTTGTGTACAGTTATGTAATTGTTGTTTAATTTGTATTGTATTTTATTTTTTATTTAAATAAACGGTAAATTGTATAACTCTTTTATTCCATTTCATATACACAGAACATTATCTCTATAGAAAGAGTCTATCAATCTCTTTCTAGAGAGATGATGTTCTTTATAATACAGTCAAGTCAATGTCATTAATTTGTTTTTTATATGTTTTGACTAAGTTTTAGCACATGTAAGCTTATTAAATGTAAACGTTTATTAAGAAACAGACTAACTCCTGTGGCCGTGAGACTTGGTAGACAGCTCAGTTGGTTAGAGCATCGGCACGGATCGCTTAGGTCGTGGGTGCAAACCCCACCCGGTATTAGTTGATTTTTCGAATTTCTCATTAAATGTTTACACATTTATTAATTTTGTTAGTCTTTCTATGGCTATGTTAATTCAAGCTCAAAATGTGCCTACTCTGTTTTTTAAAAACAATAGGCTAATAGGTAATTGCGAGACTTGCGAGACTCTTGCTGCAAGACCAAGACCAAGAACAAGACTGAGAGCGCAATACCAAGACCAAGAACAAGATCAGGTGTATTGGCGCAAGACCAAGACCAAGACTGGCTTAGTCTCGTCTTGTTCTTGCATTTGGGCAACACTAATAATAATGTCCTCCGGACCTAATTTCGGTCACGGCCGCCAGCCTCGACGAAGATAAGTCATTTGCACAGGATAGGATTACAATGCCTAAGTGTATGCAAGCCTTTGAGGAATAAGATGGAATGCCTCGAGTCCAGTTAAACGGGTCTCCGGTTCTTGACACTCACCGTACGAAACACATCAGCATTAAGCTGCTATTTTACGCTGGTACTCTGTGAGAGCGTGGTCCTTCGCCGGTCTTGCCGACCTATTCACGCTACAACCATGATAGCTGCAGCGTAGCTCTACCACGTATAAATTATATATGTTCTAAGATCTAACCAATACATTTATAAAAATCTCTTTATTTAAACTATGAGGATAATAAAAGGTTTGTAACAATTTCAATCTTTATCAGTTTATTTATATATAAAAAACGAATACTTACAGAAACTTGTTATGGATTAGAAATTAAACTTAGAATGATCCTTAATTTAAATGAATTTCGATGGATATTTAAGTAGTAATTAGTTACTCTAGTTACCAAATAAACAATTAAATAACATAAACAAAAAAATTACGTTAGAATTTTCAAATCAAATATGAAATTAATTAAATAACCATATAAATGTTAGTTATTTATTATTAGTGATTATTAGTATTTAAATTATTAGTAACTGGAGGAAAAATGTCAATACTTTTTGTGTTTTGCGTTAGATGGCACTGTCTCGAAAAAGTGAAATGTAGATTGTCGCCGTACTTAAATTCATTACGCAACGGTTAAAACTAATTTAAAACTTTATTTATAAATATTTTATTTATTTTAATAAAACTTCAATCGTTTAAAATTGAAATTAACATGTAAAGGAAGGAAAATACTTGACCCTCCTACTTTTAAGTTCCGTATTTGGATAAAAAGTAGCTTATAAGTTGCCTCGGGTCGCTAACTAAGCGCAGGTGCACTCTCTATCCCCTCAGTCTCATAGTCCGAGGACGGTAATTCGACACGACCGGAGAGAGATCAGGCGCAGGACCAACGGTTGTACGTGATTTCCGAGGTATGGGGGTGAAACGCCTTCAACTTCTTAACTCAGGGCCACTACTGAGAATTTCTAGATATATCCCCACCAACCCACCCAATAACTAATTTCGGCCTGACCCGGGATACGAACCTGACACCTTATGATCTGCAATCGCGTTTGCGACCACTAGACCTACGGGCAGTAACAGGAATAATAAACCTTGTAATGATTAAACACTAATAGTTAGTACCAGGTGGTGGCTGGTAGGACTTTATTTCTGCCTAGTAGTCCATCTGGGTAGTTACCACACCAAATTTTTCTGTCAAGCACCAGTGCCTGCACTACTGTATCCCAATTTGATGGGTACAGAGAGCCACTGTAAGTACAGGTTCGGCTTGGGGTTGTTAGGCTTTCCACCTGTAGCTGTTTTTGTTTGAAATTGACTGCAGGTTTCCACAGCCTGCAGTAGCCAGTTACCATATACGTGGTAGAGCCATGCTGCAGTTATATTAGAAGTATAGTTTTAGCATGAATGGGTCGACTCGATCGGGGAAGGACCACGCTCTCACAGAATACCAGCGTAAAATAGTAGCTTAACGCTGCTGTTTCGTATGGTTAGTGTAGAGAACCGGAGACCCCGTTTACTGGAAACGAGGCATTCCATCTTAGTCCTCACGGGTGACAACGCTTCTGCCTTTTGAGTCGTAATCGAGGGTAGATGTAGATGTCTATGGACTACAGCAACCACTTACCATCAGGAGGACTGTAAGCTCGTTTGTCACCCTATCCTATAAAGAAAACATCAGGTAGATACTTAGATTTAAAAATCACTAAATTTTAAAAATAAAATAATGAAAAATTGGTTTATAATTATTTTTGGGGGTAGCTGAAACTAAAAATTTTAAAAAAAAGAACTCTTTCGTGTCAAATTTAGCCACAGCTATACGAAGTGGCATCTATTGCCTGTATTTTATGAAACTGAACTCTTTAGCTTTCATGCCACCCCGTCGTTTGTGGGGCGACGTCTTGACCCGGCCATAACAATTAATTAAAATACAATGTAAGCTCAGCCGTAGGTACCACAAAAGCTCCACCGTCAAAATGTCAGCTGGACGAAAAATATGGAATCTAAGCTGTGTAATAGCACAGCTCTAACTCAAAACCGCAAATAAAAGTCAACGAATTATACATTGAAAGTGCTTGGAAACGTAAGTGAATTGTTAGTTTCGTGTTATGTACATCCATTAATTTCTTACTCGCATTACTAGGTGGTTTTTGCGACAGACATAAATGTACAACATTTTTCAGGTCAAAAAGGAATTTCATTCGGCGTTTGTTATGTTCTAGTAATATGTAATCATTATTATATGAAAATTAATAAAGTAAACGACCATTGATAAATAAAACATTAATAAAAGAAAGGACAAGGAAAGAATAAGTTGAGTAAAAATATAATTATTTCATATAAACAATAACATCAATTATTATTGATGAGCTACCACGACTAATGGCTACGTTTTTTCTGAATATCAGTGACATGTTTCAAACCAGTTATATTAATTGCTTGTTGATCACTGGTCATGCTATTACACCGGCCGTGCCTATATTTCTTGAGAACATGTCTAGTTTAACAAAGTTTCTGATTTGGACCATAATAGATTGGCGCTTTTGCTGCTCAAAATAAACCCAGCATTGTATCTTTTCATTTGAATCTTCCCTTGTATATATCGTGCGACGTTCAGAACTGCAGGTTAAAGTTACAGCCTATAAACATCCCACTGCTGGGCACAGGCCTCTTCTGATGTCTGAGAGAGTTTTATTACAAGGAAATGTCTGCCGCGCTGCCGTATTGCGTGTTGGCGAACTTCACATATCTTTGAAATATTTTAATCTTCTCAGGCATGCAGCTTTCCTCACAATGCTTTCTTTCACGTGCACTCTTTTCTGAGCGAGTGGCAAATCAGCACTTAAATACTCTTTAAAAAATAACCCTGTCAATGTCATAAAATGTCTACCTAGATGCCCGTAACGAAGAATACGCAAACTGTTACAATTGATTGATTTACTGTCAAAGGATTGTTTACAAATGTCAACGGGCGTTGTAGTGTAAACGTTCGATAAGAGAGCAAACGCAAAAACAGCGACCGAAGCTCGAGTTAGATATAAACAAAATACAAAGAGTATTTATATTATACTGAAAACAGTTTGCTATTAGATCATATTACTCCAAAAATATGATAGAAAAGTTAAAATAAAAAACCGTTTTTAGCTGACTTCATAAAAGGAGGAGGTACTCAATTCGACTGTATTTTCTTATGTGTGTTACCTGTGAACTATTTCTAAGTGAACCGATTTTGATAATTCTTTTTTTATTTGAAAACTAATGCTTCTCAAGTGGTCCTATATTAATTTGATCAAGTTCTGACTAGTAGTTTTAGAGTTATCCTTAATATTGCTTATTTAATCGGCTTCGACTACTTTGATGGTGTTCTCATTTTATTTACATTGGAGTCGTTGTAAAAATAAAAATAAAAAATACGTGTGGCACTCGGTGACTGCCGCGGTAAAGCTATTGCATAGCATTTTTTATCAACTTATACAATTATAATTATTTATTTATTTTATTTATGCAGTTAAGTCTTTGATATTAAATCAAGTTACATTTTTTGAGCGTGGTGACCGATAAGAAAACAATTTTTTTTCTCTTATTGAATAAATGAGAAGTTAATATTGTTTAAAATATTTTTAATATCTTACAATACATGTAGGTTATTCAGGAATTTTTATCATTGAGTTAGCAGCTAGTGTACACGCATACGTCTAGGCACACAAACACCGTGCCGAAGTCTGCCGAACTGAACGATGCACGACTTTCAACGCCACACCTCCGTGCCCGTAGGAGTGGGGAGCGTGAGGTTTTTTTTCGTTACGGAATTTCTGGATTCGGTCCCCGCGCTCAAGCCCCGCGATAGAAGCTATGCAATAGCTTAATATTTTACCACTTGTTATCAATTATTTTTCAAGAATTATATATTTTACGTAGTAGAGCCACGCTGCAGATATATGTGGTAGCATGAATGAGTCGGCTCGACCAGGGAAGGACCACGCTCTCACAGAAAACCGGCATAAAATTGCATCTTAATGCTGCTATGTTTTGTATGGTGAGTGTAGAGAACCGGAGACCCGTATTACTGGGATCGAGGCATTCCATCTTAGTCCTCAGGGATGACAACGTATCTGCATTTTGATTCTTAATCGAATGTAGATGTCTATGGGCCACAGCATCCACTTAACATCAGGTGGACTGTGTGCTCGTTTGTCATCCTTATCCTATAAAAAAAAATTAAATTGGTACATACCGTAGACCGAAATAATGAATAAAAATAAGCAACCTTAGTTAATTCAAGGATACTTTAGGGAATAAAACAGATATTGACATAGGGTATGTTACTTTCGAAAAACACAAGACAATGTCAAGATCAACAAAACATCGCAATAACTACCCTTCTCAAATACGGGTTTAAACAAATACACTGTACAGTCCATGCTCAGTCCCTGTGGAATATCGACAACAAAGGGGTAGACACCCGCCAACCGTCTGGTAGTCCGATGGTGAGTAATTAAAGCATGTAATTTCTATTTGTCAATTTTTGTAATGCATGACTATGTATTGAGATGCAATAAACAATTTATTATATTCATAATATATTATTTTGACTAGAATGTTTCAATGCGTGTTGGAGGACTTCATATGTCCTACATTAATTAGATAAGAAAATATTTTTGCATTTCTTTTTGTTACCTTTATTTGAGCTTTAGGAAAAACTTTCATGTGTTTTTTGTTCCTATTCGTTTTTAAAATTAGAACTATATGCCGTAATAAAAAATATTTCCCTCCATTACATTAAGATTTTTTATTTAATTAAAAATTAAGATTTATTTGTTTAATTAAAAATATGTTCACATATACATAATATAAGAAATTCTAGAATAATACAAATTTAGGTGCAATATTTTGTAGTGTATTATAACAAATATCGGGGCAGTAGGTAAGTAAGCACTGGAAACAGTTAACACCACTATGTGGCAGTGCGTGGCAGAACTCTTTACAAAAACATTGAGTTGTAAGTACTACGTACGCGTGTAGTATATGTTCATATATTTCGATGACAGAAAAGGAATATTTGGGGTTGTAATGTCCTTATATTAATTAATTAAAATTAAAAAAAAAGATTAACTTAATTTGCCAAGTCGTTGCATTTTAAATAAATTACTGTTATTTTAAAATCGTAAAAGAAATAATACAACAAACAGTGGAAGTATTAATTTCCCGTGACGGTGCGCCGTTGTGGCGCGGAGGGCGCTGGCGTCGGCTACACGTCTCCCGTGAAAAATGCGAATTACTTTTGAGGATGGCCAGCGAGTCAGAAAGTCATTGTTATTCCTGATAACGATATTCAGCTATGCGACGCTCCTCCACGTACTGTCGAAGTGCCATTGCTCGTGAAATTATTATGGACGTGGAGAAATGGAGAATACTGCGATATAATGGAAAGTGCTTTTTTATTATATAAAAGTAGGTTAATAATGATATCATAGATTATTTTCTATATAGAATTTAATTTAATAGATGTATTTCTATGAAATTTTTTGAGAACTGTTTTTTTAATCCTATCTTTTTTATCACCAGTCCTTAAAAGTCCACAGCCTGATTTGGGCTCTCTCATTAAAAAGGGGGTTTCATTGTTATTCTGTATATATTTAAGAGAATTCCACCTACGTATTGACTTATCACGATATCTCTGGAACCATAAGGCCTAGAGACTTGAAATTTGGTAGCAATATTCCTTTCACCAAATAGAGGTCAGCTAGGAACGGATTTACGAAATTGCATTCGCAAGGAGGCTTGCGGGGGCTTTAATAAAAAAACACATTTTCATTTTCAATTATTGGTATAAAACTTGGTCATCCTTTTGTATGTATTTTAATGGATCCCTAAATGGTTTGAATTCACGATTGGAGCCGGTAGATGGCGCTGTTGTCGATATCCAGATGACACACGTGCGAAGCCGGGCGGATTGCTAATACCTAATAGGCAATATTTATAACAATAAAAATAACTATAAACTAAAATTATCACATAGTTCCACATCCCGCCTATAGCGCCTAGAACGCTGAAGCTTATTCCTCTTATTTTTCATCCACCCGTAATCAGTCTAATGCTGGAATGAACCACTCCCATTGTAGGATGGATTTGCCTTGCGACCGTACCAGACGGACCTTCGACGATGATGCTTATCACCGGTCTGGGTATTTTACGTCTGGCGTAAACGACATGGTCATACCGCCATCTATCGGACGCCAGATTTTCCGACATTTTCCATGGTCGCCCCGTATGACAACCACAGAAATGAAAACAATGAATTCTCTTATCAGTCAACCTTACGATAAGAACGCGGTAAGAATACTGAAGTTTATTAAAAAAACTTTAATGTATGATTCCTTCCCAGTAACCTTTTAGGTTTTTGATGAAAGGAAGATTTAGTTTTTAACAACAATCTTGGCGGTGTACGAATAGCCACTACCTCCGCACCATCCCCTCATAAGAGACGATAGTGAGAAATGGAACAGTAGACGGGCATCTTAACCATTTAATTTAAAAAAAAAACACCGTATAGTAGCTTCCTCTTCTTGATAACTATTTTTTTATAGAATAGGGGTAACAAACGAGCACACAGTTCACCAGATGGTAAGTGGATGCTGTGGCCCATAGACATCTACATTTATCATCGATTAATAATCAAAATGAAGATGCGTTGTCACCCCTGAGGACTCATATGGAATGTCCCGTTTCCAGTAAAAAGGATCTCCGGATCACCATACGAAACATAGCAGTATTCATCTGCTATTTTACGTTGGTATTCTGTGAGAGCGTGGTCCTTCCCCAGTCGAACCAACCCATTCGTGCTACCACCATAATATAGCTGCAGTACGGTTATACCTCGTAAAAAACTAATATAACAAAAACTCTGCGGGTGCCAAGCTAAGCTATTCAAAATAATAAAAAAATCTGCGGGTGCCAAGCTAAACTATGCAAAATAATAAAAATCTGCGGGTACCAAGCCGCCTACCAAACGTGTCAACTCTGGCAAATACGGGGTTATTTATACTATAAGTTGACAATCAATGTGAGAGGCCTATATTCAACAGTGATAGTTGTTGCGTGCATATATCATATTACACTTCTTCATTTTCTTTGTCATTCAGCAGGGCTGATGAACTCGATTGTAAAATTCATATCATACCATTACTAGACACCATTTAAAATACTACATACTGTTCTCTCCTTCCTAAGATCTCCTTCGTCAACTATTTGTTGTTTCTTAAAAACTACTCCAATGCTTTCAACTAAAAATCGTTGATAATATTATTATGTCTATAAAAATCCAGTTAAACATAAGCGCGTCCTATAATGGTGTCATAGAGCAATCATTTGCCATAGTTGCCACGACTGGCAGGCAGCTTGGGAACCTCCTGCCAGTCGTGACCCTGTTTTAGTTTATCTCTGTTGCATCTTACGAAGCACACGGGACGACTTACTCCTATATATTCTTTCTAGCTTATACTCTTATGCAAAATGGCTATAACATAATAAAGCCATTATATATATATATATATATATATATATATATATATATATATATATATATATATATATATATATATATATATATATATATATATATATATAAGGAGCCGTGGTAGCTCAGTGGTTAACGCTCGCTGTAAATATAACAGAACGCGAGTAACCCGGGTTCGATCTCCACCGGCACCAATGAAATTGTTAATTGCAATTTTAAGTGCTGATTTACCACGTGCTCGGCGGTGAAGGAAAACATCGTGAGGAAACCTGCATGTCTGAGGAATAAGAAAAAAAAATATTTTTTCGAAGACATGTGAAGTTCGTTAACACGCATTTGGGCAGCGCGGCGGACACTTCCTTGCCCTAAACCCTCTCATAAATGAGGGGAGGCCTGAGCCCAGCAGTGGGACGTATATAGGCTGTAACTTTACTTTTACTTTTTAAATGGCTGTGAACGTAGTGATAATTAGGACTGTAATAATGATGCTAATCGAATACAACAAAGCACTGATTGTATTTCAGAAGCAAATAAGAATAGTAACAAGCTTAAATTGAAAATTTATGTACAATATAATAGACGTACATTATATTATGTACATGTTACTTAAAGTGACGGTGTAACAATATCCCACATCATCCCGCGGGTGTCGCAACAGGCAAAATCTGGAGATGAGTAGCAGCGTCTTCCTTATAACGTATTAAAAAAAACTACGCCAAAACCGCCCGAAAAGTATGGCATCTATGGCAATCTATGTTATTATTGCATTTTATTAATATATGATATATGGCAATATATGAGGCCTAAATCCAGCTGTGGACTTTAATATGCAGTGACGGCAACCGTAACTTTGACATGTTATAGGTACTATTTTCATTCGATTAAAATCATGTTTTTTTATTCATTCAAAAAGAAGCGTTTTCTTAGTATAAAGCCCCCCAATACTTTCAGTGTGCCATCATGTTCCAACTTCGACCTTTTTCATATATATTTTTTCGTTGAGTTTTATTTGGAATAAGGAAAACTCAGCTAAGCAGATGATTCAGGAGTTTGATATAACGCAGTAACCACGTGTCGGCATTGCTACTGTAGAATTGTTAGTATTTACTGAATTACAACATTAAAATCCTTAATCCACTTTCACAAAAAGTCGTAGAAGTTAAAAATTAAAAGTGGGTTCTTAGAATGAAACAATTTATGAAGAAAAAAATTAAAAAAGTTAAGGAATTAAAAAGATTTCAATTTCAACTTTATTTTTGACAATATTGTTATAAATTATATCTAATTGATGAAGTTCAACTGAAATTAAATGCTCGTTTTTGTGCAGTCAAGACCGGCATCTAATCGATTCAGATCATACGGTATTAGACATCCGCTGCATATCTGCAGGGTCAGGGCAGCCTTACCGGTGTCGGTTACCCACGAGCGACTCTTTTTGGGGAGGACAACTCTTCCCTTTGTCTCCCTCTCTAGCTCTTCTGTGGTGTTGAACACAAGGCGCGTTCACATATTAAAAGAACGCAAAACATCGCTTACTCGATTTTCGAATATACTGTGTTATCAGTCGGTTCAGTTCCACGTGGCGGCTGTCGCTCGTTAATTGACTTTTGGCTCCAAGTGTTTCGGCCAGTCATCGTTCTAGTTTTATATTTTTGGCGCCTATTCCCGTCCTAACAGCCCTCTATATTTTTTATATGCCAGATCAATTATGATTTCGAATTGGTTTGATGAATGTGAATAAAATTCCATTGCTGTTACTTAATTGCCTCTTTGGCTATATGAAAAATGGTTAAATCAATACAATAGTCGACGTTTATAACAATAATGAATATTCGTTGTATTGATCTTAAAATAAACTTTGATAATTTTATACAAAGGTGAACAGTATTATTTTCTGCTTTATTTGAATTTGGGCTGACTTTATGATCACGAGATAAAAGTTGTTCATAGTATAGAATTCAAAAAAGAAAATTGTTTGATTGTTTCACTTCTATAGCCGAAGGGCTGATATTACAATCGTCAGATAAAAGGTATCGATCAAATAAAATACAAACTGATTGAATATAAAAGTAAAGTTACAGCCTATATACGTCCCACTGCTGGGCACAGGCCTCCCCTCATTTCTGTGAGGGTTTTAGGGCAAGGAAGTGTCCGCCGCGCTGCCCCAATTCGTGTTGGCGAACTTCATATGTCTTCGAAATATTTTTTTCTTATTCCTCAGACATGCAGGTTTCCTGACGATGTTCCTTCACCGCCGAGCTCGTGGTAAATCAGCACTTAAAATTGCAATTAACAATTTCATTGGTGCCGGCGGGGATCGAACACGGGTTACTCGCGTTCTGTTATATTTACAGCGAGCGTTAACCACCTGAGCTACCACGGCTCTATTGAATATAAATGTTAAGAAATTTCACTATTGTTTTTATTTTATACCCTATATATCTTGTGGATGACTTTCATCCGTTACTGTTGCAACCTATTAAAGTCCACTGCTGAACATAGGCCTCCGCACTAGAGTGTCTTATAGGATAGGGTGACATTTGCTACAGTTGCCACGCTTGGCAAGTGGGTTGGCAACCGCAGTTTTACGTGCTGATTTACCATATATTTAGAGAACGTGGGAATACATACTACCTGATGTAATCAATAGTTTGCCGAAAGAAGTCCAGTCGATCGTACCAGTGAAAATTGAAAAATGTAAACAAATTCTAAAAAAGTTCTATATAGATGGTAATTACTGATAGGTAAATGTTTATTTATATAGGTATATGCATAGCGAGCGAAATCTCCTCCACTGTCGCATAAACTTATTTAAGTTTTAGTTAAGTGGATACTTTGTAATTTTTTTTTTATTTTTCATGTAATTTGAACAATAAAGTGTAAAAAAAATTTATTTTTGTCGTTATTAGGAAGAACTTGCTGCCTGTCTCCTGATTAGTTTCCCCCTGTTATCCCTTACAACACCCCACGGTATGATATGTTGTAGTGGATATTGAAAATCAACCCTTAATGTATTTACAACGCTTTAAGCATAATATTACTACAAAAATTACATCAGTGGTTATTCATTAAAACATTTTTTGCAACCGAAAATAATTCTTTAGTCCTCATTAATTTGATATGCGTTCCAAACATGCGTGTACGCACGTCTTTAACGGACGTCCAGACAGTTAAAAAATCAATTTGGATGCAAATAACGACGAAAGTTGCAATGTTACCACCATTTTCACTTTCAAGTCTACGATGCGATCGTATGATTGACGCTTATCAGTTTATCAGCTTGAAAAAACTAGCGACATATCCCGGTGCCGAGTTAACCAGAAGGAACTGTGCAGATATGAGTTATGATAAATAAAGACGGGGGCGATGGCAACAAATTGTCCGGCCGAACTTACACGGGCCGAGTGGCGATCGAATGCAATCTGGTCACGCGAAGCGGGCTCAGCGTGTTCCTACAGTTTCAACGAGCCTTTGTTCCTCTTCGACGTTTTATGTTTTCTACAATGTATTTGTTTTATTGATAAAACATGAATAATTCTGATCCAGTCATTTATTTATGCTAATTATTCATATATTTCAAATTGCATTGACGTTGTAAGATATGCTATCGCCCCATTTTGGGGGTGGCCGTAAGAGGTAATTATGTGAATTGGCATAAAGATCTCATGGCTTCCAATTGATGTAGGTATATCAAGCTCCAGCTCACGGTTGGAGGCTCCGTGACACAGTAACTTAGCATCGAATTTTAGCACCGAAGACAGCGGGTTCAAATCGCGCACCTAAGCGCGATTAAAAATAAATTTTCCGGATCTGGAAGTGTGTCCTTGTTCAATTAATCTACTACCACAGAATAAATTATAGTACTACGTAGGATATTGGACAAAGTAATATTGTGAGGGTAACGTTTTAAACAATAAAAAAGGAGAAATCTATTAAAGCAAATACTTCTACAATATGATTGTTAGTGAAAGGTTGGTTTTTTATAGCAGAGGCGGCGAACGAGCATACGGCTCACCTGATGGTAAATGATTACCTCCGCCTATGAACAACTACAATACCTGGTGTTAACGATGGTACAGAGTGCTAAAAAATATGAAAAAATCCTGCTCTCACGAATATGAAATTTCGGTTATAAAATTAAAAGCAACTATTTTCGAAAGTAATCTTTCAATTATAATTTATTATGATCTCTTCCAAACAAAGTCTAGGCAAATTATAATGTACATTTTAAAACATTATAATATTACTTTTCTTTTGTAGGCACTTCAATCGAAATACTACTCACTCATGCAAAAAAATTAGAATGAAAACATTTAAACTGAAATCAAAAGTATGAAAAAAGGCTGTCGAGGTGGGAGGAAGTAATGAAAGAGTACTAAATGAATATATTGGGCAATTCATATTCCCATAATTAGATTGGTGGAAGTACAGGCGAGTTCATTAGCGCATTAGCGTGTGTAGCGTCGCAACGGGACGCAATGTAGACGATGCAATCGCTTCTGCAATAAGTACGATCAGACAAACTGTTTTAGTATTGGCATAAATATATTTTCACTTTAATTTATTATTTGAGTTTTAATAAAAAGTGAGTTCTTTGTAAGATAAAGGTGATAGACGCCCGTCTATACACAGTAAGTGGTTGCTGTGACCCATAGACATACGTCTATTCTCGAGTCAAAATGCAGATGCGCTGTCACCCTTGGGGACTAAGATGGATTGCTTCGTTTCCATTAAAATGAGTCTCCGGTTCTCTATACTTTTGATACGAAATACAGCAGCGTTGAGCTGCTATTTGACGCTGGTATTCTATGAGAGCATGGCCCTTTAATGGTCGAGTCGACCCGTTCGTATACACATAAACACTCACGCCTGTCACCCAGAGGGGTGGGCAGAGACTATGGACTTCCATTTGGCACGATCCTGACATACCTCTTTCGCCTCCTTTACATCCATATATCTACGCATACACGCTCGTCGGTTAAGGGTACTTATTAAAACTACACTAAAACTACACTACACTACTAATATTATAACTACTAATATTATTACTAAAACTACACTACTAATATAGCTGCAGCGTGACTCTACCACGTAAAATTTATTTATCTATTTTCTTTGCTTGCAATATTAGTTATAAATCCATAACCCTCTCACTAAAGATGGGGTGAGTCCCGTGCCGGATATAGGCTGTAAGTGGTGATAGTTTTGATCTTATCGCTTTCATACGAGTCTTATATTACAATGCAGCAGGTAACTTTTTTTATTAAGCTAAGATGATAAACAAACTTGCAGTCCATCCATTCGTGTGACCCATTCGTTCTGCAACTATATAGCTGCAGTAGGGCTCTACCACGTAAAATACTTAATATTATATTTAAAAAAACGTTACTGAGCATAGTTGTAGTAATTATGAAAGTCTTGAACGAAAGTAACTATTACTCGTACAACACTAACAATTCATATAAAATTGAAGCCGCTGTAAAGGCTCTAAATGACTATGATATATATGGCAGCTATTCGCATAAATAAAGGAAAAGAGAGTTTACAATAAAGGTCACAAATATTAAGGATAAAACAACAAAAATATTGTTATTTAATTAATAAGTGAGTACTACCAAAAACACAAACTACGGCATTTTAACGTAATTATTTATGTTAAAAGAAAAATAATAATAATGTCCTCCAGACAGAATTTCGGCCACGGCGGCCTGCCTCGAACGGAGACTAGCCATCAGCGCAGGACAGGATATAGTGCCCAAGTGTATGCGCAAGCACAGGTGCACTAACTATCCCTCACTCTCACAATCCGATGGGACGGTAAACCGACACGACCGGAGAGAGATCAGGCGCATGATCAACGGCTTTACGTGTTTTCCGAGACACGGGGGTGAGACACCGCCTTCCTGAATCCGGGCAACTACTGAGAATTTCTTGACGGAAAAACTCAATAATTAATTTTTTGGCCCGACCTGGGTTTCGAACCCAGGACCTCATGATCAGCAGTCGCATTACTACAACCACTAGACCAACGAGGCAGTAAAAGAAAAATATTGTAATAAATATACACATCGTACACATACGTGTACATATTGTACACGAAAGCGTACTTAAGTTGTTTTGCGGACCGTATTTTCGACGCAAAAAGACTGGCAAGTTCCGATCTTATCGCTCTCATACGTAACTTGATTAATTAAAAACAATAATAAATAATATAATTACCCCACAGTAAATCGAGCAAATGCCATTGGTCATTGTGGATGTCCGTCTACATACTTACAGCTTATACGCAAATTTAAAATCATTTCTAATACAATTTGGCCTAAAAAGTGTTGATAATTCTCCTTGTTCCAATTTATACATCATAAGACTTAATAATTACTACATAGCGTCTACAATGTATGAATGTTGGATAACATCTATGGGAGCTGCGAAATGTTTCCATCCATGGCAAAACAGGTGTTGGAACGCCATTCCAGGATTTTATCGCTTTATTAGCGAATAATTATAAAGCCGGTGTCAACCGTAATGTAAAAAATGAAATACATCTAAGGTACACATGCAGCACGTAAAAAATCAGTTACCATGCTGAACACGGGCCTCTGTTTAGATTGCCTCATGGGGGGATATTTGCCACAGTTGCCACGGTTGGCAAGCGAGTTGGCAACCGCAGTTTTTTAGTTTTAGTCGTTATTAAGAAGATGGTACTGCCCATCTCCTGATTTGTTTCCATCAAAAAGTCAGTAGCATAAAGTAAAAAATAGACGCTTTTATTTATTATTAACCATTAGTGAATGTTGTCTCTTAAGTTAAATCACTTGACTAAAGAAAACACCTGTCTTTTTAAGAGATTCGGGTGACATCAGCATAATATTTGATGAAAAAAATTCCAGAAGATTGCTGATCTAAATGTCTGGATTTACAATAGAAGCCGGCGTGAAAAGTGAATAAACTGATATTAATATGGGTGACTCCTCAGCCAAGTGCACTGATATTTTTTAATTAAAAATACTTTTATTTCATGTGAACAGGGTTTGCCATAAATTTTAATTAGACCTCGATGCCAGACGCCTTTGTTTTGATATTCTAGAAACAACTGCATACTTCAATGGTAATCGAAATTCGAATATATTATAATTGAGTTATCAATACCAATATCGATATTATTAGAGAAGTATCGGTATTTTCAAAATATCGATATCAGTCCCTGTCTAGAGGAAGCTTAAGGTCGCTCAGGGTGCTATACGGCTAAAGGGCTATGCTCAGAGATTATCCATGTGATAGAATTCATAATGAGGATATCCGCAGTAGAAAGAGTATCTGACATAGCCGAAAGGATCAGTAAGCTGAAGTTATAATGGGCCAGTCAGCTACGTCCACGCTCTCACAGAATACTAACGTAAAATAGCAGTTTAATGCTGCTGTATTTCGTATGGTGAGTCTAAAGAACCGGACTCCCTTTTAACTGGAATCGAGGTATTTCATCTTAGTCCTCAGGGGTGTCAAGGCATTTGCATTTTAAGTATTAATTGAGGATAAATGTCTATGTGCCACAACATCCACTTACCAGCAGGTGGACTGTGTGCTCATTTGTCACCCAATCCAAAAAGTAAATACCAGCAATGGACCACAGCGTTAAAGGTGCAAGACGTTTGATATATTCCTAAAAACTGGAGAAGCCCATATCCATTAGTGGACTTTTAAGGCTGATAGAGAATGAGTAGAAAATAAACCATCAGAGGCAATGAGAGGCAGTTGGCTTTACCCAGAGTCGCTTCTTATGGCACCACGGGACAATAAGCTCACTATTGTCAATGGCGACTTTATGATACCGATGACGACGTCGCAGTAGGATGTAACAGTGTCACGGATTACTTGATAAGAGAAAGTTTTTCAATTCCTTAAACATCGTTATTATTTTAATCCATTTTGTACTATATCAATAATAATTTTAAATGTTAATAATAGTTTTATATGTTTATATAATTCTTGATTCTTATTATAAATTGAATTAGATTAACTAAAGTCACGAGTGTTTAATTTAATTCGTCCGTAAAATTACAGTTTATGTTATGAGTAATTTGAAAAACATATGTTTGATCAGCGAAAGCAATAATTACAAATTAAAAGGTTTGAACAAAAGAAGAAATCGATTTAATGCTACAACGCTGTAAATTACCGGCGGCTTGCCGACAAGTTGATTGCCCCAGCAATTGTCTCCAACCACAAAGAAAGTTCGCGTGACTAACACTTCTGCGGTTTTTAAAATTTTGCCTCATGTGGTTGATGTTTTAAGTAATTTATCATTTTGATAAGTGGACATTTTCCTGATCTCTATTTAAACTTTGTTTTATAATAGCTGTATTATTCCCGTTCGATGACCAACAAAACTCTAATTACTCCGATGCACATATCTACATACTCGTACTACTCGGATTCCTTCACGGTATCATCAAATACACATTGGAATAACCTTCCACGAAATTTAAAAGATGATCCTCAATAAATACATTTAAACGTAAGGTTGAGGCACATTATTTAAAATTACATTATTAATGTTATTGGTTTATATATTATAATTTCATATGCTAGATTTTATGTAATTTATTGGTATAGTATGTATTTTTAAATGTATATATATTTATATGTATGAGATGTTAAAAAATTATTTCTTTGATTCAATCTTACCTTTATATCGGACCGTCGTCATGTTCAGTGTTCCACCTGGCGGCACAGGAAGTGAGCATGTGTACTCTTCATTTTAGTCAAGCAACTTGAAAAATAAAGTTCAGGTTGTCTTTATTATTTTAAACATAAGTATTTAAAAATTTATGCGTTTTCTTAGCTATCAACTTTATCTATCATTGATGTGGTTATAGTGGTTAAGTCTTCTTAATATAATATCAAAAAATACACTAAGAGGTTAATTGAACCAAATTTTGGGGCTTGTTATAAGAACACTTGCTCTTAAATCTTACCAACTTTTAAATTTATAATTTATAACATTTTACTACGTAAGCTGTAATTTAAATTGGACTCTTCTAGAATTAAAGAGTTTAAGACATAACTAAGTTTTTTCAACTGAGCTCCGATGAAGATTGAATTTGTTCGTAAAAAAACCTACTTACATTTGTAAAATTTTTTTGAAGGCAAATTATTGTTTTACATGTAGTAATAAATTTATGTAAGATTTCCATAAGATAACTTCCTTAACATGTAACCTAATTTTATTTGTTTGATTTAAAGTGCTAATTTTTTTTAAATAATATAGGAAATGGTTAAAAAATCAATACTGTTTCTTTACTTCTTAGAAGTATATTTGAATTTATTAGTTGAAAAAAAAATTACATAGAAAGTTTCAATTCATACTTGTAAAACTAAAAAATAAGGTTAATAAATAATCGGGGTTAGTAGTGCTAAGTGCATAGGTTATTTGTAGTTGCATCGAACTTACTTGGAAAAATGTATTTTTCATATTCCATTTCACGTATGTTAAGATATATCAATTTTTATGAAAGTTTTTACAATATGCCGCTTGTACCTGGGCGCCTGCTGTTACTTAAAAATAATCCCAGAAATATCACCAACGATATCTTGATACAAAAATCCGAGAAATCCTTATAAATTATAATTGTATATCTTTCTAACACTTAATCACTAACTGAATATAGTTAATATGTAGGGAATTTGTATGATTTACTGTACATGACCTTTATCAATGATCGTTTAGGTACCGCGTTCCAGTTGTAGCAATTTCACTTTCGTACCACTATCCCAATCGGAGATACAATATGTCAAAATAGATTGAGCTAGGGCAGTATATAAGTATTTTGAAGTTTTGTGAGTTCCGATATGTCTGTGGGTTTTAAAGTCCGTTAATATTAGAAAACCTTTCACTACTTATGTGCAACAGCTACCCAGGGAACTTCCAGACACTGGGTCCGATTGCGTTTCTCTTCGAACCTAAATAATGACAGACTAAAATTTTACTAAATATGTCCATGTCCTTAACCTAAAGCTATTACGTTTCTGTTAAAATAAGTTCACGTCACTAAATTTGAGCTTAATTCTACGTCTATGGAAATGGACGTAATTACGTTCGTTTGCCGCCGCAAATGGCAACACCACACCACTAGTCTGTCAAGTTGTCAAGTCTGTCGTGGTTATTTTTTGTGTGAGTTTTCGCAAGAATTATTGAAATTTTAATAAATATGGATACAAAGAAGCCAAGAATGAAGAAAGAACAGCAACAATATTTATTAAACTTCTTGATGAGGAATCCGGAAACGGTTAACGGTATGTTTACAAAATATTTCATGTGAATTTTTGTTTTAGTAGTGTAAATTGTTATATTTTAATCTATCGATTTACCCTACTCATCCATCCATCTATTTACAGAATAGCAAGTTCATTTTAAATTTGATCATAATCATATAATTGCACTCTAACTTATCCTATCTACAAGCATTCCTGTGTAAATTCAGTTTGGTAGCCATATCGCATTGCAACGTTTGTTATTACATTTACAATCATTTATTCACGTTAAATTATAACATAACATATAATATAAATAATTGGCATCCAATAAAACATGATGTTTTCATACTTACCTATACTTCATTTGTCTTTATTTATCAACAGGAAATTGTCAGTTGCCGGCTACCAAAAGGTTGTGGACTGAACTGACAGAAGCCCTCAATGGAATGGGAGGTGTTCGTAAGACACAGAAAGATTGGTTAGAGGTTAGTTAGTGGTGCTTCATACATTAAATTGTCCTAATTTTGTACTAAATATATCAGTGAACTTTTAAAATTTAAATCATAACCAACCTACTTTACCCACTTGGATATTAGTTGTTGTTAAATGTATAATCTAAATTTTTCAGACATACAAGTTATTAGCACGCAGGGCGAAGGCTAAGATGCGCACACAGCGTGCATCTATGCAAAGGACTGGAGGTGGTCCTCCAGCAGATATCTGCTTGACAGAACTGGAGAAAAAAACAATAAATATAGAGGGGACATCAACTATATATGGATTGCCTGGAGCTGTGGAAGCTGTAAGTTATTGGCATTAGTTTTTTGTAAGCTCTATATTAGATTTACTTATTTTTTCATGATTGCATCATGTTAATTTTGAAAACTACATACATTACATAGCATTAATATTATAAATATGTCCTTTTATAATATGTACGGAAAACCTTGATCCTTGACTTGTAAATTTCTTACAGGGTATTATTATTGTCCCAGGGACTCCACAGCCCATTGTTGATGTTCCGGATCCTTATGTTAAACAAAACATAGTCATGGTGAGTGTGTTATGGCAATGCTTGTAGCAGTCGTGATATTTATTACCAGTAATGGTCTGATGTTAAGTTGATTTTATTTTGACTACAGGTTTTGGATGATACTCAACTGCCAAAGCCCAAGCAGACGTTGATTTTAGACGCAGTAACAGTTGTGAGTATATTTTACCTATTCACAACAACATTATTATATACATATAAAAAAGATTTGTTAGTTTTATAAATAAGTTTAAACAGTGCCCTTATTATGACTTGAGTTCTACTGATTAGATTTTGATGTAGTTTTCATTAAGCGTTATGGTCAATTTTGGTAATTATAGAATAACCGCATTATTAATGGTATGAGTAATAAATACTTAAGTCATGTTAAAAAGAGTTTTATGCATAATGGTATTCTGAAATTGACTTCATAGTGGTACAATTGTATGAATTTATCCTTGTAATTGTACTATGCAGGATATACATTCAGACACTGAAGAAGAGCCCCCGAAGGAAGCGGCTATGGTGGACGCGTTGACACCGACGGCGAGTCACGATGGGGCGACTGTCGTCACTTCAATGGCGACGGACGCGTCATCAATACCGACAGCATCTCGCGTTGGTCGAATTGCGGTAGACGCGTTGATGATGCCAGCGGCAAATAGGGATCTGGCGACGATCAGTTGCAGTCGTGAACACACCGTGGCCTCAACCCCTGAACAGAGACTGGAGGACGGCGTGGTGCGCAACACTCCGCGCCTCGAGCGCCGCAACGCGCGTCGAGCAACGCCCCGTACGCTCGTGCCGCCAGCCGATTCAGCCACCCCGCAAGGAGATGCCATGATAGCGGCTTTAAGGGAGGGAGCCCAAGCGCAGATGGCGCTCGCCAATGCGCAGACAGAGGCCGCTCGGTATCTTGGCGATTGCATAATGCGTGCCGCTACCATGTTCGTCGAAGCGATCAATAAAAATAAATAAACTATTTTTTCGAAATTAAGTTATATTTAGTAGTTTTATTATTAATTCTTTAATTTAAATCTTTAATTAAAACACATCATGCAAAGTATTGTCTTGTGATGTTATTTCGAATATTTCTTGCCACATTTAAAAAATTCATATCCCTGGGAGGATCATCTGCTGGCCGCAATCTGTCTTCGAGTTGCAATTCATCTGGTAAAGGTTCATTTCTCTTAATTGCCACGTTATGGAGAACAACTACAGCTGCTATTATTTTAGATGCCTTCACGGGGTCATAATGCAACGTCCTGTGCTTGTGAATGCATCTAAATCTTGTTTTCATCACTCCAAAACATTTTTCAATAAGAACCCTCGTTTTGGTATGCGCTAAATTATATCTAGCCTCAGGTGTATTTTCATCCGCATCAGCATACGGGGTCATCAGCCAAGGCAGTTGGGCATATCCAGAGTCTCCTAGAAGCCATTCACCAGCTGAAACTCCGTTAACATAATTAGTTTCCAATAATTGGCTCAAACTGGATCCTTGCCAGACCGCTGCATCATGTGTTGATCCAGGAAAAGTGGCATTGAAATGAATTATTTCCATCTTTGCATTACATACAAATTGGCAATTAAGACTATAAAAGCCTTTGCGATTAAAAAATAATCTCGCTGGCACAAGTGCTGTGTCTTTTGGGCGAACAATGGAGATTTGACTACAGTCTATCAAACCCAAGACTGAAGGAAACCCAGCTATCTGTAAAAACCTCTGTTTATTTTCTGCCCTTTCTTCTTCAGTCTCTGGAAATAGCACCATACCGTTCAATAAAACAGTTATAATTGCATCAGCAACTTCTTGTAAGCATTTGCTTACAGATGGCTGACTTAAACCTAAATACTGCCCCTGCCCAACCGTTGTTTGGTAGCCGCCATGTCCAAAGAAATGGAGTGAAGCCAAAACTTTGATATGCACAGGAATTCCGTGCTGCCTTTGTCGATTTAAATTCTGGTGAAGACACTCCACTAAAAAATGCGCAGTTCTTTTGGAGAGCCTGTATAATTTGGTAAAAACCTCTGCAGGCACGTCGAAAGGGTTGGAATGGTCGCGAATATGGCGATGCGCTATCCTTCTCGCAGCCCTACAACGAAAAAAGTTAGGTTATGTTATGCTTATACCTACCGTATGCAAGAAAAGCAGTTTCTATAATATAAATTTCGTACTCATACCGTTGGCGTTCTTTATTGTGTCTTCTTTGAATGATAGCCCAGCCATAAGGAAACATTTTTCACTATTTTCTGAAGAAACTTAGCTTACGTACGGACTAAATAGGTGCGAACTTAAAGAATAACACTTCCTAGACGTATAAGTTCATTTAAAGCCAACGAACTGTCAAATTGTCAGAAACGGAATAGCAAAAGACATGCGTAGACATAATTTAAGTCCGAATTGGACATAAATAGTGTTGTGGACGTAATTAATTAACAAACGCAATAGCAATAATATTAGTACGAATTTTAGACTAATTTAAGTCTATTATTCGGCATTATTTAAGTCCGCCAAAGAAACGCAATCGGACCCACTGTTACTTAAAGTGCTTCGTCAACTTATACGATATTTTACTAAAACTGTAGTTTCTCTTACGCTACTGGTGGTAAATGGTGAAGAATGTTTAGAAATTATCCAGTCTATGGATATATAAGACAAGAATATCTATAATTGTAATAAAATTACATAAATGTGTAAAGAGTGGCTCAAACCTATTTATATCTTATACCTAATTTATAAATTTATAGTCAGCTTAAGTTAATCATCATGATATAATGGTACAAGTAAGAGCTTTTAAAAAATTAACCATTCTATATATTATATAAATAAATAATTATCTAAAATATTTCTTTTAAAAATACAGAAAAACGTAAAAAGTTGTTTTACCTTAGGATATAATAATCAGATTAAGCTTTAAACTTTAACTTAATATCGTTTACTATTTATCTGGGGCATAGTGACACAACGAGTCATTTCTGCAGCCCATAGATAACTATAACCCAGTTTGAATAAGAAGGGCTATATAATGAATCTATAGATTCTTTGACAAGGGCTGAGATACCTCATAACCTGTATAGTACTGACTCTCTTTACCAATACCTCTACCCATTCACATCGGAATATAACAGAGGTTGTATTGCTGGTTAGATCAGGAAAAGACACAAATAGATTGACTTAGCGCAGTATTTTGAATTTTTGTGAGTTCCGATATGTCTGAGGGTTTTAAAGTCCAAATAAGTTTTCGTAGTCTATTATTAGTTGCTCCTATATTAGTGCTATATCAGTCTTCATTCAACCATAACCTCTAAATATGTAGTCGTAGTCGGCTAGTGCGTAGTGGTATTGAACATGTACGTACGAAGAGCTTCAATGCATATTGCAGAATGGATCGGGAAGCGTTTACGAGATTTTACATTTATTTGATAAAAATAGTTTCACGTTACGTGCGCGGTGAAAGTTTAATCGCTGGTTTTTCACTTTGACGAGTTACCTGGTGTTAATTCGATAAGAAAATCAAAGTTACACCAATGCCAAAAAATTTATTAAGCAACAAGTGACTGATTATAAGGAGCTACTGCTTTACCATGAAAACGCCCTCGCGGAGCTTTTAAAACGTGCAACGCGCCTACAAATCCGCTGAGCGGCGTCGTCACTTACGATCAGACGAGCTGCATGATAGTGGTTGCTCTCAACCTCTTTTAAATAAAATATCACCTCACTGTGCATATCGATAGACGACCGCAATTTTAGTCTTCTCCCACTCTTTGACGTTGCTTCCATTGCCTACCCATTCATCATCTCATAATAGGCCTGATTTTGGCACCTAGTGAATTCTTATTATTCCCTATTTTTTTAATTTTAACCCAAATGTAACCTCCGTTTTGTGAACTTTATTCCAATTACTTAAAAGTGTCATCACTTTTGAGTACCTAATTGGAATAACGTTATTTGATTTCTAGATTTGTCATTAGTGATGCAGCATGTGTAGCCGTCACCCAGGGCCGCTAGGAGACGTAGAGCCTATTCCTCCTCATTTTAGAAAGTTCTTAAAAATATAAAATCGGTAAAACTTTTTATATGTTTTAAATAAAACAATAAGTGATGCCATTTTTGAATAATTGGAATAGAGTTATTTGATTTTTGTTTTTGTGATCTAACTAGGGACTTATCTTGGGTAGCTGCCACCCAAGGCCGCTAAAATTTTCAAAGTTACTTAAAAATATAAAATCAAGAAAAATACTATAGTCTTTGTAAATTATTTAAAAATAAACGCAACAATAGGTATAGTAAAATAAGAAATGAGTTTGATATGTAGCTGTTAGTTATTTAAATGATCCGTAAATTGTATAATTTTATTACAGCTGTCACGATCAGAGATAGACAGTAACGAGAAGTGTTAGGCACGCATAGACACGAACATAACTACGTCTCAGTAACTAAACAACTAAACACGTTAGGGAGCACGTAGCTCATTCAAACATTTCCTTCAGCTCGTAAATAAAACTCTATAAGAGTAACTATTTCGATAACAGCGAAAACTTAAATTTATGCTCGCGGAATGCATTTTAAGCGTGTTAAGCAAGCTTCCAGTAAAAAAACACAGCCTACAAGCACGACTAATCTCACGTGATCTTGACTCTTGTTCTACCTTCAAACATCTGTGATGGAAAGCCCCTTATGAATAATATATTACGGTCTTTATAAAAAATATTTAGCGCATTTATAGCAATTTTATTTTGTATTAATTTCAGTCATTAAATTTGATTTTTTTTTAACATAAACACTCACGCCTGTCACCCAAAGGGGTAGGCAGAGACTACAGACTTCCATTTAGCACGATCCTGACGTACCTCTCTCGCCTCTTCCACATCCATATACCTACGCATACATGCTCATCGGTTAAGGGTACTATTAATTTGGCCCATTTTTAATATATCGCCAATTTGGTCGACAAACTTTCGCCTAGGACAGGGGTCGACAACCTGCGGCTCGCGAGCCGCATGCGGCTCTTTGGATGTGAAGCTGTGGCTCTTTAGTTCCATACGCAAATATTAATTAATTTAAAAAAAAATCATTTAAAAATCGATCTGAATCGATTAACGAGTATTAGGCACCATTTCTATCTATCAGCCACTTGTACTCGCTTTTCACCGCACCCCTCCCTCGTGATACGGGTCGTTACTGTAGTAAGTACCCTATATAGTATATTATCTATGATTAGTCCGTCGGAAGCTATTAAATGACGCCGTCCTCGGATGTTCCTATGTAGGTTTTAATTCGCTTTCGAAGCAAGGCGGTTTGGCGTCTTCACCAGTGCTTTGGCTGTGACGTATAGTTTATTGTTTCAAGCTGAAGAGTGAGAAGTGAATTATATTCTCGAAGGTACGTACTATGTGCATATATAATAATAATAAAAAACTTAAGTAAAGGTAGGTAACATAATAAGTATTATATTTTTAAAATACATTACACATATCTTTTCCAAATCAGATATCTAACTATTTTTTTGACGTCAATAAGAATTGTCAAAAAAGAAACGAAGTACTACTGTCTGATATTTCTACGAAGGTGTTTTATTAAAATATGTATATATTTAGTAAGTTATCTATATTGTTATTTATCTATTTTACAGCTTTTATCATTTAAAAATTACTAGATAAAAGTACACGATAAAATAGCAAAAATTTCTTCAAATTTAACATATTTGCAGGTGGAAGACATTCAACTCGCTTCTGCCTTATGACTTGCTATAGATGAGTCTTGCGACATAAAAGACACGGCAAAAGATGCCCTTTTTGTCAGGTATATGTCTTCCCAAGGTCCTAAAAAAGAACTTCTAGGATTGCTACCGCTCTTGGACAAGAGGGGAAGATATAGGGAATGCCGGGGAAAACTGCTTCGAAGATAATAGGATCAATTTAAATGAAACCGTTTCAATAGCAACTGATGGAGCCAGAAGTATGGCAGGAAAATATAAAGGGACAACAACGATTCTAAAGAGCAAAATAAACCACGAAATTCATACGTTTCACTACGTAATATACCAAGAATTTGTGCAAACATTTCCGGCCGAAATAGTTGAGGTCACGAATTTGGTAATCAAGATTGATAACAGCATTTTGTTAAAAGCACTCTACCATCGTCAATTTAAAGAAAAGTGCGATGATTTTCCAAAGTGATGTGAAACGTTTTGCATTATGCTTGAATGAAATAAATACATTCCTCAATGAAAAAGGGATTAATCACTTTGAATTAGAGAACGACAAATGATTGCAAAAATTTTACTGTATGGTGAATATCATGGCAAAATATGCTAATCTAAAACTGCAAGGAAAGGGAAATCCATAATTTTTTGGTGAAACAATTGGTTTGTTTCGAGGAAAAATTAATTATTTTGGCAGAAGATATTCAGAGTGGTAAATTACTTCATTTTCAATTTCTAAAGCAATATCGCGATGAAACCAGTGCAACTGTTGACACGAACTACTTCAGCACAGTTATAAAAAATTTAAAAACGAATTTGCTGATAGATTTCAGCAATTCAAAACCAACAAAAACACTCTAGCATTACCGAAACGAACACACAATGAATACAAAACGAACATACACAGTAACGAAATCCACACTGGGTTATTTGAAGTTCATATTGGATTTCTAGAAATGCTATTGATCGACTTAAAAAATAAAGCTTTGTGGAGTGGAAAACTTACAGAGTTGAAAAGCAAGATGGAAGAGTTGGCGGTCCAGAAAGGTTTTTACGTAACGCAACAATAATTGAAATTTATAAAGCCGACAATCTTCGGATCAAAATATTCGTGCGAGCAAGCGTTCTCTTGCATGAATATAACTAAAAGTAAGGTAAGAAACCAAGTAACAAATGACAATTTCGAGTCGTGTTTGAAAATTAAGTTATGAGCTAAATTTATTTAAACTTTTAAACCCATTCAAGGCCAACGCTCTCATTGAATTTGTTTGCTCAAATGTATGTTATTGCTTTTTTATTTTTAAGTACAAGTTACATTATTGAATAAAGTTTAAATTTCCTATTGATTAAAACTACTTTTACGGATTTTATCGCGTTTATTTTATTATTATTTTTAATTCCCGACGTTTCGGGTGCTTTCCAGCACCCATGGTTACGGGGGACTGAGATGACTGATGTCCCGATGTCATTGTTAAACCCAGAGTACCTTCAGCTTTTTTAATTATTGTTTATGGTCCGATCTATGCAAAATGAACTGACTATGTCCTGAGGTCTTGCAGTGGTATGCTTGGGTTTAGTTTTAATTTTATTGATTATAGGATCCCAAGCAGGTGGTAGTACCCAGCCTCCTTCTCTATCGAAATTAGGATGTTTTTTAATTTCAATAGCCTCACGTATCATCCTTGGTAGGAATCGGTGTTCTTTCGCGAGGATTTGTGGTGTATAAAATCTGATGTAATGGTTGGGGCCGTCTAGGATATGATCACAAACTGCAGACTTCCCGGAACGTTGATGCTTCACATCAGCTATATGTTCTTTTACGCGGGTTCTAATTGATCTTTTTGTTTTTCCTATATAAGAGAGACCACATTCACAATCAAGCTTGTACACTCCTGCATCTTGTAGAGGAATATGACACCTGACGGATGGTAGGAACTGACCAATCTTCTTCGGCGGTTTGTAGAATGTTTTAATAGAAGCTCGCTTCAAGATGTAGCCAATCTTGTCTGTAACACCTCTGACATATGGTAGTACAGCAGGCACACGCTCGACTGTGGCCGGCCTCACTCGGTAACTGTGACGTAGGCGCGGGACCCGAAGCTTGTTGTCGTACAGAACTTGCTTGACTCGTGCTCTCTGTAATAAAGATTTGCCCACGGTAGCTAACTGTAAAGGATGTTGGTGAGATTCACCGTTTAAATATCAGTTTGTATGGGTCTTTTTCCTATACACAGTGTGACCAATGGTGTTGTTAGGATTTCGGATGACTAACACATTTAGGAAAGGTAAGGAATTATTTGCCTCTAACTCCATAGTAAATTGAATTTTAGAGTTTATGGAATTAAGATGTTCTAAAAATGCAGTTACTTTGTCTGATGGTAAAATTGTGAAAGTATCGTCTACGTACCGCTTGTAGATCCTTGGTGTAACAGGTGCAGTAAGGAGGGCTTTCTCCTCAAAGTCTTCCATGAATATATCGGCGACAATGGAAGATACAGGTGAGCCCATCGCAACACCATCTACTTGCTTGTAAAACACTTCCTTCCACAATAGATATCCAGATGTAAGGCAATGTCTGAGTAGTACTGCATATTCTGCTGGCATATTATTTTCCTCTAGTTTCCTAGTTATAATTGAGATGCAGTCTCGCGAAAGAACACCGATTCCTACCAAGGATGATACGTGAGGCTATTAAAATTAAAAAACATCCTAATTTCAATAGAGAAGGAGGCTGGGTACTACCACCTGCTTGAGATCCTGTAATCAATAAAATTAAAACTAAACCCAAGCATACCACTGCAAGACCTCAGGACATAGTCAGTTCATTTTACATAGATCGGACCATAAACAATAATTAAAAATGCTGAAGGTACTCTGGGTTTAACAATGACATCGGGACGTCAGTCATCTCAGTCCCCCGTGACCATGGGTGCTGGAAAGCGCCCGAAACGTCGGGAATTAAAAATAATAATAAAATAAACGCGATAAAACCCGTAAAAGTAGTTTTAATCAATGTGTAGTGTTCGCGTAAATATAAGAAATCATTATTTAAATTTTCTACTTGAATAACCAAACAAATTCAATGGAAGCCAAAGCTTCCATTGAATTTGTTTGCTCAATTGTTTGTTATTAAAGTACAAGTTGGTGTTGTAAGACTTACAATGTAAATACATAAATTTTTCATTATGTAAATTTTTTATTTTAATAATAGGTGTATCTAATATATCTGATAATACCTATAATATATATATATATATATATATATATATATATATATATATATATATATATATATATATATATATATATATATATATATATATCTATTTGTTAGATTGTATATATATATATATACAATCTAACAAATAGATAATAATAATAATAATTCTATTATTATTATTATTATCTATTTGTTAGATTCAAATTTGTTGTGAAAAAACACTACTTTTATATGTTGAACAAATATATTTTTTCTTATGAATAAACTTATAAGTTTTTATCAAAAAACTTTATTAATGCAAGTACTATTTATGGTTGGCAAGAAAAAAATTGTGGCTCTTTAAAAACTTTGAAATTTTGTTAATTCTAATTTCTGACTCTTCCGACTTAAAAGGTTGCCGACCCCTGGCCTAGGACGTCCCTTTCCGACTCTTCCATTCACTTCTGCAACATATATTTGTTTTGTCAGGCTTTCCTCATTCATTCTTTCTACATGACCGAACCACCGAAGCATTCCTTCCTTAATCCTGGTCACCGCATCATCTTGCAAACCACATTCTTCTTTTATTACAAAGTTTCTCACCCTGTCACTCGGATTCAGCCCTAACATACTCCTTAGCGACCGCATTTCTACTGTGTTTATTCTACTCTCGTGCTTCTTCTGCTACACCCAACTTTCAGTACCACACGTTAAAGTAGGAACTAATACAGCATTGTGAATTGCCATACGTGCCTTTTTTGACACATTATGACTTTTCACAATAAAGTGTAGAGCCCCATTTACTTTATTTCCTGCATTCACTCGTCGTTCAATGTCTTTATCATATCTCCCATCCCTGTTGAATACACATCCCAAATTTGGGATGTGTGTATTTTTTTTCAATGTTAAATTACCGCTTTTCAAAACTTTAATGCAGTTAGGTTACAAAATATTAATTCTTAGTAAACAAAGATATTTTACATTAATATTAAATTCATACTATTTCTATTTTCATAAAAATTGTCATTACTTATTCATTCTATGTCACTAGCTGGTACCTGGCGCGGTGCAGTCGCAGAATATAGGTATAACTGCGAGTATAAAGTATTGTCTAAGTGAGGTATATAACTTTAAAATAAATACGTGCGCCACTTACTCTAAGTTAATTGTAGGTACTATGTCTATAACCTTTGAGCAAATGCAAGCAAAAAGTTGACAAAGTTTTACCGCAATTTGACGAAAGGCATTGCAGCGCGTAAAATACGAACAAACAAACATTAATTTTTATATTTATTGCTTATCTTACTGACAGTTCTTTTGAATCAGTTGATTTTTTTTTCTTTTAAGACATTTTTACATAGGTATTTAAATAGCTGAACCCATTGAATTACGCAATAATGGGAACGTTTTCATCTCGTGGTTTTAATGTGCCCAATTCATTAGCATAGCGATTCTGATCTGTCTGTGTACTGATGACGAACATGGACAAATATGATACATTGGCTCGATGCACGATAGCCAGCGCCCAACTGGAAAAAGGACACGGCCTGCAACTGATAGTCGTAGTGGTAACGAAATGTATACCATATCTCCTACGAAATAAAGATAAACAGTTTTAAATTCAAACGCAAATGCACGTTATACATTAACTATTACAATTAAGAGAAGGGAAATCAATGAGGTATTATTTTGTAGATTGCTATTTTACTCTCGATTAATGAAGCTTTTCATCTTTTGTATATGACAGTGTTTCATAAAATATATAGCTTATTAAGGGAGTAAGAAATAATTACAAACATGAAATGAATATATATATTTTTTAAAAGAATATTAAAAATGCTATAAGCATTACTAATATTCCCCTTAACCACTCGTGGTAAGCTTAAATTGCTTGTGTTACGAGCATATTTATACTTCTAAATAAATTTAAGCGCATTGGCTTTGCAACCACAAATCTCTTATCAACTTTTAGGAATCCACTCCTGTACCATACGAGTAGAGATTTAGATTGTTGTGGCAAGTGACGTACTTCTTGATGGATCATCTCCATAATCGGCACGCTGCAGACAGATTAGTAAGCATTCCAATCTTTAGGATTTGGCTTTAGCGTTTCGCACAGCATGGAGTTGCGGTGTAACATAATTCACTTAGTTCATCATCACTTTGCCAGAAAAATCTCATGTCTTCTGATGGCTGTATAAACATACTTTACGCCAGATGTAAAATACCAAGACTGACGACAGAAAGTAATGTCAAAGGTGCCAGAAATCTGATACCGCGATGGCGAATCCGTTAATATTGGAAAATCCTCCACTACTTATGTGCAACAGCTACCCAGGAAACTTCTAGACACTGTTACTTAGTGCTTCGTCAACTTATACGATACTTTACTAAAACTTTCTTAAGCTATAAAACAAGGTGTATATAAAACTTCTTTTACGTGGTAGAGCCATGCTGCAGCTATATTAATTGTATAGTTGTAGCACGAATGGTTCGGCTCAACCGGGGAAGGACCACGCTCTCACAGAATACCAGCGTCAAATAGCAGCTTAATGCTGCTGTGTTTCGTATGGTGAGTGTAGAGATCCGGAGACCCTTTTTACTAGAAAAGAGGCATTCTATCTTAGTCCTCAAGGCTGACAACGCATCTTCATTTTGATTCGCAAACGAGGATAGATGTAGATGTCTATGGGCCACAGCAACCACTTACCATCAGGTGGACTGTGTGCTCGCTTGTCATCCCTTTCCTATTTAAAAAAAAAAAAAAAAAAAAAAAAAAAAAAAAAAAAAACAAGAATATAAAACAAGAATATTGTATTAAAATTACATAAATGCGTAAAGAGTGCCTCAAATCTGTTTATATATTCTAGCTAACTAGATAGACTTATATTTTAAGTTAGATAAACTTAAGCTGACTTTAAATCTAAATAGATTTAAAGTCAGCTCAAGTTTATCTAACTTATCATAACCATCAGGATTAATGGGATGAGCTTTTAAAAATTAACCATTCTTTATATTATTTAAATAAATAATTATCTAAAACAATTGTTTAAAAACTACAGAAGAACTTAAAAAGTTGTTTTACCTTAGGATATAATAATCAGATTAAGCTTTAAACTTTAACTTAATATCGTTTACTATTTATCTGGGGCATAGTGACACAACGAGTCATTTCTGTAGCCCATAGACAACTATAACCTAGTTTGAATAAGAAGGGCTATGTAATAAATATATAGATGCTTTGAGGAGGGCCGAAATAAAATACCTCATAGCCTGTATAGAGACTCTCTTTACCCATTCACATCAGAATATAACAGTGGTTTTATTGCTGGTTAGATCAGGAAAAGACAAGAAAATTGGCATCTACGCAGACAGATGCACAAGTAGAAAAAGGAGTACACGTTATAGTTAGCCTCGTTTATCAGTATGAGATATGCGAGCCGGAGATGTTTTAACATATCGGCTCTCATCACTCATCGTACAAAACACAGCAGCATTATGTATTTCACGACAGCACTTTGTGAGAGCATCGTTATACTGAGCCGACAGCTAAAGATTTTACCACTTTTATGTCCACTATATTCAAGATGTTTAGGTAAAATGACTTTGGAGAGGACATCCTGGACCTACCTTAAGGATAATTAAAAATAGACGAAGATACATGATGAAACATTCGAAACACTCTTTGCATTGTAAAGTTACGGCGATGCGCGATAAGGGCGTGTCACACGGGCGCCGGGCATAAACGAGCGTTGGCCGCACACGGCGCTCGCGCGCTTTGCATAACAAAGGGCGCAATTTGGAGGAAAAATGGGCGCAATCTCGTAACATCTCGAGCATTCTCGCCCTTATCGGTCGTTGCGCCCGCGCCTACTAATGCACGGATTCCACTTAGTCGATGATCTATCTTAAATACTTCCTACTAACTATTTCCTGCACATTAATTTAAACTACTTACAGACTAATCAAACCTTGGTAGTTCAAAGGGTAAGTACTTGCCGTAATTTCTTTAGTACGTGATTAAACGGGTTCGCCAGCACCAATGAAATTATTCGTTACAATTTTAAGTGCTGATTTTTTGCTCAGCGGTGGAGAAAAACATCGTAATAAATACTGCATGTGTAAGGAATAAAATATTTGTAAAAACAGTTGTAAAGTCCGCCAACATGCACAGGTGTATTGCGGCAGACGAAATGCGTATATAGGCTGTAATTGTACAGACTAAGTAACCTTACTAAGGAAACTATTACTTCTTTTGCTACTTCTTTTGTTTTCTTTTTTTTTTAATAGAATAAGGGTGAATATCTTTTGAATAGTCAGGTCGTAAAAATCACTTTTTCTAGCATTTCTCACAGTCGAATCTTACGAAAAGAACCAAATACGACTTTGAATACCAGCGTAAATAGCAGCTTAACGCTGCTGTGTTTCGTGTAGTGAGTGTAGAGAATCGGAGACCCTTTTTACTGGAAACGAGGCATTCCATCTTAGTCCTCACGGGGGACAACGCATTTGCATTTTGATTCTTAATAGACGTAGATGTCTACGGGCCACAGCAACCACTTACCATCAGGTGGACCATGTGCTCGTTTGTCACCCCTATCCTATAAAAAAAGAAACGGATTGATGGATTTTCACCGTCAAAAATATAAAGTAACATATAACCTATTTAATTTATGCTATTTCATTTTAATATGCAATATACATATAATTTCACCTTTTATTATCCGTTCCTATTTGTTGCGGTATCTTTTAAATTTAATTAAATTTACTTCATTTACATAGACTAATTACGGAAGGTGATATTATTGTAAAGTAAATATGTACTCATTCAGAATATAAATCATTTGTATTTTAATGACAATCATAACTACATCCCTTAACATAATGCCAAGCACGTCTGCACTGTTACAGATTAAAAAATGACGATTACTATCTAGGTATTTATTATTCACCTCAAACACTGCACGACTTGCATTTCACCAAATGAATATTTTAAGATCATTCATATCGCAAGATAAATAACTTGTTTTAGTAAGCATTAAACTAAGCTATTGTATAAGTTAAACACAACTTTCTTATTCGTAAGCACGTTCCATTTAAATTAATTTGAATATGGTATTTCAAAACGCAAGCCCGTAGTGCACTGTGCTTTTACAGTGCATTACAGTGTTTGTGCTTATGTTGTTTAAACTCGAGTAGGTATGCCGAGCTGGCCCCTACTTTCCGTAATACGACCAATTTATGTGAACATTGTCATGCGATTTTAATTTCATATATTTACTTTAGCTACAATATACCTACTTATTTTCCGAAATACTTGCTTTATTAAACTAATTATTAAGATCACGTTTTTAATTAAAATAATGAATTTTAGATCCTAGCCAACTGTAAAGAAATTGATTTCTTTATTATCAGCGATTGGGGATATTTTTTTGAAGTTAGTTATTTTATTTAAAAATGGAGAACTTACAATTTTACAAAATTTTTGTTAGTTAACTTTTATATAAGTATTGCTTTATATTATTTTATACTGGCATAATAAAGCACTTGACAAGAAAACTTGAGACATCAAAAAGTGTAAGGCAATGTTTCCTCTTTTGAATTTTTACTTTGGTTCTTACTCAAAAGTAATAGAAGTTGTTTAAATTGTGTAATAATATTAAGGTACTATTAACTATTTCTTTTAAAACGTTTATTTGCTGCGTTAAATCTGCAGCACAAATGGAGCAGCTACACAAGGGCAGCATCACCCTCGCATAGAAGCTCAACGTAAAAGCAGCAAAACGCTGCTGTGCTATGAGAACCAAAGACCGGTTTTACCAACGTAACGGTAACGAAGTATTTCATCAAGTCCTTAAAGGGTCACAACGCATCTTTATTTTGACTTTACTTAATTAGGGATAGATGTTTATGGGCCACAGTATCCACTTACCATTAAGTGCACAGTGTGCTCGTTTGCCAACCTACTTCTATAAAATAAATCATTCACATCTTCAATTTAATTTGTGGTAGAGGAGACCAGGAATGGTTGACCAAATTTTAGTGAAGACGCTTGTATTTTCACTGTTTTAGTGCATATTATCGTAAAAACCATTAGGTAAACTAATCAGCTTTTGAAAAAAGTATAAGTAATAATATCCAGACCGAATTTCCGCCACGGCGGCCTGCCTAAACGGAGGCTAGCCATCGGCGCAGGACAGGATTATAGTGCCCAAGTGTATGCTCAAGCACAGGTACACTCTCTATTCCCTCACTCTCATGGGTAGGGCAACGGCTTTACGTGCTTTCCGAGGCACGGGGGTGAGACATCGCGAACTTCCTGACTCCGGGCAACTACTGAGATTTTTTGACGGAAAAACTCAATAATTAATTTTTTGGCCCGACCCGGGATTCGAACCCAGGACCTCATCACCTCAGGATCAGCAGTCGCACTTACTACAACTACTAGACCAACGAGGCAGTCAAGTTTGAATGGAATATCTTTTTTTTTTTTTTTTTCGAAAAAAGTAACAGAAAGCTTACAATCAATTATATAGTGCACAAGCTTCATTTTGTACAACACGAAATTCTAGTCAACCTACCGCATGGGGTTGGTTGACTTTCCACTAGGGGTAAGTTGACCTATGAGATAATTAGTACAAATTATAGGAATAAATAGGATAAAAAATATAAAAAGTATTTGTAATTATAATTTGTTTATTGAAATGAAATTTTCAATCCTGACATTTCAAATAAACATACTAGGTATACATACATACATACATACATACACACAATCATACATTTTAACACTTGTCAACTAAATACATTGAATTCATTTCTCTCTAGGAATACTCAAAATATAACATTTAGTGCACTCTAAAAAAATGTATCATTCTCATCACCTTTGCCTTCTTCGTCATTAAACAAATAAAAAGTTTTTATTTGCCACAAAAACATAATGTTAAAATTTAAATAGACAGCTTAATAATTAATTGTAAAAAAATTGCCGGTGACTCAGTTGTAACGGGAAACCCATTACTCCTGCTATTCTGCCACAGCCTTTGTGCATTAAACATACAGGGTCTTAGGCAAGTGATGAAACACACGTATCATCACAAAATAAATTAATTAATTAAAACAATAAATAAAATTATAGTTACTAAAATACAAAAAAAATGTTCTCTAATTTGAGGGGGTATCAGAGCCATATAGAGTCAGGGACTGCTGTTGAATGAGCCACTTGCGGCATCTTTATGGGAAGGTAGACGGAAATAGGGTTGACCGGACTGGTGGTGGCAAATCATTTCAAATTCTAGCAGCGGCAAATTTAAAACACCCCCCGGCTCCAGTAAGTCTTATCCCGTGTAGTAGAAGCCGGACATTTTTCTCCAACTGAAAGCTCTCATGAACAGCTTTTTTCCTTTTCGTTTTCCATCACCCCTTTAAATTTTCCCTCTATTATCTTTGATTTCTTTGTTTTATTGTTTAGCTTACTGTAGGATTGTAGTTTATTTTGAGTTACTTAACATTTTCTTTTTCAGGTGTATCAGTGCTTCATAGGGAGTGTGAATTCGTAATAAACATCAGGGTCATCTGTGGATGCGCTTCCTCGATAAGTCTTTCTTTTGTTCGTACGCATTGTTCTGTAACAACACGCATTTAATAGACTGAAAATTATTTAAATTAGCTCAGATGGTTAGTGCTCGCTGTAAATTCCACAGTACGCGATCAAACCGAGTATGATCCCCGCCGGCACCAATTTTAAGTGCTGATTTACCATCGGAAACCTGCATGTCTGTGAAATAAGAAAAAAATGTTTTGAAGACGTGTGGAGTGCGCCAACACGCATTGAGGCAGCACGGTGAACAACTCCAACCCTCTCATAAGCGAGTGGAGGCCTGTGCCCTGGAGTGGGATGTATATAGGCTGTAAAAAACTGACTTTATTCCATGTTAAGTATACGCAGACTATTATGGGGGTAGGTTTAGTAAGTGGTCAATCAGCCTCTACAGTCAACCATCACCGGTCTCTCCTAAATTTAAATGCATATCGGGGCCGCTTTCTAGCTGATTCGTCGAAGGAATCTACTCAGTAATTACACGAGTTTCCATGAAGTAATTTCCAGTAGGAATTCGACTAGGATCCGGCGATTTGTCAAGTGATAGTGGTGTCGACGGGCATGGGATCCACGAAAAATAGCTACAGCCATTATACGCTCCAATGCTGGGGCACAGGTCTCCTCTAATTTTGGAGGGGGTTGTAGGGCAGGGAAATACCCGTCGCGTTGTCCCACAGCATGTTGGCGAACTTCACATGTCTTCTAAATATCTTTTTCTTATTTCTCGGACATGTAGGTTTCCTCACGAAGTTTTCCTTGACCGCCGAGCACGTGGTAAATCAGCACTAAAAATTGCAATAAACAATTTTATTGGTACCGGCGGGGATCGAACCCGGTTTACCCGTGTACTGTGAAATGTAAATCGAGCGCTTAGCTCCTGAGCTACCACGGCCACTAACTTAAATGTAATTAAGATAATTAAAAAGGTTGTCCCGTCACGGTTCTCTAAACGACATTATCCGAAGGGCTCTCATCTCTGTACATGTTCTGTCGGTTTAGAGCCTTCTGGGAATTTCAGAGACAATGGTATGACTTTTCTTTTTTATGGCATCGGAGGCGGTTGAACTGAGTACACAAGGCAAGTATGAGTCTCTGAGAGGTGAGATGATAATTTGTGCTATTTGCTGTAGAGACTATCGGTGGGGTCCACATGCGGTAAAGTTCTTGATAATGGAACAGTATCCGCAACTGGTGACAGAACTAGTTCTTTTCTCGCTCGAAGACTAAGTACGTATAATAGCCGCCATTCTTGACAATTTTAGTAGCTTGATAATTTTAATTCTTAGTTTTAGTTTTATTTCAAATTATAGTTATAAATACTATACTTATTATTAAATGTTGACGAATTAGAATAAATTGAATAAATATAGATACTTTTACGCATTTTATCGCGTTTAATTTGCTTAATTTTTATACGCGACTTTTCGGGTGCTTTCAATCACCCATGGTGAAGCTAAAGGTACTCCGGGTTAACTCTGACATCAGGACGTCAATCACCTCAGTCTCTCGTGACCATGGATGCTGGAAAGTGTTAAAATTAACCAAATTAAACGCAATGAAATCCGTAAAAGTATATTTATACAATTTATTCTAATTCGTCAACATTTAATAATAGGTACCTATAGTATTTATAACTATAATTTGAAATAAATCTAAAACTAAGAACTAAAATTATCATACAGGCCTATTCCCTGCGGCATAATGCCAAGAATGGCGACCTAGAATAGGTACCTATTTAGCCTTTGAACGAGAAAAGAAAAGTTTAAAGTTGTTTTATTCAATGTGTAAGTAGTGTTCGCTTAAATATAAGAAATTAGTATAAAGAAAAAAGCTTTCGTCTAATTCTAAAAATACCAACAGTATATATTAGGTTTAAATGCGCTAAATTAAAGCAACCGAATTTAATTTTAATTGGCTTAAAATTAATTATTTTTATATCTGGCTCTATTCCTAGTAAAATATTTGTATAAGAAACAGCATTGTTGTGAAAATATGCAAAAGAAGTTCTTAAATTGTTCATTGTCAACAAACATGACTATTGTGACTACTGTCGGACCCCATTGGTTCATATCTAGTGTTAATTAACAATGAATTACTGCGAAGCTTCGTGTGCAAGCTGCAGCACCAAGCACCGTGTACTATTTTCATAACAATCGTTAGTTTTTAGTATATTTGCATGCACGCTCCAGACAGAACAATACATAGAGAAGTCGTTGTTAATATCACTGAGAATTAACCGGGAGTGGATTGTCGCGCACTCGAACACAATAAACAATACAAAACGGAGTCGAGCAAAAACAGACTATAGAAACATTGCAGCAACAAGAAGAATAGGAAAATTGCTTTTGTTTAAAAAAAATCTATTTGTTGGCGTCTCGAGATGAACGCGGCCGTAGTGCGTTAAGCGGACCAATCGCGCGCCTGCGGTTTCCCGCCCCCGTGCGGCCGACCAATGGCGGCGAGCGCGCCGTCGCAAGAGCAGTTTCCTTTTTTAAAAGTTTCGCCCTCAACTTCCATCCGATTTCCCGCCTCGGATCCTTAAGTTACGGTCGTTAAAAAAATCCACTGATTTATTTATCAAGACACAAGTTTTTGTATTGTTAAATTATGATGTCTGCTCGAAACGAAGTAGTGTCCCCCTGTTCGCTTAACGCACTTTTTTGACAGTTCTTACGCTGTTTTGCGAGAGCCGTGAACGATATTATGATTTCATTGCATTTTCACTGATAACGACGTGATTGTAATGAACAAGCGTCGCATCCGATTGGGTGTAAATTCGCCACTTTCTTGGTCGCGTTCCCACGTTTGCCGGCACGTTCATCGGTAGTCCGCGCACACGCCGACCGGTGGCGGCCATTGATACGTTCGGTTACTCACCGAGTTACTTGAACTCGCAATTTCATCGTACTATCAACTCATCAGTAATTAAAAATATACAGGTACACATTATAAGAAAAAGGGAATTCTACCTAATAAGATATTTTAATATCAATAAACTAAAATAAAAAATAAAAACAGGAATAAATAAGACACTGTCGATTCTGGGTCCTATGTCTTTTATTTATTTTTAATATAAAATACTATATATCTAACTTATTGTTTATTTGTATAAATTTTTAGAAATACTAATTTTAGCATTTTGTATTTTGCCTCATACAATATCGGAACTTAATTAAATTACATGCACAATTAAGTATCAATAGCAGAGTCGGGCCCAATTAAACATAAAAATTGGGTATGAAAATTTATTTAATTTAAAAAAAACTTTCTGTATGACCTTATAAAAATTAAATATTCACCCATGGTGGATGTTAAGATGGCAATCGCCTATGCGCTTAGGGCGAGTGTAAATCCTTATATTAGAAGAGTCCATAGACTACTAATTATTAAACTTCTACAGGAGTACTTAAAATATCTCGTGTCGTCGTACTTAGAATATGGATTTAAAGCATTTGTTTTAAAATGGTATACGTTTGAGTCGTGTCTATTTAATTTAGTTTAGGCATAATCATCGTAGGTACAATTATAATAGCGTTACAAATATTTCTCATAGTCTGTATGTAGTAGAGAATAAAAGACATTTTACCCCACATTTTACCCATGGGTATCTTAAATTACTGTGATCCATTGACACATCTATTCTGGAGAATCATAATACAATATAAAGCTGCAACATAATACAAATAAATGCTGATAACGCTGTGACACTTGAGGATCAAGATCAAATGTCTCGTAGTAAAGAGGATCCCTGGTCCTGACACTCGCTATACGAAACACAGCAACATAATACGTCTTCGTCGGAATACTCATACCCTTTCTGCTCTCTACTGCGTTATGATTATTAATATAGGTATCAAGTCCTCCCTACCTTAAAGAACGTTTCAATTTCTCAACTCTTTTCATAAACTTTCCCTTCGGTCCTCAGAAAACCTTTCCCTTCTATGTCCCTTGCACTCTACTACTTTTTACAGTAAATTTTTCAGTTCTTGGAGCGAAGCTTTGGAACTCCTTGCCGTTAACTATAAAACGTGCTCAAACAATAGACTCCTTTAAAAACCAGGTTAAAAAACATTATCTTGCCTTAAAAATTCTCCCTCCTTTGATCTCTTCCTATCGTTTTATGATCACTAGTCTGCCAATTATGTAAATCCCGGCATGTTTATTAATTTAGGTACTTTTATATTTTAGATGATAATATTATTACTTATAGTGCTCTCTACCCATTATATATCTTGACTAAGAAATTGCTACATAGCAATAAGACCGCCTTTTGTTTTTCTGTTTGTTTATTTCTTGTTACGTTATTTGTTTTCTTAGTGTACAATAAAGGGTATTGTATTGTGTTGTATTGTATATGCTATTTCACGCTTGTATTTTGTGCGAGCGTTTTCCTTCCCCGGTATAGCTAACAAATACGTATTACAGCCATAACACGCTACAGCTTGACTAATATGACACCTACTTATTTAAAAAATTACGAGTACGTCAACAACCATTAATGTCTTATTGATAATTACAAGTTGTGTCAAACACACATTATCATAATTGAAATCATGTTCAAAACTGTACTGACATGTGTTGTGCGAATATAGACTCATTTTTCTTTAACATCCAAACTTTGGTACCTATCTTCTTTACAAAAACACTATAAAGTTACTGAACAGTAAAAATTCCCAAATGGGTGAATATTTGAAGATAGAAATATTTAAGGTTCGTAAATTAAGTTCAAATAATGCTATATTTTTTTGTGGATTAAACGTAAAGTTTATAATTAATGCAGATTAACGAAGTTAATAAATATAGGTCTGAATCTGAAAATTTTCGTCGAACCGTGATGAGATATGAAACACACGGTAACTACCTAGTATTTTAAAAATTGTAATAACGCTACATGATTGGTTTACATTCATTTTTTTAACTTGCAACATTTTTTAAATATTTCTTCGGCAGTTCTTGTAACAAAATTTGCGAATCTCGTTGCCTTTTTATATGGTATTTGGTCATTGTTGATGAAAGTAATTTACCTAAAGTATGCGTAGTGTGGAATGCAAAATGACAACCTCATGCTCATGGTGCATCGTGTTGTATGACGGACATAGCTTTGCGTGGTGATACTAGGTATCCTAAAATTGCCAACTCGAATCGTCGTTATTGCATCTTCAGCGCGTGAGAAATATCTTCAAGGATGCACGGCTGATGCAAAAAAAAGACATTATGTATTGAATTGTGACATTATTAAGCTGTAAAAATGACTGAAGACGAAGAAGATATAAATTATAAAATATGGAGAGCACGGTCATTAAGCAATTATATTATATGATATGTTCTCTAGACAGGTAAGTATTACAACAAACACTTACACAATTAATCCAATAATTAACGGTGAAGCAGTGCGACAAAGCGATATCAGTCGCAATTAATATCTATTTTATGTACATCTTTCTTACATTCACACAGTTAACATTATGTAAAAAAATATGTTTGTCTATCTGTCTAGTAACGTCTCTAATTATTACTTCAATATTAAGGTTCATTTATAAAATTTGTACCAGTTATAAATAAATAACTTGAGCACCGAGCTTTATTCGGTAACATATATCTGGATAAACTTGTTAAGTGAAACATTATCTTACTACATTAAATGATTGTATCCAAATCATTACAGAGCATCCAATTGTATAAATACATAATATTATACACAAGAATTAATTGCTAATTTAAAGTATGGGACACTTTCACTGTCGTCAAGTATTTTATGAATAACTTTTATATAGGTCATCTTAATGTAATAGTTTAATTTTAAATACATGACATTACTGAAATCAAGTTTTGCTTTTTAGGGAGCTTCAAGAAAAGAGCTTACTCCTTTCTAAAGGGCCGGCAACGCACCTGCAATTCCCCTGGTGTTGCGGTTGATCATGGGCGGCGGTAGTCACTTAACATCAGGTGAGCCACATGCTCGTTTGCCCCCTCTTCTATAAAAAAAAAACATGTACCTACTTATGGCGTATATATCATATGCAAATCAAAAGTGCGAAATATACCTTGTAATATTTCATTCGTACAGTTCTAAAATAGATACAGATGAGTTTACTTTACATACGTTTAGAAATTTAAATAGATTTACAAGAAAAGGAAAACCTCGTTAATATGTAATACAGGATGTATTAGCTAGGAACATCGCCTGGTACATAGATAAGCAAAAACTTTGCTACATTAGTGCGCTTTTGCTGACACAATGCATTCATTGCCAATTTTAATGGGATCGCAGTAGATTGTTGAAGATGTAAAGTGCTAGTATTGGGTGCGTTTGGCAGAAAAAAGCGCTAGCAAGCGCTTACAAGCGCTAAAATAGTTTTCGGCCAGGACACGATTGCTACTTCAGTAGCGCTGACACAATCCGCCATTTTGCTTATTTAATTTGTTTGTTTTGAAGTAGAGTTTATAAGTTCTTTTGTGCAATATTAGTTTTAAGTAATATAATGACATGAATAAACATACTTATACATGTTATTAAAAATTCATGATTGGTAAGTTTTTAATATGAATACTTTACAAACATATATTTAAATTAGGTTAGGTTCCCCGGTTAAAACTAACATCGTGTCCTAGAGGAAAATAGCTACTTACGCTTTGACAGTACTTACCGCTTACGATCGCCATTTTGTTTACAAGCGCTTGCTAGCGCTTTTTTCTGCCAAACGCACCCATTGTTAATGGTTATCTTGTCAAGCATTCTTAAAGTAAGTACGCCATGACACATGTCACATGGTGTTGTGGCCGTGTAGTGGTGGCGCAAGAATACCCACTTCCCCATATCGTCCCGTGGGTGTCGTAAGAGGCGATAGACCAAAACAAACCAGGGAGTGCATTTTCCTAATAACAAAGCAAAAACTGCATTAAGTATAGCATTGGGTGACAAACGAACTCACAGTCCACCTGATGGTAAGTGGATGCTATGGCCCATAGACATACATATTTATTCTCAATTAAGAATCAAAATGCAAATGCGTTGTCACAAAATGAATAGAAGAAGAAAGTAAACTATCACGTGGTAGTTGAATAAGAATACCTATTAACCAGTCACTTTGATCAAGTGGTCAAATTACTTGGCGTTGCGTTATTTTGTGGAAATCGTCAATGCAATCCACTATCGTGTAAATCACTAAACTCAGGTCTCGGTTCTAAGCAAGGAATCATCTGAAGATATATGATGGAACTATATGATGACTAAGTGAACCTAAATCACTCAACGGCTAGTCGGCTCTCGTAGCTCACTTTCTCATTTCGCTTGCACTGAAATATTAGTTACCTTTACCTTTATAACCTTTCTGCACTGGAATATTAGCGGATTATTTTTAGGCCGGATGTGTAGTGATTAAGTTTTTTCATCGATTGTAAATCTCAGATACCTACTGCAATCGAGCCTATTAATGATTTTATCACATAAGCTGCAGTCGCTACGGTTGGCAGGCGATTTGGCAACAGTACTGCCAGCGTAAGTGAATCTATTTACCCCATTTAATTTAGTGGGTATCGTGTAACGACTGTGGGAAACCCCAGAAAAATCTCATCCCATAGATGGCGGTATAACCATATCGTTAACGACAAAGGTGTGAGACGTTTGACATTGTGATTGTCAGTTCGTCTGCCAAGCGTGGTGATTAAGGCGAATCCATGCAACAGAAGAGTCCATCTAGCAGTGGGCTTTTAAGGACTGATGATATACAATCTATTCAGATCAATTTTTTTATAGAAGAGGGGGTAAACGAGCATGCGGCTTACCTAATGTTAAGTAACTACCGCCGCTCATGAACATCCACAACACCAGGGGAATTGCAGGTACATTACCGGCCTTTTAAAAAGAAGTAAACTCTTTTCTTGAAAGTTCCTAAGTCATAAAAATCGGATAGAAGTTGGAAAAATCGGCAGTGGTAACAATTCCACAGAGAAGTTTGTACGAAGAAGAAAACTCCTAGTGAAACGCACAGTGGTGAACCGCCAAGTATCCAGATTGTGAGGTTGATATCTTGAATTTTGACGCGATGTGCGTTCGTGAAATTTGGCGGCTGGAACTAATCCGAACAATTACTCAGAACACTCCCCGTGGTAGATGCGATAGAAAATGCAAAGGGATGCAACCATTAGTACCAGTGAGTCGAGCCGATCAGAAAGAACTCGGTCGTCGATGATTCGAACCGCTCTGCGCTGGATGCGGTCAATTGGAAGGAGCTGGCACTGGGGTGCCCCGGCCCAGAGAAACTAAAATAAAATAAATTAAAACTGAAATATTTAAAACTAAATATGCTGGCACTTATCAGTTGGTCATTTCGCCATATTATCGCAAGCCACTATCTGTAATAATCTACTGCCAAGCGTGCCAGTAACAGTTCTCCGTTTGCTCTTATCTCAGGAGAGGCACGCTGCGGACTGCACTGTTTATAACCTGTTGACTTTTAACTTTACTTGTTTATGAATTCACTTTAAAACATAACACGGAAACCTTGTACACCTAAGCAAATAAAATTTTATTAAACACAAAATGTATTTTTTCATAAAAGGCTTTACCTATAAAATTGCTGTTCTGCAGTACTGACCATTTCAAATCAAAATAATTTTTAAGGGCTAAGAATTCTGATTTCAAGTTGATTTTATTTTAAAAACATGGAATAATTTTTTCAAAATTACTCTTTTTAGGGTTCCGTAGTCAACTAGGAACCCTTATAGTTTCGCCATGTCTGTCTGTCCTTCTGTCCGTCCTCGCTTAATCTCTATGACCGTTATCACTAGAAAGCTGAAATTTGGTACCAATATGTGTATCAATCACGCCGACAAAGTGGCAAAATAAAAATTGGAAAAAAAATGTTTTATTAGGGTAGCCCTATATGTAAAGTGGGAAGTGATTTTTTTTTTAATTTCAACCCTAACGTGTGATATATTGTTGGAAAGGTATTTAAAAATGAATAGGGGTTTACTAAAATCATTTTTTGATAATGTCAATAATTTCGGAAATAATCACTCCAAATGTAAAAAATAATGTGTCCCCCCCCCCTCTAACTTTCGAACCATAAGTTTAGAAAATACGAAAAAAATCTGAAAAGTAGAACTTGATAAGGACTTTCTAGAAAATCATTTTGAACTTGGATGGAAACAATAGTACCCACTACCGGGAGTACTTGCAGGAGCGCGGAGCGCTGCTGGAGCGCGAAGATAATGGATACCCACCTTTAAAATCATAAGTGGGAACACTTATTGTGACGGACGGGAAACCACGGAACCCTACACTGAGCATGGCCCGACACGCTCTTGGCCAGTTTTTTTATTAGCGTTTTGTTTTCATCGCATTTTAAACTTTTTCGTCATCATGGATCCGTTAAAAATTCGAGTAATTATGGAACATGAGGCACGCAACATCAACAAAGTTTACGGAGCGAATACTACAAATGTACACAACACCTCTTATTGGTTTTCCCGGTTCCGTCCTGAAATTTATTTTTTATTTTTTTATTTTAAATAGAACCCCGTGGTTGTCCGAAAACTTTGGCGATAACGAATCAAAGGCGATTGTGGAAGCTAATGATCCTCAATCTACGGCTGAATTAGCAGCAGCTATTTCAGCCGTACGTAGCCGACGTTAGCATCAAAACAATATTGGTCCATTTGCGTCAAATTGGCAAGGTGAAAAACCTTGATAAATGGGTACCCCACGAACTCTATGATTACCAGTACGAAGTACGCGTCAAGACGTGCCTTATTGCACTGCTCCACAGGCACACAAACGAAGGAGTTTTGAGCCGCATGCGACGAAAAATGAATTCTGTTTGACAATTGCAAGCGCTCATCAAGTTGGTTAAGTCCTGGTTCAGCATCTAAACAATACCCTTAACTAAAACTTACCCCTAGAAAGTGATGGTCACTGTTTGGTGGTCTAGCGCCGGTGTGATTCATCACAGCTTCTTACCAAACGGGATGAGCATTACTGAAGATGTGTACTGTGAATAACTGAATACAATAATGGAGAAGCTCGCACGTCTTCACCAACTTTGGTTCGCTCGTCCCCGCTGCTCCTACACGATAATGAGCGACCTCATACTACACAAACGACGGTCTCCAAATTACAAGAGCTGGGGTTGGAAGCTCCCCCGTAATCCGTACTCACCAGACCTTGCTCCTACATACTTATACTTTTTCTAGAATTTGGATAACTTTTTAGCGGGAAAAAATTAAATGCCCGGGAGGCAGTTCAAAATTCCATTGAATAATCATAATAATAATAAATTCTATTGACATATAGATTTAACAAATGTAAGCAAGAATAGTAAGCTAAACAATGTTCAACATAAGATATACAAATATTTTCCGTTGGACCCCAAACTAGGATAATCCTGTATCTTGGGGTCCGAGAGCGCAAGTTAATTGAAGAATTTGTTACCAGCTGTCCAGCTGATTTCTTTAAGAAGGGCATTAATAAACTACAGCTGCGTTGGCAAATATGTATCAATTGCATGGATGATAACTTTGATTAATAGAAATTTCAAAGTATAGAAAAAAAATACATTAACTTATTTCATAACAACACGGTAATTTCATAGGTTACAGCAATACGCAACAGCAAGACCTTGAAGTTGTACTGACAAATATTACATGTTAAAACTTTTTCTTACACATAAAATAAATCGAAAAATGGTAATGTTTAATTTCTGCATTACTTGAATTTAAGTGGCGTTGAAAAATACGGAGTCTAAACGGCTAATGAATTTCGCGAAAGGACCACACTGTCTGGAAAATACCGATTCGCTGAATGACTAATTTGACTAAGGACTACTTTTTGAAATGCCTAATTCGAAATTAATTATTTTGTAAAATGCCTCATTCAATAAAGCATCAATTCCTGTTAAAACTTATCCGTAAAATTACCAATTCGCGTAATGGTATGAATTAGGCATTATCAGTCTTAAGCGAAATCTTCCACGGATTGCTTGTGAACCATAAATTATCAGATATCAAGAAATAGACACACTATTAATTCACAAAATTTATAAAAACAAACATCAAGCCTAAACATAGCTCTTATTGTCGGAAAAGTATTGACTTATCTGTTATAATCATTTCTCTTATATCACGCAAATGATTGATTTAATATTAAATCATGATTGATTAAATGGTTTATATCGTGTTGTTTTTTCTTTTTGGAAAATTTGATTACACGAACTGTATTAATATTACAGTTTCTTATCGCCTCATTAGTTTTTCTGAAAATAAATTTTCAGTCAGGAAGTTGGCGGTGTCTCACCCCCGTGCCTCGGAAAGCATGTTCATGATCTACCGTCCCATCCATCGATCACTAATAGTGATCGATGGTCCCATCGGACTATGAGATTAAGGGAATAGAATAGAAAGTGCTGTAGCAATGCTGCGTACTGCATACAACCGAGCACTTTAATCCTGTCCTGCGCAGACAGCTAGTCTCCCTTGAGGTTGGCCAAAGTGACCGAAATTCGGTCCGGAAATCATTAATAATACAAAAGGATTTTTAACGTCATGACACCACACCATCTCTTGTACAAAAGCTAATTTTTGCCATCGCATATTGTGGGCTGTAGATAAATCTGTCTTACAGTCAGGACAGCTCCAGCAATTACTTTGTTTTTCTATCTCGTTTCGTTAATATATTTGGTCGCAATACTAGTAGATAATTAGCAGATGCAGCAGATGATTAGATGCACTTCGGAAAGACAATGAGCGATATTTTTATAGGATAATGGTGACAAACGAGCACAGAGCCCACCTGATGGTAAGTTGTTACTGTAGCCCATAAAGCCAGCAGGTGAACTGTATGCTCGTTACGCACTCTTAGCACTACCGTTGCCGTACAGTCTTTCAAAAGTCTACTACTGAACATAGCCCTACCACGGAGGGCATCTATCGAAATTGTTAGGCCTCCCCCAAGCCAATTGGCAAATGCCAAAAAACACGGTTGTGATCGTGAACCACCCGCATTCATCGCCTTCCTATATATCTTACCAGGTCGTTTCTCTTACTGGTAAATCACTCTACAATTTAGTAATGATATGAGTGGAAGCTCTTATCTTCCCCGTGAAGTTTTTGTTAGATCAAATTTACTTTTTAGTAATAAACAGCTCTTTATCTTCATCTATTCATACCGAAAGCTCATCGTTATGTTCATCAACATAACCATTACGGCCCATCACAATCGTTGTAGAATTTCTCTGTAGATTGCCACAAAATGTGGCCCTGAACTACTTACATTCAATAACTTCCTCTGCTTCATCAGGTTCTACGGATTTTATCACCATGCATAGCTCTCATTATGACTCACCGGCAAATGCCAAATCATAATTTTACAACTATATATACTGATTGGTTCCTTTTAATGTCTTTATATTATACACCTAGTTTTATCATACAAAAGCTGATATTTCATTCGATTATTTCAATGAAACAGTTTTAATAATTAGAAATTATGGCATGTACAGGATGCTGCTAAAGAAAGTGTTTAAATGAAATTGAAAAGCAATAAACTTTTAAAATTTAAAATTTTTAAAATTTATTTGCATGTTCCAATTTTTTTAAGATATTTAAGTAATTTCTTAGCTTTATAACACAGCTTTGTATAATTATATTAAAATATTAAAGTTAATTTAAAAACATTCCTACTTTAAAAATAATAGATATCATTATGAACAATATATCATATAAAATTGCTTTTTAACACTTTTACTGTTTGGTTTTCAGACATAATAGTAAGACAACAATGACCTATGTAGTGCAGGGGACACAGAAATGGTTAATTTTATTATGTTATGAATATAAACATTAATCATATGAACTTTAACGCCTTTTAACCAGAGGGGTTGGAAGAGACTACGGATTTCAATTCGGGACATCAATTTTATTTGAAACTGACTTTATTTGATATTAAAAAAAATTATAACATCATTTCACAACGTTCAATTAGGAATCAATCAATAAATAGAGCGTAGCCTATCAAAACCCGATCTTTGCCCCAAAACACATATCATTTGCTTAATTAGATTGGGCGTTAAATCGCCAAACAACCATTTATAATCTGTTCATTTAAAAATAATGCCGCATAAAAAACTCGTCAAAGATATTGTCAGGAGATACCGGCCACAGTCTGTTCGCAGGCTTCGGTCGAAAAACTAAAAAAAAACTTACTCGAGGCGATCCGTGACTCCTATTTTTTTGTTTTATTATTTTTAATTCATATTATCGTACGGCTATCCCCTTTAATTTTGTTTTTAAGTATGGCCCTCGGTATGCTGGCAGCTATGTTTATGGATATTCAGAATTCCGTGGTGTATCGTCCACGGGGCGATTTCATTTTATGTAAATGTAAGCCGTACGACTGCAGGTGTGTTTTAATAATTGTGACAGATGTACCCACTTCTTGCCTAACTACCGATTCCCAGTAACCACCCTTTGAGGATCAGGAAATTCGATTTTTTACGGCCAAAGCGAGGTCAATGTCTTCAGAAATTTTTAAACGAATTTAAACTCAAACAAAAACGCTTTCATCCGTTTATATTCTTGTTAGAGTTTTTTTAGGTTTTTGAATTGAATGAAACCTCCTATGCTCATTTTAATAAATCGGAGCATTTCTTTTCTGCCCAGGAGTCCCCACCTTTTCAGCTATTCCTCTCGCCATATAGCAGAGCGTGTACTGCTATGTCCCGACCGGGATGTTATAGAGCCAGTATAATTCCAGGTTGTGTGGCATTCCATCTTAGTTCTCATTAGCCGTACGTAGGTGCGTACGGTTAAAGAATTGGCGGATGGAAATTGGCGGTACGGATAAATAATTAGAAATGGCGACTCATCGAGCCCGTACCGTCAACATGCACAGTACCAATAACAAAAACCCGCTAGTAAAGATATATCGTTATAACGTTATATTATTCGGTTAATTTACGTAATGCAAACAATGTATTGAGAAACAATAAACAATAATTATTATTAAAAAATTGACATTTTATATTTATGGGATAATATTTGAAACTAATTATAAACCTAAGTAGATATATTAATTTTAAAATAACATTTATGGGTTTAATCTATTAAAATGGTGTTATTTAAACTTAAGATAATAATTAAAGACCATTCATTCTATCTTACTAATATTTATCTTTTTAATTAAAAAAAATTCACATAAAATTTAGCTTAGATCACTCATGGTATTACTCTCTATTTGTTTTTTTTTTTTTTGCAGTCTTTACCGATGGGTGTGAGTATAGATAGCGACAGCGTGCAAGTGAGACATGAATAGAGGTGACGCCATTTTCAATCCCATTCTTTAACAACACGAGTAATTCACATTTACTTGAAGTTAACTGCAGTAGCCATTTACCATCAGGTGGACTTTGTTCGTTTGTCACTTTATTTAAAAAAACAGTTTTGTTTATAGTATTCATGTGTTTTGTGCGTAGACAGAGAAACCTATAGACAAATTGACGCCTTCTTTCGCATTCGCACACGAAAAAGATAGATTTATGCATAAGTCTTGCATAGAAATGAGACAGAGCGGTATGATTGTTTGTCCCTTTCTCCGTGCCGGTTTTTTTGTTTAGCAAACTACACTTTGCTAAATAACCTTGACAGTTCGTAGCGATCTAAGGAGTTTACAAGTTGGTTTAAGTGAGAAAAAAAGTGTTTTGTGAGCTTAAGATTGGTGAATCTTGTTCAGTTCAATTCTTAGAACAATTAAAAACAATCGAAATATGTTTCAAAGTCACAAAGATTATTGTATAACCTAAAACTACGTTATCGTCCTTTCTCGCTCGAGGCCACGCTAATCATTAGTCTATAGGTTTCTCTGTCTACGGTTTTGTGTGTGTTAGTTTTTAATTAAAATGAACGATTTATTTTTATGTTAACTACTTTAAGTATTTTTTTATAGAACACAGTCCGCCAGATGTTAAATAGATACTGTGGCCCAATGTCATCAACATTTATCCTCGAAGAATCAAAATGCAGCTATGCGTTTTGAGAACTAAGATGGAATGCCTCTCTTCCAGTAAAAACGGTGTCCGGTTCTCTACACTCACCATATGAAACACAGTAGCCTTAAGCTGCTAACTTACGCTAGTATTCTATGAAAGCGTTGTACTACTAATATAACTGCAGCGTAGCTCTACCACGTGTAAAATATTAGACTTTGCGTATGTACTAGTAAATTACGTAAATTTTAATTTAAACTACTGAACTACAAAATATTAAAAGAAACTTAAATTTTACCATTGTTTTGTCTATGGATCTAAATTGTCGTAAGTAACGTATTGAAACAATGGCGGGAATATAAAATAACTGAGCAATTGCATAAAACATAAGTTAACAATAACTAATTAAAGGTCAATTAAATATTTTCGTGGTGAATCATTACAATTAACTTGTAACTAAATTAACAAGGCTCATAGTTGATGAAAAAATAATCATAATTAAAATGTGAACTTTTTCCATATACGAGAATTTTTCTAATTTTAATCGTAGTCTTTAGAAATCAAGAATTTATTTGTTCTACAAGCTCGATTGCTTAGGTACCTTTAGAATTAAAATCAGTACTAGACAGGTATAAACATCAGAATTGAATCCTTCATAGATCCAATTAATTGAAACTAATAGAGAAACTAAACGGGTGAAAAAGCTCGTTACGTTTCATACAGGACGAACAGATGAATCATCGTTATGAACGATCACCGCGCGGCAAATCGCGGACGCAATCATCGGCTCCGCCCAGGCTCAATATTGCAGAGCCTGTTTTTGTTGGTCTGTTTCTAATCGAAAAGAATTATGAAGTGGGAAATAAGTTGAATACTATAACATTATATAGCTAACAGCTAACTTTGAAGCGACGGTAGCCAAATGGTAGGGTGCGGACGGCAAGACCGGACCGTTGTGGGTTCAAATCCGCCATTAGACTACTGTTGTGGATCACTTTTAACACAAGCATTGTTAAACGTACTAACCGTGGTTAATAGAAATATTAATAACGTTCACGAACTCATCGTCTTTATTATACTTTTTTAAAGATATTTTTAACCGAATACTTTTTTATATAGGATAGGGTGACAAACGAGCACACAGTCCACCTGATGGTAAGTGGTTGCTGTGGCCCATAGTCACGTCTCACACACATCTACATCTACCCTTGATTACGAATCACAATGCAGATCGTTCACACCCGTGAGGACTTGATGGAATGCCTCGTTTCCAGTAAAAAGGGTCTCCGGTTCTCTACACTCACCATACGAAACACAGCAGCATTAAGCTACTATTTGACGCTGGTATTCTGTGAGAGCGTGGTCCCTCCCCGGTCGAGCCGACCCATTCGTGCTACAACTCTACTACTAATATTACTGCAGCGTGTCTACTACGTAGTACTTCAAATAATTGGGTATTTTGAGTTTACTTTTCTAGGCAAGTGGATTGGCATTACTCTGCTCTGCTCTTTACGTGGTTCTCCTATTATATCAATAATATAGACCAGTCAAATTGCCGTGTCGCGGCAGCTTTTAAGTTCATCGCCTTAATTCTGCGTCCCGTGCGATATAAGTTAGAGTATATTCCTACGCTATCACTAAAAAGTACAAGCGATGAAATTTTATAATAGAGTTAAAAGTATTTCGGAAATGCTTTACCATCGCCATTTGTAACAGACACGTAACATTTTCTACTGTTTTACGAATTTGCCTGAAATGTTAAAGGAAAATATATTTTATAATGAAAATATAAAATATAAAATGCTAACCTTATAAAATATTAGTAATGGAATGTTAACGAGATCCGCTTATGTAAAGATGTAATATTTTGCATTTAATAAGGGCCGTACATAGCGTGAAGCGCGTGGCCGACGGCGGAGATGGATGCCCTGATACAACGACTCTTCGATCGGGACTCGTTGAGTATGAAATTATTGGAAAACTTGGCTTCGTGTCCGATGCATCTGCCCGCGAACGAAGACGGCCCAGCCCGGTGTTGCTTGCAAACGACTCAAGAAAGCCGAGTAGGTTTTAAGAGATAAATCTGCGAGATAGTGAAAATACTTTGACTCTGACTCCGCTTCTTGCGTACTGTTACAATTTGCGGGGAACTCACGCTATCTTAAATGATAATGCTTGCTTTAATGTTCAAATTAGAGCAGTTTTAGAACTGTGCTGGACTTGTTAATACGTCGTTATTCACAAATGATTTCTTAAATTACTTAGCGCGTAAAACACAAGCACGCAGACACGGCGTATAAATAGCGTTTAAAAATATTAATGTGCTTTGGCTACGTTATTGTAATTTACTTCGTTTATGACCTATCATTATATACTAGACTAAATAACTTTAGCATCGTCTTTCTAAGTCGGTAACAAGGCTCCTGAACACAGAATTTTCCACAGAATGCCATGCAGAGGCTACTTTTCCTAAAATAAGAAGCTGACAGACTGATTGGCAATGCCAACCGAACAACGTTTTTTACGTGGTAGAGCCATGCTGCAGTTATATTAGTAGTATAGTTGTAGCACAAATGGTTCGGCTCGACCGGGGAAGAACCACACTCTCACAGAATACCAGGATCAAATAGTAGCTTAATGCTACTGTGTTTCGTATGGTGAGTGTAGAGAACGGGATACCCTTTTTACTGAAAACGAGGCATTCCACCTAAGTCTTCACGGATGACAACGTATCTGCATTTTGATTCGTAATCGAGGATAGATGTAGATGTCTATGGGCCACAGCAACCACTTACCATCAGGTGGACTGTGTGCTCGCTTGTCATCCTATCCTATAAAAAAAACATAACTACACACTTTTTGGATATTTTTGCCACGGCGATTTTTGGGAGGAGTTACCCTACCACATTGCAGCCATGATTTTCGACACTTACGAGTATATTATGATCTAAATAGTACGAAATCTATGCGACGTTTATAATTAGATTTTCTAACCTCACCATCATGATATAATAATAACATTTTTTATTTAAATAAATCAAATTCATAGAAAAAACTTTAGCACTGCTTAAAAGTCTTAATGCGGTTATTCGGTATATTACATTGATCTAAAACATTTATCTAGATTTCTGACAATTTCCATCAATAGTTAAGGGTTCATAAAGCTTAAGATGAAGTCTGTTTGTCAAAGTAGGAATAATAGGTATAATTTCGATAAATTACTCAGACGCAAGGAAGCTTATCTGATACTTATATTTTAACTCGTAGTTTTGAATGTTATCATTATAGAACCTACTAGGTACTTCACCATCCAAATTGTAAGTTTTCTACAGCAGTTTATTGTTTCGTATTACTACTTACGTATTTACTACTACTATAAACATAGTGTACAGTACCGGGAAGCTTTTTAACGGGAGATGAGACATTTTATCTTGATCCTCAGGGGTGAAAAGACATCTGTATTTTGATTTTTAAACGTATATATCTTTTGACCACGACATCTACTTACAATCAAGTCAGCCGTGTGGTTTGTCAATGTTATTCTATAAAAAAAATACTAGAAATAGTTTCTGTGATACTTGCCATTTCTCACAATGACTTTAGATTGTAAATAATAATTTAGTTGCCTGTATTCAAAAGATTCCCGCAAGTTCAAACGCAGATTATAACTGGCACTCGATTAATAACATATATTACTGGTAAATTTATGACAACGTATTGAACATTGCACTTTAGATGTGTAGAGGCCCGCGGGCGGGGCGGTCCCCGCCACCTGTGCTGTACATTTGAATATTCTTCCAAATCGATATTTTATGTGAACGTGTCTGTAATTAAGTTTCGATTGAACATTGTTCTTTTTTTAAATCGAATGTTCACGCCTAGGCGTCGAGACCCGACACTTTTGTGTTTTAGATGCTTTCGTGTTTTGTTTATTCAATCTAGAATTTTAAAACAAGGGAATTTTAAAACAAAACCTTTATTGGACCTCGATAGTAAGATGAATTCACTATATAGTAGACTTGCAACGATTATTCAGCTATTATTCGGTATCCGGCCTACTCGTCTACTTTTATCCTATTTGTTGAATACGGAATATCTACGTAGGTAGGTACAATTCGGCCGAACACCTAATAAGTACTTAAGTAATTTTTTTATTGTAGTCAGATAAATTGGTAAAATGAAAATATTTATTTATAACTTTTTTTTTCTTGTGATCATTAAGGTAGTCATAGGTACATAATCAACTGTCATATTACAGAAATGAAAAAAGAACTACCAGATAAATGTCTATGCACTTGAATTATCGTAATTAAAATGGAAGATAGTGCTGCAGAAAGACTAATTTTTCTTAATTTTCAGGCAGTAGCTTACTCCTTTTCCTGCTACAGAGAATAGACGCTCTGAATAATAAACACTACTCCCTTTCTGAACGAATACTCTGGCTTAATATTCGGCTATACGGCCAGGAAATCCGTAGAATATTCGGCATTTAGCGTGTGGCCGGGTGTGCAATTCGTTGCAAGTCTACTATAAAGGACGCTACGGACCCAACAAAGCTTATGAGCAGGGAAGCAGATCCTGGCAGTAGCCGAGATAAGGGAAGAAGTCTTTTTAAACAAAACCAAGATATATTTCGTTCGTGATACTCTTTCGGTCATATCGGTTATGAGGAAAATTTTTTTTATACCTGGAATCCTTTTTTTTATACCTGAAATGTAACAAGAACAAATTATTCTTTCGGTATTTTCTTATATCATAATAATGTGTGTTAAGTTAAAATGCATTAAGTATTAATTAAGTATTTAATATTATTATTTAAATAATGATTTCTTATATTTACGCGAACACTGTACATTGATTAAAACTACTTTTACGGATTTTATCGCGTATTATTTATTTTATTTTTAATACCCGACGTTTCGGGTGCTTTCCAGCACCCATGGAGTAGTATGTAGTCCCCCGTGACCATGGGTGCTGGAAAGCACCCGAAACGTCGGGTATTAAAAATAAAATAAATAAATTTAACGCGATAAAATCCGTAAAAGTAGTTTTAATCAATTATTATTTAAAGTTAATCATTTCACTGCTGGATATTTTAGATAGGAAGCTGGTTTTTAACACTAAAAGTAAAGGGTTATGGTACCCTTTACACGTGGTAGAGTCACGCTGCAGCTATATTATGGTTGTAGCACGAATAGGTCGGCTCGTCCGAGGAAGGACCACGCCCTCGCAGAATACCAGCGTAAAATAGCAGCTTAATACTGCTGTGTTCAGTAAGGAGAGTGTAGAGATCCGGAGACCCTTTTTTACTGAAAACGAGGCATTCCATCTTAGTCCGGGGTTACGACGCATCTGCATTTTGATTCTTAATCGAGGGTAAACGTAGATGTCTACGGGCCACAGTTTCCATTTAGGTACCATCAGATGGACTGCGTGCTCGTTTAAAAAAGTTTCTGTTAAAATTACTGTAAGGTGAAATATTTTTTTTAAAAAGGTCCCACTGGGGTTCTTGCTGGTTCTTCTCAGGACAGAGGTATTTTCCGAACCAGTGGTAAATAAAGCTATGACTTTCAATAAGTATTATGTAATAATCTATATTAAATAAAAAATATTCTATTCTATTCTAAGAGCCAGTATAACAATTTTTAGCAGGAAAGAATTTAATTTGAATCCTCAGGAGTTAACGCTTTAGTTCGAAGTTGGTTGAAAGTGGAATGTTAGCTTGTAGTCGTTACAACACCATCTCGCGTATCTTAAAGAAACTATAAGTTCTTTATTGAAGTGAATACTTCTCTAGTGATCGATCGATGAATCGATAGTGATGAATCGATGTGATTTGAAGCTTCATAAAATTAAAAAGTGACACTAAAAAAGACAAACATATAAAAACAACTATAAGATTTAGCCTGCAAAAGAATTAAAATACAGTGGATATACAGTGTATTTCTAAGGATTTCCTACTACATTTTATTTTACATTTTTTTCATTCCAATTTTAAATAACATCAAATTCTAATTTTTCATAAATAGTAGTATGCAAATAATGCATCTCCGAGCTGTATTAAGCCGTAAATAAATAAAATCTGGGCTTAATAACAAGGTTGAACCTAAATAATGGGCGCCAGAAGGCAACGTTACATTTATTACAGACCGCCGATTCGCTTTAAAACTCTTACGTACATTTCTCAAACACGTACAAAAAAAATTATAATTTTAGTAAACCAAATTTTTTTTTCGTATTTCTCTCGGATATGTACTCACATTGAATTTGTTATATTAATTATATATATATATATATATATATATATATATATATATATATATATATATATATATATATATATATATATATATATATATATATATAAGAACAACACTTTACTAATCGTTGCAATCTGTTATGGGTTTTGGAATGTTAAATTTGCGGTGTAAAAATGCCAATCTTTAATAATACGCAGTGCACCCTGTTAATAATAATCGAACAAGTATCGATCTCGTCGATCGATGATATGATGAGATGATCGATGATGATATGTTTGTAGAAGTGGCATAACTTGTATCAGGTGCGATCATCAATGCGCCTGACCAGCGTATGGGTTATATTTTAATACGCCAATTAGCCATTCTTGGGGCCATATTCAAAGCCCTATAGCCAGCATTGGATAAAAATAATATGTAATAAAAAAGTATTCCAAATTCGCAAAACATACAAAGCCCAACAACGAATGTAATTACAACATATTATACTTTATTTTCCGTTGTTGGTAATGACAATTACCGAAGTTGCTAATTCAATTGTATTTTAGGCACAATCGATTAATACATTTGGATCGTTTAATAAATGCGTGCTATCATCAAAAGCGATATTAAAATAAAAATTAAATAATTACACGGCATTAACAGATTGTATCGGTAACATTCTCACGCGTATCGGTTCCATAAATTGCAATACAAACCAGCATTAAGATCGCAATATGTATCACGATAATTACGAGTATTATTGTGCCTCGGGAAAAGGCTAATGTGCTTTGGACGGAGTTAATTATTGCAGAAAAACTAAGGAATCCTCCATTATTATTATGTGAGGTGGCTACCAACACCGCTTCATGTGGCGAATCCAACACCGCTGGTGACGAAGCTCACAACGCATAAAAACACCATAATAGCATTCCGATAAAACAAATTGGGTTTATTTATTCTCCTGTCGTACACTTTGTGACAGATTTTTGACAGCCAACGGACCGGCCGTCGATCAGCCACTTTGCCACTTTTTGTGGGAGTTCGGGACATAATATTACGAAAAAGTATTGACTTCGCGAATCTAATTAGGTAACCATTTTTCATCATTAAAGTCAACGAACGAAAAACGCCACCTAATGAATCGAAGCAGCCATTCGTAATGGGAACAAGACTTGAGGCGAGCGTTGAATAGTATTGAATAATGATAGTTTAACTTTACAAGGATAAAAAGAACGTAAAGCGCAATGCGAGAAACGTAAGTTTCTTGTTGCAGTTTCTAGAATGCCATCACGAGCGACAGCGGCGGCCGGCACAGGCGAATAGAGTTTTCAAAGGCATACCTCGTGCGGGTGCGCATGTTGCCTGTGAAGACTTTATCCGTCGAGGGTATGTCTTTGGTGCGCGAATGCCGCGATCTAGATCATGCGGCGCCGGCGGCTCGCGGCACGATGCTATCATCAAGGGTAGTCCGCGCGACAATTGCTAACGGCGGCGTCGGACAACACCGGGAATTATTCAATGCTCAATGAGGTATCCCAAGCAGCACTCATCCACGCGACCTCGCAATCACATACCATTCTAGGCTATTCAATCAAATACTTTGCTACACCATTCAAGGGGATATGGAGAGGGGATATCTGCCATTTGTCACGTACCGCAATGCAATTCTCGGTTGTTGTTAAGTTAAGGAAGCTGGAATCTAGTCGAGATAAACTGGCCGAGTATCTCCGAAACGACTCACGCGCGTCCCATTCCGACTTGGCTTAGCGCTAGCTAGCGTGTTATGGAAGCAAAACGTGGAGACACGCAGCTCGGTTGAGGAGATGCTGTCCCGTTTCTGGGAAGGCAGTTGGAGGCGGGGGGCGGGGCGGGATACCTTCACGTGCCTCCGCGCATCTGATAACGCTTCGTAGCGACGCCGACGGCAGGGGGGGGGGGGTGGAATGTAGCGTACACAAGCCTACTTCGACACGCTAAAGTGCTCGCACGTAAAAAAAATTATGCTCCAATACATATATACTAAGTTCTTTCATGTGCTGCATAGATTTACATTGCAAGTAAAAGATGTACTACCATATATGTAACCAGTTTTAAACTGTCGAGATCTTAATTGTAGCGATAGCATTCAAACATTCTATTGTTCAATCGGTTAATATTAGAGATAGGCCGAATATTCGTTTTATATTCGGTATTCGGCATATTCGGCAGCTTTACCGAATATTCGTATTCGGCCGAATATTCGGCTAAATTACCGAATATTCGTTTTCATAGTGTCCAATGTATTGAATTGTACGAATTGACTAATGCGATGTATTTTACTGTTGAAAGTGTATTTTATTTATGGGTTAAATCTATTTACTCTAGAACTCTAGAGTGTCTCAAATGCATAAATCTATACATTTATATTTTGAGGCACTGTAGATTTATTTACGATTATGGCAAATAGAAATTTGATAAAATGTTTTTGGAATCAAACAAAGAAACATTACATTACATTAGTACATTTTCTTTACTTTGGTCGTCAGTTTCAATAAAATAAGTCCAAATAGTAAATCTCCTGCCGCTCATTTTTATCACATAATTATCAATATTCTCTAAGAATAAAACAACGACATACTTTTTATCACAAGAATAGTCAAAACATAAGCATGTGCCGGCAATTTGCTCAGTACTAGATGATGCAGTAACTGTCAGGTGTGGCCGGGAGCGAGAGGCAAGGTCCGGTGGTAATCCCGCGCACTTTACGGTAACAAGTTTCGACATAAATTGGTTGGGTCCCGAGGTTATCCTGCCGAATAATGTTCGGCCGAATATTCGGTTCGGTAAAAATTTTACCGAATATTCGCCCGAATATCCGTATTCGGTGAAATCCATATTCGGCCCATCACTAGTTAATATAATAAATAATGATATAGAATTCAATTTATTTTAAATAAAACATTTTTATTTTACGTTCAAGCTTATAGTTAGATTTAGATTATTATTTATAGATTATTATTATTGATAGATTAGATTAGATAGGTTTGATTAATATTTTATTTCTGTTGTAAAGCGTGGACAAAATTACGACGAATGTATGAATTCACATGAAAGTACCTACGTAATTTCATCAATTTTGAACGTCAAAATAGTATATTCTTACAAACCTAAATCTGGTCAAAATATTGATACTTATTAAATTATGTTTTGATATTGAATAAAATAAAAAGCGTCGCGACACGAATACGCAGCGGAGACCGCCGGGCGCGCCGAATCGCGCGCATTCCCGCCTTTTTGCCTGTCACCGGGACGTATTTATTGCATGGTGACGTGATGGTCAACGCTGAGAGCTTCAGACACAGATACCAGATACCAAATTTGACAATGATCCTCCGCACATTGTTATCGATGCATCTATTTTAACTGGACTCGTTGTTTTTTATGTCATAAGTATTTGATTTTCGTTCGCGCCGGAATAATATTATTTTGCTTGTATTTTCACTTTCATCAAAATTCACTCCATTTTTAATATAAGTAATATTCAGTTTCCATAATAAATAATCTTCTTTTTTATTTTACGTAAAGTTAATATTTGGTTATGTTATATTATGTTTGAATACAAATATGATGAAAATTCTAATATTATCGATTTCGCCAACAAAAGAAGCGTATTTTGTAGACTGTTTCAGGAGCGCTGGGTCTTAACTTGGAACGAATATGAATCAACTGCATTAATATTTATCGGCAAGCATAATGACACCGCACCACCGGCGTCTATAGCGAAAACAAAGCCAGCGACACAAAGACAAGATTCTGGATCGACATAATTGTTTTTGCTGATACGCGGGAATCTTATCGGGCAGGACGCACACCGCTAGTGCCAGTTTTGAGAGGCACGATGATTTATACAGCCACGAATTTTTGTCCCTATTTCTATTTTAGTAATATTCATTTTGATTTCAAATTAAATCTCCAGGAAAATGGCTGCTTAAAAAAACAATGCTGCCCAATTAAGATTGGTTCTGGTCTCCTACGCTAATGACATTTAAGAAGTCTGAGCAATTTATTTATGATTTCTATGTTAGTGATAATATGTTGATGAAATTACAATTTTGAATTCAATATGAAAATATTACAAAGTCGAAAGAAATTGTTGTAGTTACACTGTTTATCTTTTGACGATAACTCGCTAATTTGTTCATAAAAGGATATTTCTTTGGGTCCTCACACTTGAAATGAATAATTATTTGAATGTTTGACAGCTGATTTTTTTTAATCTATCAACATTACCTTTGTAGAAAAATACAAGACCACTGCTAAAAATAGGCCTCCCAAAAAGTTCCCCGCATTTTTGTTTCCTTTGCCACGAAGTGCTGTTATGGTTGACCACTATTTTTCCACACTATAACAATTACATATTACGTGGTAGAGCCACGCTGCAGCTATATTACAGTTATAACACGAATGGGTCGGCTCAAAAGGGTCAGGACCACGCTCTCACAGAATGCAGTAGGAAGAGTAACTGACATAGCCTAACGGATCAGTAAGCTGAAGTTACAATGGGCCGGTCAGCTATGACTACGCTCTCACAGAATACCAACGTAAATTAGCAGCGTAATGCTGCTGTATTTCGTATGGTGAGTGTAGAGAACCAGAGACCCGTTTTACTAGAATCGATGCATTCCATCTTAGTACTCAGGGGTGACAACGCATTTACATTTTTATTCTTAATTGAGGATAAAGTTGGATGTCTTTGGGCCACAGCATCCGCTTAGCATCAGGTGGACTGTGTGCTCGTTTGTCACCCAATGCTATAAAAAACGGATCACAAGTAAGTTTGATTCGATTGTGAAATCTGCCGTGTGGTAAGTAAGACAATGTAAGAGAATTTATCGCACCCTTTCGTCTTGTGAATGTCATAAGCGGCAACTAGGTATGAGAAACACCAAACAAATCTTATGGCTTCCGAATGGCAATATGACCATCGTGTTTACGTCAGATGTAAATTATCTATACCTGTGACAGAGTGATGTGCGATATCATTAAAGTGTATTGTCAGCCCGCTTAACGTGACGATTAAGGCAAAACCTCCTTATAACACAGGAGAGGCAATATTGGCCTCCAGCAATGGACATTCACGGACTTATAAAGAAATTTATATAACAGTGCTTTAGAAAATGAGTTATTACTTTTAAAATTTGGCTAAAAAGTAAAGTTCCACTCTATACCTAAATGTCTCACAGCTGGGCACAGGACCTGATTTGATTTATGAGGGGGTTTTATGAAAAGAACATTTCCTTTTCTCTTCTATTCCAACTTGGACGCGTTGCGCTGTGAATGCGGTTTGGGAGACTATAATTGTCTTAGAAATATTTTTTTAATTTCTCGTATAAATAGCTTTTCTCACGATGGTATCTTTCACGAATGGTTATAAATGAGCACTTAATATTGCATTACCAATTGATTCCAGGGAAATTCGAAGCGGAATCTTTCACCTAGTGTGAAATTTAGCGCGAGCACTTAGCCCCAGAGCAACCACGGCTTGAGGAATCATTACTTGGGTAAAATGTGTGATTGATCGTAAATTAGTGATGGCTGTCGAAACGGATGAATTACTCCTATATCAGTTATGGTCGACACACACGGTCAGTAGAACTGATCAGTTCAAACGGATGTACGCCACTGCGATTCTCCTACTGCTTTCAAATTTCAACTTAACATTTCACACTCACGGTCACGGTATTTGGATGTACGTCAGTTCAATTGATCAGTTTAACTGACCGTGTGTGTCGAGTATAATAATATATAACAAATATGTCGAGTATAATAATATATAACAAATATATCCTCCTACACCAGGAAGCACAGCTGTTAAGGTTCTTCGTCAAGTCCTGTTAGACAGTATATAAAGGCGGTACGGATCACTAAGACTAGTCTGGTGCAACTGCTTTTAAACCATGGTTGCTCCAGAGAATATCTGTAATGCCTTGTGGTAGCTGTGCAAGGGTATCCCCAACCTTTTTTATCTCATTCCCTCCCATAAGCGCGGTATAATTATTTTTAATAGGCTTAGATGTAAAATGCTAATGGACGAGAACGTGAAGCGCCATTATCAAAATTCTCAGACAATTGTCGCTATAATGTCCAGTGTACCTTTTTTTTTTATAGAATAGGGTGCCAAACGAGCACGCAGTCCACCTGATGGTAAGTGGTTACTGCGGCCCATAGACATCTACATCTATCCTCCATTAAAAATCAAAATGCAGATGCGTTGTCACCCGTGAGGACTGAGATGGAATGCCTCGTTTCCAGTAAAAAGGGTCTCCGGTTCTCTACACTCACCATACGAAATACAGCAGCATTAAGCTACTATTTCACGCTGGTATTCTGTGAGAGCGTGGTCCTTCCCCGGTCGAGCCGACCCATTCGTGCTATAACTATACTACTAATATTATAACTGCAGCATGGCTCTACCACGTACAAACCTGTGGCGGTTTCCGCAAATTTATCCTGGAATAAGAGAGTTCCACGGCCAGCAGTTGACGGTTACGTTAATAAAAATGGTGCTAATCAAAACTCATACACACATAAATAGACTGTTACTGTTTTACGTGGTAGAGCCACACTTCACCTATATTATGGTTGTAGCACGAATGGGTCGGCACGAACGGCATAGGACCACGCTCTCACGGAGTACCAACGTAAAATAGCATTTTAATGCTACTATCTTTCATATAGTGAGTATAGAGAACCTTAGACCCTTTCTACTGGAGACGAGGCATACCATCAGTCCACGGGGTTGATAACGTAAATGCATTTTGATTCCTAATGGAGGATAAATGCATATGTCTACGTGCTACAGCATCCACTTACCATCAGGTGCACTCTGTGCTCGTTTGTCACTCTTACACTATAAATAAAAAAATGTTTGACTTATGTCAAAAGATTAGATAGAAAATTTTAGATCATAATTGATTAAGGTTAGTTAGCGAAATATTAGTAAAAAGAACCATAAAATGCCATATAATTAAAAAACTTTAAAGATCTTACTAATTACTTGCTTAATCTGCTAAGTCATTAAGCTTTAATATCACGTTTGGCTACTAAAGAAACAATTATTTCTTCTAATTAGCAATTCGATCTCTCGATTATATTAATACGCTTAAGTTGCAGTTAAACTGCCGACTGGTTTAAAACTTCAGCATTTGTGGCTGTTGTAAAAAAGTTGTTGAGTTCAGCATTATTTTTAAACAGAGTCGACAGGTGTAGAAAATGTTTTAAAATACAAAACGAACCAAATTCTGCTAGTTCTTTGGATAGGTTCACCTTAGTTCTAAATAATGGCATCATATCTTATAGTTAAAAGATAGACATAGATTAAAGTTATTTAAAATTATATTAAGAAAATATTTAGAGCGAAAGTAAATATTAAAAGGTGTCGAGGTAGACCGAGACTAACTTTCAAAGACCATGTGAGCAAATTGCTCGAAGAGGGGAAGGTCAAGAGTACTCGGATACCTAGACGTGCGTGTATGAAGTAGTTAATGAACCTGAAAGAAGCGAAAGAGGTATGTAAGGATCGTGACACTTGGCGATCTGTTCTCTCTGGCTACCCCGTTAGTGATTGTGCGTGAAGATAAGTAAGTAAGTAAGTAAGTAAAATTATATTGTTACGTTTATTTCTCATATACATATTATAAAAATGTCGCTACCTAAAAATATTTCCTTATATTCGTAAGAAAATATTCTGTGATCGACCCACACTTCGCCTATCGGTACGAGGCTGTATTCACAGCCTAGTCGGCGCATTGCCCACACTATTATATGGAGTGAGCGGCCCCTTATTATATGGAGTGACGATCGGATAAAACATGCAGAAATTCGATAAATGCAATTGGCTCAGGACCGTGCTTTGTGGGATTCCTTGGCGGAGGCCTATGTTCAGCAGTGAACTTGTGAAGGACTCTAACGAAGACGTTGATCATTTTTACGTAGGTGCCTTTAATCCAGTGCTTGACCATAATCCCACCGAGTGGCAAGTGGTAATGAAGCTCCAGGTGGCAAAACGTACTAAGCATACAATAACCTATTCACTCTTGCCTTGAAGACACCCAAATTGTAATCGGACAGAGTCACAGACGCCGAAAAATTATTTCACAATTTATGTAAATCACAAAACTATTTCAATCATATGTTTTAAGCAACGTCTAGGATAATATTAAAAGTAACATTAATAATATCCCACTATAATCAATTATATGGGATCAACCCATGTTGGCTTATAGGTCTCATAATTATATGGGACTGAACAGAAAAGAGCAGTTACTTGCACTGCAGGTCGTAAAAGAACACTAACGGAATATTGGGTTTGTACTTGGGTTTGTAATGTATAGGCGATGGAACCTTTGACTTCTCTCACAATTTTCCATCTATAAGCACATTATGTTAGGCTAAACGTAGTCCGATCCCCTTTTGGCGATGACTATGACTATGATATTGTGCTGATGGACCGGGCACATTCAAGGATATTTTTGGTCGACATTACCATTGTGACGAGAACCTCGTGAAAGCCGAAACAGATAAGCAAACATATTTCTGGTCCTGACGCAATTAGGTAGCCGACATGTGGAGTGGTTTGCCGACCGAAATTATTCCTGTAGTCTTTTCTGCGAACGGGCTAATCCCGATCAGCCTCCCGGGTCATCAGAGACTGCTCCGGACTCAAATGCAGAAGGCGATGCTCCTCGATACCACCCGCATCGTCCGCCGAGTTCTTTCCCTTTCTCCCTAAACCTCGGCCTTTTGATCTCGCCTGCTGAGGGCTTCCATCTGGTTGGGTTTATATTTATTTACGTCATTTTTATTGATACATTTTACTATATTTATCATTTTCATTTATATATTTATGCAACCCAACCAGATGAAAAAACTATATAAATACCCCAATAATAATAACTATTTAAACACAGGTGTATTCATACTCAAACATACAAGAGCCGTGGTAGCTCAGATGGTTAACGCTCGCTGTAAATTTCACAATACGCGTGCAAACCGGGTTCGATCCCCGCCGGCACCAATGAAATTGTTAATTGCAATTTTAAGTTCTGATTTACCACGTGCTCGGCGGTGAAGGAAAACATCGTGAGGAAACCTGCATGTCTGAGAAATAAGAAAAAAAAAATTCGAAGACATGTGAAGTTCGCCAACACACATTGGGGCAGCGCGGCGGACTATTCCTTGCCCTAAAACCCTCTCAGAAATGAGAGGAGGCCTGTGCCCAGCAGTGGGACGTATATAGGCTGTAACTTTACTTTTTACTTTTATATTCATACTCATAGCCAAGAATATGTGAGGACCTGGCAAAAATGCCTGTATTGCAAATCACCAAGTCCCCACGCCACGAGATAAAAAAGAGCAATATTAGTAATTGAGTGTTACAGGTATCGTAGAACTTATTTGACCATAAGACACATGGTGTTTCCATATAATTGTTTTAAAATATTTTTTCACAGATCATAAAAAATAACTAAATTGATATTTGTATTAACTGCCAGCTATTTTATTTTTACTAAGAGCAAGAACCTGAACATCGCAAACCAAGAATTACTTAAAAAATCTATCTGCAAATCTAATTGGTTTAGTCACAGTGATAAGTTATCATTGTATTTTCTGATAAGCAAATCAGTTAGTGATTAATCAGTTCTGCTTCAAAAAAAATGATGCACATGAAAGGATGAAAAGTCAACCAAGAGTATAGATCAGTTTTCAATTGTTTCAAACCAATGAAATGAGAAAATAATCTCTTAAGTCGCTATCACAAAATTTAATACAGAAAACACTACATAATATTATCACAATTATGTTATCTAGAAACGTAGAACGGTAGAGGTGACTTTCTCTGAAGACTCTTCTAGACATTCTTAATGTCTGACGCTTGTTTAACTCCAGCTATACAGGGGAACAACAACGCGGCCGATCACCGAAAGCATTGTTCCTCCAATTGATACCGAATGCAAATACGTGAGGCATTGTCATTGCTTCTCAGCTATAAATCAAAGCAATGCTCTATCCGTCCCGCGCTCCAATACGGGCGTCCCGCTGTTTAACCGCACAAATTTACGACCGCCCCCGAACGTTCCCGAGCGTACACGAGATGCTGATCGTATTCCCGCGTTATTTCAACAAAATATCGTGATTTATACAAAACTCGGGAACGGGGTTTTCGTACTTTCGCGAGACTAATATCTCTTAAAGTGAAGGCAATAAATTATAAAATGCTTCACATTGCACATACCGAGATGGAATTCGCTGTTATGGGTATTCCGAGCGATCTTATTCGACTCGAAAGAAAAGATTTAGACTAGTAAACTTTTGTTAAGCAAAAAAGAAAGATCAATTTTTTATAAAAAAACTAAATGCTCCTAGGCACTAAATCACTTCTGAAGTATATAACCTAGTTAATACAAAAAAAAGGATCATAATAAAATTGCTTCATAATTGACATAGATATCGCGTAACAAAGGCACGAAAAATATGCAGTCGAATTGTAAACCTACTCCTTTTTTGTCTCATTTTCAATAAAGAGGATCTCCAGTTCTCTACACTCACCATACGAAACACAGCAGTATTAAGCTGCTATTTGACGCTGGTATATTGTAAGAGCATGGTAGAGTCCTTGATCCTTTCCCTGACGAGCCGGACCATTCGTGCTACAATCATAATATAATTAGCATTTAACTATTTAAAGGTGACGAAGAAGAAAAAAAATTATAACTATATAAGTAATATTTTAAATTACTTTTGATTTATTTTTAATGGAGAAAATTCACGTAAGTCAGAGAGCAAAAGCATGTTCGCCTTGGCGTTTCTCTGTTTTGTAGACTTCGTAATGAGCAGTAGAACTAGAGTAACCGATAGGATCGATAACGTGAAGTAGCAATGGGCCGGCCATATAGCTCGATGAACAAATAACCTAATAGGGAAGAAAGGTTTCCGAGTGGCAGCTTGTACCGGTAAACGAAGCTTAGGGGACCCCTACTAGATGGGATGACGACAGACGGATTTTATACACGGTAGAGCCATGCTGCATTTATATTCGTAGTATATGTATAGATGTAGGACGAATGGGTTAGCTCGACCGATGAAGGACCACTTTCTCACAGAATACCAACGTAAAATAGTAGCTTAAGCTGTCAGTTATCTGCTGTACTTCGTATGGTGAGTGTAGAGAACCGGAGACCCTTTTTATTGGAAACCAGGTATTCGGCGGTCCTCACGGGTGACAACGCATATGCATTTTGATTCGTTATCGAGAATAGATGTAGATTTCTAGGGGCCTTAGCAACCACTTACCATAGGTGGACTATGTGCTTGTTTGTCACGACGTCACGGATGTTGATGAGTTATCAATTTATACTAATTCAAAGTAATTCGAACACCAAACAACTAAACAACTGTGAAGTGACACCAGCGTACGCTACATGAGTATAGCAAAGACCATCAACAATACGAGATCCACCCAGAGCTGAGATTTCACGACGCCAACACGAATAAATATTCCTTTTATTCCAATTTGTCAGCTAAGCCACTCTCAACGGCGACTTATCTTCGCTCGCAACGGTAAGCTCCCGCCAAAACAATACGGCAGTATCGTTAAAAAACGTGCTCGAGTGCGGCATTTATCATCGTTGATTAAATACCATTGTTTTGTATCGGACGGAGACGCAGCGGCGTCTTGCTCCTTTTGCTTCTCTCCACGTCTCGCATTATGGCTGCATGGAGACAATAAGTCTGTTAAATTGGCCTCCTATGCTTGCTATGCGGTTGTGTTTATGTTTGTGTGGACGCTTGTTCGACGTTTGCTCGCAGGCGCATTGTAAATTCTTGGCTGGCACGACAGAAATTTGTTTTGCGATGTTTCAAGTTATGGTTATCTATAGTAATCTATATCTAGTATCATTCTATCATCTAGTATCATTTTATATTGCGATTAGCAAAACAAACTTATTATTTTACAAATTGAAATATTTAGTCTTTTTTATGCTTCTATTCTAATTAATTTTATAATTGAGATAATAAGACTGCAAGTTATTGTTTCACATGTTATCGCTTTCCTATTATTTAGTTCACATTATATGGGAATGACCTAAATCAATCTTTCCCTACAATATTTCAACTGTATGCCGTATACTGCCTAGTAGTCGTAAACGCAGTTTCTAATCATGAAGTCTCGGGTTCGAATTCCAGTTTGGGTCAAAATCAGTTGTTGGGTTTTTATGTCAATAAATTCAAAGTAGTAGCCCGGAGCCAGGAAATTGTAGGTGTTGTACCCCCGTGCCCCGCAAAACACATAAAGCTAAAAGATCAGGTCAGGTAAAGATCAGGCGCAGGTCCGGGACCTGCGCCTGATCTCTCCGCCCGGCTTCGCATGGGTTATTTCTGGATCTCGAAAACAGCGCCACTTACTGGATATAAATGTGTACCTTGGGACCCATTCAAATATACACAATAAATTTCATCAAAATCGGTCCAAATGTTTTTGAGTTTTAGCGAGACCAACGGACAGCATTTGACTTATATACATATAAACCGTGTACAAAAATAATTCATTAACAGTCATTCGTTAGAAATAACGTTCATTAAAAAGGCATATAAATAAACTATGCCTTATTTAACGAACTCTGTAATGGCTGGCCCTTAATGTCACGTGACACAACCAGTCTTCTGTACATCATCACCATCATCATCATTACAGCTCTTCACAAGTCCACTGCTGAACATAGGCCTCCCCCAAGGAATGAAACAAACCACGGCCCTGAGCCACCTGCAGCCATCGACTTCCTGCATGTCTTACCAGGTCGTCACTCCATCTAGTGACGCAAGTAGACGCAAGTGGCCACTTGTGTCTTTTCAACTTAGAAGTTTAATAAATAATATAAGCTCAAGCCTATGAAAAAAATAGGAATGTCATTTGCGTCTTGTCAACTACAAAGCAATTTAATCATTGATGCTATTTAAAAAAAAAAACGCGACTTTTGGGCCTAACCTATAATTATTTGAATCACTGTGAGTACCAAGATGTTAAGACGTAAGAAACCAAAAGCGCTGTTTCATTTTAGAACTATTTATTTACGTCTTTTCATCTAAGTAATCGATCCAAATATTGTTAAAGATGATGTAGCAATTGATCAATTAAGTCTTTAGTTTGTGTTGAATTTGAATACGTATTTTCTACTTAAAAAAAAATGTTGCTTATGATCAACAGTTACGTCCGAAACTCTTACGATATTTTCTAAACTTACTAACACAGATATTCTTGAAAATTATAAAAATTGAGTAGATTGTATATGATGCGCCGTTTTATCCTGAGTCGAATGCTATATATTTAACTCATTTTGTCCAAAAATGTTGCACCCTTTTTTCTTATGACGGCAAAATTGGACATGTAGTGGCGGCTTAAGACAAGCCATCCCCCATTTTTAGGGTTCCGTAGTCAACTAGGAACCCTTATAGTTTCGCCATGTCTGTCTGTCCGTCTGTCCGTCCTCGGTTAATCTCTGTGACCGTTAGCACTAGAAAGCTGAAATTTTGTACTAATATGTGTATCAATCACGCCGACAAAGTGGTAAAATAAATATTGGAAAAAAATAAAAAATGTTTTATTAGGGTAGCCCCCCTATATGTAAAGTGGGAAGTGATTTTTTTTTAATTTCAACCCTAACGTGTGATATATTGTTGGAAAGATATTTAAAAATGAATAGGAGTTTACTAAAATCATTTTTTGATAATGTCAATAATTTCGGAAATAATCGCTCCAAAATTAAAAAGAACAATGTGTCCCCCCCCCCTCTAACTTTTGAACCATGAGTTTAGAAAATATGAAAATCATCTTAAAAGTAGAACTTTATAAGGGCTTTCTAGGAAAATCATTATGAACTTGGATGGAAACAACAGTTTTTGTACAAACTCATAAGTCAACACTTATTGTGACGGGCGGGAAACTACGCAACCCTACACTGAGCGTGGCCCAACACGCTCTTGGCCGGTTTTTTCAGATATGTGTATAATCTTTGCTCCATATGTCACGTGGATGCCTCAATAGGCAAGCTAGCAAGCAATAGCTGTCCGTTAGTCTCACTAAAACTATACTTAGTTTGATGAAATGTTTTGTGTGTCTGAGTCTTATAGATAGTTTAGATTCACAATTAAACGCGGTAGATGGCGCTGTTGTCGAGATCCAGAGATCACACCTGCGATGCCGGACCGGATCTCTAGTATTTGATAGATATAATGAACTTTGACATGCAGGGCGAGCAGTATTAAAGGTGCCAATTCATCTGCTAAGGGTAGCGTTTATGAAAAATCCCTGCTACTAATAACAAAGAGGGAGCCAATAAAGTCTTACCAGTGCCTCGTTGTTCCAGTGGTTGTAGTAGTGCGACTGCTGATCATGAGGTCCTGGGTTCGAATCCCGGGTCGGGCCAAAAAATCAATTATTGAGTTTTTCTGTCAAGAAATTCTCAGTAGCTGCCCAGAGGAAGTTGGCGGTGTCTCACCCCAGTGCCTCGGAAAGCACGTAAAGCTGTTTGTCCTGCGCTCGATCTCTCTCCGATCGTGTCGGTTTACCGTCCCATCGGATTACGAGAGTGAGGGAATAGAGAGTGCACCTGTGCTTGCGCATACACTTGGGCACTATAACCCGTCCTGCGCCGATGGCTAGACTCCGTTGAGGCTGGCCGCCGTGACCGAAATTCGGTCTGGAGGACATTATTATAAGTCTTACCAATATTAGGCCAAATTAGGTCTAGAACCCAATATTGGGCCAAATTAGATCTTAGGTTTCCATCTCCCACTATTTTAATTATTTACGACTGTGATGCTACATGGTGCCGGTTTGAGTAAGTCCGTTAATTTAAACGTTGGTACATACATTGATTGACCACACAGTATACACAATACAGAAACACATTTTCCAAATAAAATTAAACAGAGTATATTTAAAAATCTTAAAGTAGCAGAACTTGCAAGTATAACTGCAAAAGATACAAGATAAAAAAACGTAAAACAAGAGTTTTATGAAGACACGCGATTTCTATATCTAGATCGTAATCCGAGTGGACGCTGCGTTTTTAAATATGTTAGTACTTTTAGGAAACGCACGCGTCCAAGTACGTGACTGCTTACACTTAAATTGCGGCGGCGCGACTTCAATGAGAACAAAGGCTTGCTTCTATCTCATGCGTTCTTTTGAAGAAAGGCAATGTACATATATAGGTATTATAACAGTAAATATTTTGTATCTAACTACCTTATATGTTGAAATCGGTGAAATATCGATTAGAAGTGGAAGATGTTATTAACGCAGCGGAATAAAATATAGTATCTATGCGTGTGACCACGATAAAACTGGATCTTTCACTACATGGGAGGATTCCTTTTCTGTATATGCTAGGAAACCATCCTGGACCAGGATTCCTGGTTAGTGCCCCTTACCTATTTTTTCCACGAGGCACAGTACATCCACTGTATTCCTGTTTAAACTTTAATAACTATTTTAACTAAACTATAGCTTTTAGCAACAAAATCTCCAACAATGTCGTACGCCTATTTATTGTTATATAAAAACTACATTTGCTTTACACTGATAAGAGGTAAACTGTTATAGCATTGTTAAAGAATTATTAATATTTGTATCTATCAACAAGCTATTCAGTTATGATACGAGTATATTATATACGTGGTGTATTATGTGATTTAAGGAAATTATTGACTATGTCCAAACAATTTGAAAAATGACCAATATAAGAGGCTAATATAACAATAACTATTAAAAACATTTTTTTATTGTTTGACTGAGCTTTATGAAAACATTTCTTTCACTAATTACGCAGATAATAACAGGCGGTAAAATTAAAAATTTTGTACGATCGATTTCAATACAAATAAAATGAGAACATCATTAATGTAGTCAAATTCAATTAAATAGGCATTATTAAGGATAATTCAAAACAGACTCTTTTGGAAGGCGGTTAAAAAGAAGCGTTTAAATCAAATAACTAAGTATAACACTTTTAACTTTGTTAAAAGTACGAAAACACGTATCAAATAACATAAGCGACAGTAGGTTAAGATACGGCTAATTAGTTGGCGACGGAGCCACAGACGAGAATCACCGCTAGGGTCAAGAAGACTGATGCTTCCGGCTGCTAGTTTTACCTGGCCACATAGCCTCCATGTGATGGATTCGAATGGGTCCATTGCGCAAGTGGAGTTAGATAAATCGCAGAGAAAGGCGCGCATAGTGTTCTGGTGCGTCTTACCTGAGATAGAGTAAGGAGGAGTGTTCTTCTCCCGAATAAGAGAGCTGCGGATATACTAAGCTTTCCCGTGGCAGCAAAGATTACACGATAGGGTTTTAGTGAGTGCGAGTCCGGCATTTACCTATGTAAAAAAAGGTTAAGATGAGGCTGGGGTGCCCCTGGCCAGAGCGTGGCTTTTGTCAAACATGTAGGTAGTGGCGGTGTAAGAATATCCAATACCCCATACCGTCCCGTCTAGTAAAAGGCGATAAAGGGAAACAAAGTAGGATATCGGCACCAGCGAATTCCTAGTAACAACTTTAAAAACTGCGGTTATCAATATGCCTGCAAATAGTGGCAACTTATACATATTATACATATTTATTTCACGTAACGTAACCAATCAAAATAAGTGGTGAGGCGAAGTGTTCCAGACAGTGGCCATGACAACTTATTCTTAACAAATCTTCGTACAGCACGTGATGCATAGACAACAGGGTCCGCTGCACCCATCATAGCTACACAATTTTTGAATAATAATAAAAATAAGAAAGTCCTCTAGACCGAATTTCGATCACGGCGGTCTGTCTCATCGGAGACTAGGTATCGGCGCAGAACAGGATTATAGTGCCCAAGTGTATACATACGCAAGCACAGGTGCACTCTTTATTCCTAAGCTTAATTATAATAATATTGACGTAAGCGCAGGACCAACGGCTTTACATGCTCGGGGTGAGACACCGTCAAATTCCTGACTCCGGGCAGATACTGAGAATTTCTTGACGGAAGAACTCAATAACTCTTTTTTGGCCCGACCCAGGATTCTAACACGGGACCTAATAATTAGCAGTCTCATTTACAACCACTAGAATAACGAGGCAGTCAATTTTTGAATACGAAGAGAACAAAGCCCTAATTGAACAGGAGACTATGGCAAACATCCCCCCTACGAGGCATATGTTCAACAGTGGACTTTGAAAGGCTGATAGAATGAAAAAAACGTAGGAATATTCATAATGACAAACAATAATTAAGTTTGAATAATTACATGGCCCGATTTGTATAGTCATTATTCATACTGCGCTAGAATTGTAATGTACTTGCTTCATTATATTATATAAATAATATTAGGATGTAGAGAGGAATGTACTTACTTTTACGTCAAATGATTGAAGCACCTATACGCTCTACTTTAGTGGCCATTATTTGGGGAAAAACACTTCTGGAAGTACTGTTTGCCAACAGGCTGGTAAAGTGATACAAATACAATCATTGCAAGGGGATCGATTTTACGCAAAGCAGACCATCGTATTCTAATTACGAAATCGTTTATAATACGCTTATAATGATAAAGTAAAACAAGTTAATAAAGATAGGCAGGTGATATAAACTAACAACTTGTACTGAAACTTTAACATAATTAAACATGTAATAAAACTACAAGTACGTATAACCAGAAGCAAGTGAGGCCATATGCAATCAACTATAAAATATTTTTTGCGACGTAACTCGATAAACATATATTTACCATCAAACAACATTGCTGAAACTATATATACCGTAGAATATTACATTTTGTTAATAAACCGCGTACAATGTCAAATGTAGCATTAAAATAAGTAATGAAATATACATTTAATTTCCACAAGCTGATTAGATAATCTCTCACTCGCATAAGAAAATACCACATCAATGAAACGCATGAAGCAAAAGTTGAACTCGTTGCTTATCTCAAATAAATGAACTGAGCGAACAAAACCTCATTCAAAACGCTCCTCCCATTAATAAATTACAACGGAAATATAATGCAAAAATATGACATAAATAATAACCGATGTCACGACGATCCAACATAATGACGATCCGGTATGAATGAACACCAAAACTGAGGCACAATTATACTTCGTGAGATTCATCCGAGTCCACATATTGGTATTAATAAATTACGTCGCGAAGTATGAAACGTACATTGGCCGGATGACAGCGAGACGTTGTGAGGCCGCCAACAAAAACCTGGAATGTTGTTGCAATAAAAATGTAGTTCAGACAAATACGAACGTGGCGCTGGAAAAACCGGAGTCGCTCAAGCGTCGCATTAACATGGTTAATTAATTTATTAATTAGCATCAATTAATCGTAATACGTCGGCGGAACGGACCGACGATACGGCTGGATAGTTTTTCCAACAAAGCTTAATTTCAAACAGACTCTTATCACGATTCTCTATTGCTACTGAAAGTAAATTTCGAAGATGCTGACGATACATATAATAAAAATTAAAATTAATAATAAAAATGTTTGAATGTTTGATGGCAGTTTGAGTCTAAAGTTTGGGACGAATTTCTTTTTTATAGAATTAGGGTGACAAACGAGCATTCAGTCCACCTGATGGAAAGTGGATGCCGTGCCGTTTATTTACTCATGTGGCCGTGGTCCATAGACATCTATTAAGAATCAAAATACAGATGCGTTGCCACACGTGAGGACTAAGATGGTACGCCCCGTTTCCAGTAAAAGGGTCTCCGGTTCTCTACACTCACCATGCAAAACACAGCAGCATTAAGCTGCTATTTTACGCTGTTGAAAGCGTGGTCTTTCCCCAGTTGAGCCAACCCATCCGTGCTACAACCATAATACAGCTGCAGCGTGGCTCAACCGCTTCTAATTTAGTTATAAGACAGTAAGGCGGCGACGTCGCTCGATTTCGGACGAATAAACCGAGTGCAAGCGATTTTTATCGATGAAACACAGTGTATCTTACAGTAGACCGGTGACGAGCGACTCATGCGTGACCAGTGGGGCTACAAGCCATGCAATTATTGCCTCAAGTCGTACTCGTACGGTAAATATTGGGTGCGTTTGGCAGAAAAAACAACAAGAATTTTAAATCATCTTATTTAATTTTATTTTGAAGTAGAGTTTATAAGTGTTGTGAAATTTTTAAGTAATATAATATTGAATAAAATGTTATAAAAATTCATGATTTAAGTTTTTATGAATACTTTAATGTTGGTGTGAGGACTTAGAACACAATATTTTTTAAACTTCTTTCACCAAATGTTCTTTAGTGGCCGGTCCGTTGCACCGGTTGCACCACAACTATGGTGATACGTCTTACCATTACAGTCTATCAAAGGTCCCTTACTGAACATTGGCTTCACTATAGTTGCCACGCTTGGCAGGCTGGTTGGCAAACGTAGTTTTTTTTATATTTCAGTTGTTATAAGGAAGTTCCTGCTGCCTACCTTCTGGTTTGTTTCCACTTGTTGCCTCTGCGACATCGACGGGACGATGTGGGGTGGCGGATATTTTTACACCGACACATAATATATGGCTGAGAAAAATCTGTGGCCCCATAAAAGAGCGTGACGGTATCTATCCTCAACGCATTTACCCTTGAACTGGACGCAGTTATCGGCCACGAGAACATCGTCAGGTTCTGTAAATCGCAGCGACTGAGGTGGGCGGATCACCTTGACAGAATGCCGGACACAAGAGCCGTAAAATAATGACAAAGTGGACGCCGCAACAAAAGAGACCGGGAGGCAGGCCTAAAAAGCGTTGGAGTGTCTGTGCGGAAGAAGATCTCAGGAAGATGGGAAAGTTACAAGCTGGAAGAAGGTAGCCAGGCAGCGTGACAACTGGAGGAAGATTGTGGAGGAGGCCAAGACCCACAAAGGGTTGTAGCGCCAACGGAAGTAATGTAGCGTCGTCGTCGCCGCCACAAGCGAAATACACCGAAGCCTAAATCACGCTATCAACATTCCGAATCATAGACGGTATATATAGAACTTCTCCGAACTATCACTAGGAGTGTCGGCCGCTCCCCGGGCAGAACACCTTGCTCGGCGGGAGATCTCCCCTTTTCCTTCACGGCCACAGTGGTGACCCCGACGTGATCTGAACACGCAACCAAACAACCTTCGGAAACTTCAAGCTTCATCATCGTCATAGAATACCCCACCCATTCGCTCCCGAGCAGATATCGTCTGCAGTCTTCATATCCTGCAAGCCATCTAGCTTCACAAGGTTCATCGCAGCATTGGAATAATAATGCTTCCTGTTCCTTCAAGCTACTCTCTGCGCTATACAGTGTTCGGCACGGCTCTGAGCCTTACTGCTCGCCTCTGCTTCACGGCACTCTCGCAGATTACTTGCCTTCTTCTCGACTCACCGCAGACTACAAGGCAATCTCCTGGCACTTGCACATTCGTCGGCAACGAGGCTGCACTATCGACCTCCGGTCTGAGCAGGGGGGTGATGTAGCGGCGCTGTCGTCGCCGCCACAAGCGAAATACACCGAAGCCTAAATCACGCTATCAACTTTCCGAATCATAGACGGTATATATAGAACTTCTCCGAACTATCACTAGGAGTGTCGGCCGCTCCCCGGGCAGAACACCTTGCTCGGCGGGAGATCTCCCCTTTTCCTTCACGGCCACATAAGTAAGTACATAATATATGGTCTAAAACGCGAAATAGTATACAATAGTACGTAGTACTATTATTTATTCTGTAGCAATAGTTCGGTGTCTTTACGTTTTCTAAACAGTTAATATTTAAACGCTATCGAAGACAAATATGTATTTATTTCATATTAAGCTATAATTATTAATATATTCCACATGAAAAAAGTATTTGTTTGTCCTACAAATTGTTGTTCCGGGTCTCGATTTTTTACCATATGCAATTTATGTAAGGTATGTAAAACGCTTCCACGATACAAGAGAAATTACTAATGTAGGTCAACGTTTTTTTTAAATCTATACTATCTTAAATATTTCAATCAATATAATTTCAGAATATAATTAGCTGTGTAACCTAATAACCTAATATGGGAATAGCTTGGAATGGAATGGAGACATTGCTTATGTAAGCGTGCGACGCCCCATGGTTAGATGGAGCGATGATCTGTATAAGCTAGACTAGACTGTTAGTCTGGCTGGAAGTAGATAGGTAAGTAAATGGAAGGCGGTGGATTGGCTGATAATTTTTTAGAATAATTAGGCATATTATTTCTAAACCTATTCAGGCAATTTTACGAGAAACAGGTGAAATTTCTTTGCATTATCGTACTTTTATAGACGATTAACATAAACTATTGGACTGGACACAATTAAGTTTTATTGTGTTATTTAATGCGGAGCGTCGCAAACAACGGCATTTTTGTCCCCATGGGTATATCAACGCGACGATTTGAGCTCCGATGCCAGCATTTTGCGAAGTCTTTTATGGATCGTATACTTGGTTTACAGGCGTCGTTTTTGATAACGGTGTATTGATGCGTTTTATATTAGGCTTCAGTAGCGCATCGTTTTAAGGCGCTTAAATCTTCGTAAAATTAGCGCTAGTTATAAAACCAACAAGATAAACCAGTTATTCGCTTTATTTATGGCTATGATTCTCTTTGTCAATCGGTTTCATGTATCGATATCGATTAAATGATTCCATATCATTTAATTTAATATTTTGTTTGCATATCATTCAAGCATTCTGTAATACTAGCCTGCTGATGGAAATCAAAGTTTCTCATTTAACGAGAGAGGAACTTGAAGTGCCGTAAATGACACTGCTGTATGTCTTTGATTTTTACTTAATTATTGTATTTATTAATCATAAGTTTTCATATACGAAAACTGATGAAATATGTGATACTTTATTATTTTATACGAACATCTTTGTACTATATTTCTTAAGAATAAAAAAATATTATTATTATTATTTATACCGAAGTTTATTTTGTTCATTTAATATATTTATTGTGAACCTCTATTAATAAAAACACTTTTAAACACTAGCACATAATAGGAAATGTCTTAAATGCGTTACCTCGGCTCTATGTTTAGGTTTAAATGTGCTATTTTTAACCGAGTTTAAAAAATCGAGAAGGTTATTTACTCGACGTGTACGTTTACTGATTTCCCGGAAACGGTTAAACCGATTTAAATTATTTTTTATTTATTTATTAGATTATAATTTATGGAAGGTTCCATATAATTTTTAGGAAAAAGTTCCATCCACTAGTATGTAAAAATAGGAAATAAAATATTTAAAGTGCCTATTTAAATGACATTTCAGTTGTAAACTTAAATGTGTGATATTCTTTAGATCACTCAAAAGCAATTCTTCGATGCACTGACTTTGTCTTGTCACCGACTTCAGCAGCTATTGTTGTGTAATTGCCAGTGTGAATTTATTTATTATTTTTGAAGTCGGTTCTAACCTAATTTTTATTAAACGACTAGCGATTTGCCCCGGCTTTGCACGGGTAAATTCTGGATCTCGACAGTAGCGTCACCTAATATTACTAACTATTCTATAATATTCATCAAAATCGGTCGAACAATTCTCGAGTTTTTACGACTAACTAACACCAATTGATTATTATATATAGAGATTAATTAGGTAGGTATACTATATTTGAAATCCAAACACTAACATAACACAATGATAAACAAAAAAGATTACATTTACAGATTAGATAAACGAAAGGTTGATAAGAATAGATTTGATTACAAGGTCATAATTAAAATGAAGTCTTTCGATGGATTTCGAATGCTTAAAAATATGTATATTAATACCTTTAAATGAGCAATTCTTATATATACATATATATATATATATATATATATATATATATATATATATATATATATACGTTTAAAGTTTATATAAATATATACATAAACGGCATTTCGGAAACGGCTCCAACGATTTTCATAAAATTTTACGTACGCATCGGTGGTAATAAATTGATCTAGCTAGGACTTATTTTTGGAAAATGTCCTTTTGTCCTTGTTTTCAGGCAATAAAAAACTGCTACAATATAAAAAGGTAAATTTTGACATCGTACTAACGATCTTAATAGCTCAAGTGGGATGTCGGATGGTCGCGAAACAGGAGTCCCCTGGTTCGCGTCCTGTCTCTGGTCCGACTTTTTTCCTTTTTTGTCAAGTTCCCTTCTTTTGTGAGAAAATCTATTATTACGAGCCCTTTTTTTAGTATTTTTTTTAAAAATACGAAAATTTAAATTAAACTAATTGCACTCATGATTTTTTATTCAAATAACCACTTCAGTTTTTTCTATGATGCCAATAAGGTCAAAAAATATTATTCATGTTTCATCGGTATGTAATTTGTATTTAAATATAATTTCCAAAAAAAATACCGAGGAAAGCTCGGTCATCCAGGTACTATGTAATAAATCATACAACGGGTGATAAAGGAATGTCAAAAATTAGGAGAAATCCTTCATGATTGCCGTAAATAGAAATAATATGTAAATGAATCATCAGCCTAAGCAGTCGATAAAGAGCAGAGGCTTGACCGATAGATCGCATTACCTGCTAGATAGACATCTCCAACATCGACTCGCTCGCCAGCCGTTTCTGATGCATTTAAAAAAAAAAGAATGACAAACGAGCTCACATTTCAGATCCACTTAGATAATGCGCTCTATAGACAACCACATCTATTCTCGATTGAGAATCAAAATGTCGATGGGTTGTCACTCTTAAGTACTAAGATAGAATGCGTTGTTATGACCAAAACGGACCACTAAAATGCACGTAAATGTATTTAATAATGCACAGTTTCAACGCTGAAACTGCACGGTAACTGCAGGCTGGTGAATCAACAACCTAATAGGTTCATAAACTGTACTTTCTCATCAGACGATATATTATAACACTGACATCAACTGCAACATTTATATATAACGCACTGTACGAGTATATGTTACATACACCGACGCATCACTCACACAAGTGTTACCGAGGTGTTTAGCTAAAATCATGACAGTATACTCGTACTAATTTTAGTTTTGTTAGTAGTTATTGCAGTCATGATATCTCCTCAAATAAGTTTAGTAAGCCCTTAAATCAGTCACGACCCCGGGAAGCGATCTCATCATGCTGAGATATTTAGTAGTGTCGGACATCCAAACAGAACGTGAGGCGCCGTTTCGTCTTTCCTCGTGAGAGCCCTTCATAAGGGACTGTCTGTATCTCCTGCGGTAAACAGATTGTTAAAAGAACCTTGTCCTGATAGTACTAGTGACTATCCGGATCTATCTGCCTCGTTAGTCTAGTGATTGTAGTAGTGCGACTGCTGATCATGAGGTCCTGGGTTCGAATCCCGGGTCGGGCCAACAAAATCAGTTATTGAGTTTTTTCGTCAAGAAATTCTCAGTAGCCGCCCAGAGTCAGGAAGTTGGCGATGTCTCACCCCGTGTCTCGGAAAGCATGTAAAGCCGTTGGTCTCTCTCTACGGTCGTGTCGGTTTACCGTCCCATCGGATTATGAGAGTGAAGGAATAGAGAGTGCACCTGTGCTTGAGCATACACTTGGGCACTATAATCCTGTCCTGCGCCGATAGCTAGTCTCCGTTGAGGCAGGCCGCCGTGGCCGAAATTCGGTCGGGAGGACATTACACATTATTATTATTATTATCTGGATCTATTGGGTTTCTTTAATCGTTTGAATGCCTTGGCGATGTGACCATTTATTGCATACAGAGCTTGTATAGCCTATCTGAAATCTCCATGGTTAGTCCAATACTGAACGTATAATAAACAATATAGTCAGTAACGTTTTATTTTATACCATCATAGATATGTAATTATTTTATTAAATGAATCAATTTGCACAACACCCTCTATAGTTCATAAAATATAGCTTGATCTCTGCAACAGCTGTCAGTAAAAATCACGCCTATGAAGTCCTGAATTTCTTAGTAGTACAGACACTACCTGTCAATGTCATACTTTATGGGCAAGCACTAATTAGGTTGGCATGCCCATAAAGTATGACGTTGACAGGTACTGTCTGTACAACTAAGAAATTCAGGACTTCATAGGCGTGATTTTACTGACAACTGTCGCAGATCAAGCTATCTTTTATGAACCATAGCTCACGCAACACAAGAGCAACAAAATTTGCTACCTAATGTACAGACGACAGACACGTTCTTAACGACAACTACAAAGGTATATTAAATTAAATAGGTATATAGTACGTATATATTATTGATTGTAATAATTATTTTATTTTATTTTAATCTCTTTCTTTCATGATTTTATAATGTTTCCTATGTGTTACAATTTTGTTGCAAATCTTTCAGTATTAAATGATATTAATATTTAATGAAATGCATTTAAATATTGTTAAGGAAATAAATGGCTTTATAATAATAATAGAGATGACAAATGATCTATATTCGCGATTACGATCATTAGATCAAGGCAGTTGGGAATGGGCTTATAAAAAATCCCTACTATGAAAGACATCTATATCCCACCCACAGTAGACGCGCGGGTTGGATAACCATCCAACTATCAATTACAACCTAGGCACCGCAACAGCTTATTATTATTATGAGCTGTTATCAGGAAGATGCTGCAGCCCTCCTGCCCATCTTTTGTTTTAATTTTCATCTATCGCCTCTTACGGCACCCACGGGACGATACGGATATTCTTACACCGCCACCTAGACGATTATGTGGGTAGGGTTGCCAGATGGATGGGATTCGTCTGGATTCTCCAAAAATTTCAAATGATCTCCAGACTCCCGACAAAACTCAAAATCTCCAGACAAACAGCTTCTCGGAAAGTTAACGTATGATCTTTGATTTAATAAAAGCTGAGTTAGTAATTAGACTGAACTTTGAAGTGAATTGTTCGAATTTTAAATATTTTCTGCATATTACTAAAGGATCCAAATTAGTGGACTCTAGAAAAGTCCAATGCCAAATACATGTGGCAATTTAAACAATTAAGTGTAGGTACTTAAATTAGTTGTGTTTAAAGTACCTTTTTTGTAACCTCCTCTCAAAAAAAGAAACTTTTTATTTTTATTATTTATTTCTCCCGACATTGTTATTAACAACCCCAAAATCATTTTCAAAATTTGTCCAGATATTTGGTTCTTCCAAACTGGCAAACATATATATGGGAGAATAAAATTCTCGAATGAAGTGTTAAAATAAATAATCGTGGGTTATTCTCTATCTATATTATAGTTATCTTATTATAATGATACTAGATAAACTTATTATTATGATATTCAATGAGACTACTGCTACTTTAGTCCATCAGATTCGATAGCATTCTATGACGAACATTACTTTATCATCTTTTATCGCTGAAGCTGTCCGCCGATATATCTGTCGATACTTGAAATAGGTACTTGAGATTTTTATGGCCCGACGCCAAAAGTAGTTTATCGAACGATCTATTTGGCCGCATTGCAATGCTTAGGATTCAAACTTCGGAATAAAAATATAGAAGGTTTATTTATATATGTTATTTAAAACGCATAGCACATTCGAAAACATTAACACTATTAGACTTATCATAGGTTTAAAAAAAGAAAATTATTAACTTTTCCCATAAAACAGAGTTATTTTTTTTAAATAAATACATGTGCGTAAATGATTTTACAGATACGTTATTTTTAATCATTAACTTACATCCGCGTCAAAATCGTAAATATTAGGTACACTATGATCACAAATTTGCCCATACAACATTTTTGTGAGGGATTTTTTGTGTTGTCAATGCATTTGGCATACGCTTAATATATAACCCACATCGATTTCTCCAATGAAAAACAAAAAGAAACCCCATTTATAAAGACGAATGAAATAAATTATTTTCCGTAACTGTAAGACATTACTCGTTTAAAATTTTAATAAACGCTTAAATGTTCTTATGCGAGGAGATGCGGTTAAACCGCTATCTATCGAAAATAATGAGATATGACTACGATTTAAATCTAGCATATCTTTGACTTTTAATGACACCTACACGACGAGAATTGTTGAACAGTTTTCTCTGGTACCAACAAATTACAAAAAGAACGCACGTAAATATTTATTCTAATTTACTATCCATCTTGCCGAGAGAACAATCAACTTGTTGTTTTTAAATTGAAAACATCCGGATAAATTATTGAGGGCTATGGTTAAGCTAAGCTAAATAGGACATCTCCAAACATGATATATTGTGTGGTGATGTCCTATCCAGCTTTGTTATCTCGACAAGGTGCCAGCTTTAGAACCATCTGTTCCAGCAGTGCACTTTTATAAGCAGGTAGTGATTGCAGTATTCTTAACACGTGCTATATTATGGCTGTAGCATGAATGGGTCGGCCCGACCAGGGAACGACCACGCTCTCACAAAATACCAGCGTAAAATAGTAGCTTAATGTTGCTGTGTTTCGTGTAGTGAGTGTAGAAAATCAGACACCCTTTTACTGAAAATACATAATTCATAATTCTTTATTGCATGTCACAAAGTATAAAGTTGGAACAATATATTTACAGAACATGTGACACCCTGTACGGGCGTAGCATATTAAAACAGAGTTTAAATTTTAATTAATATAGAATTCATTTTCATTTCATTCAAATTACAGTATTTATAGTACACGATATATAATTAATTATGTTATAAAATGTCAGACTAAATAATACTTACACATTTATTTTAAAAATTAAATTTCAATAAATATTGTCAACTGATCATTCGTCGTTTTTATTATATAAATAAAGTTTAAAAATTTTGATGAAAAATACTAACAATGTCAAATATGTAAATAGAAATAAAGAAAATTGTCAAATAATTAAAATTGATTTATAATTTATCATTAAAATATTCATTCAAACTGTAATATGTTTTTACAATAAGCATTTGCTTGAGTACTATTTAAAATTTACGACACTGGAGGGCTTTTATTGTATTAGGTAAATGGTTGTAAAACCTTATAGCCATGTAGTAGGTACCATTTTTATATAATACGAGATGTGTGACAGGAGCAACCAGATTATAACCTCGGCGTGTGCCGTAGCGACTGGGTCTATCTTCAAATCGCTGGAAATAATGAGGATTTTTCCTAACAAATCGGCATAATTCAAAAATGTACACGCACGTTACAGTTAGTAAGTTATATCTGGGGAACAACCTTCGACATGAATCTCTTGGAGCTGCGAATGTGATGATTCTAAGGCAGCGTTTTTGGAGCATGGATACCGCGTGTACCTCGGTAGAGTTTCCCCAGAATATGATGCCGTATCTTATCCAGGCAGCTGCGTGGCTGTGGTACGCAGTAAGTGCGCACTGCTCATTAGTATCCTTACGTAGCTCACGCAGGGCATAGCAAAAACTGCTCAACTTACTCACAACTCTTTCTACATGACTTTTCCATGAAAAAGTTGAGTCTATTATTATCCCGAGGAGTGAAAATGTGCGAACTTCCTCAATATTTATACCTTGGTAAGATATAGCGAGCGGGACTTCTGATCTCTGATATGGACGAAACTGCATTATTTTGGTCTTTTAAAATTTAGTAATAAGCCTAAAACCTCTAAATCATTCACAATTTTGCTAAGGCATTGGGTTATTTTTGCCTGCAAACTACTTCGATTTTTTTGTTTACAAGTAATTATAACTGTCGCGTTATCTGCAAACAAAACGACTCTATGTGGTGCTACTGAAGGAAGTTCGTTGATATAAATGGCAAACAACAAGCATCTTAGGACTCTACCCTGCGGTATAGAACCTGTTACTGTTGCAGTGGACGAATTTATGTCATTTATCAGTTTTCGATATTCATTTAAATGTGATACCTGCACGTACTGTTTTCTATTCGCAAGATAAGAAGAGAGCCATTCGTGCGGTTTCCCTCGTATGCCTAGCGAATATAGCTTTTCCAGCAAGGGTCCATGCAAAACGCGATCGTATGCTTTGGACATGTCCATAAAAATAGCACATCTTCCTTCATTTAGAGCATTCTAAATTTCTAAGATGCAGTCAAATACAGCGGATGTAGTAGAATGATCTTTTCGGAAACCATGCTGATATTTACTAAAAATGCTGTATTTTTCAAAAAAAATTATATATTTTACTACAAATCATTTTCTCAAAAAATTTCGAAATTACAGACAGTAATGCGATGGGGCGATAATTGGATACAGCAGTTTTAACGCTTTTTTTAAAAATAGGTTTTATCACGGCTAATTTTAGATTTAAAACGAGGTATTCCATCTTAGTCCTCAAGGGTAACAACGCATCTGCATTTTGAGGATAATTGTAGTTATTTATCGATAAGTAGTATAGTATTATATCGATGGATGAGGTGGCTTTTTGGGGGCTATGTTCAGAGTGGTTGTGAAGGCTGTAATGATGATGATGATGATGTAGTTAGTCTATGGGCCACAGCATCCACTTATCATCAGATGGACTTTATGCTCGTTTTTCACCCTATTCCATAAAAAAATGTATGGCCAATGGTTAAAACAGACAATCATTTGGAAGGCTAGGTAACGTTAGTTAAACGTCAAGAAAGGTTTCTTGCAAAATACGTTCCTACTCCGCGGTAATCACATTTAACTCTTTGTTGGTCAGCGGAGACGGCTACATTGATCTCACTTGTCGCTTCGGAACTTCCCGGGCATGCTCTATGGGATTTAGATCAAGACTTCAAGCTGGCCATAATCCTAACGACTAATTTCGACCTCTAGCATATACGCTTCCATATTGCCGGACTGGTGAGCGCGAGCGTTGTCCTCCACAAAAGTTGAGTTTTCGCCAAGAACATGACGTTGTGCATGAGGAATTACAAATAACAAGTATCTAGTCAGTGTGCCGTTATCGATAAAGACTAACCTCGTGTGTTTCAACGAACTTATTCCTGTCCAAACCATAACAGAGCCCCCCACCTAAGGTATGATTTCTTCAAAACATGCCTCTACAAAGCGTTATCGTCATCTTTATAGAACTCGTCAATATCGGTCTTCACTATAAGGAGATATCCTGGCTTCATCGGAGAAGAATAGCCTATCCCAGTCTCTTTATTTATTTATTATACTTTATTGTACACACAATAAGTTGGTAACAATTATTAAATATTTAAATAAATGTACAAAGGCGAACTTAACCCTAATAAGAGTTCTCTTCCAGCAAACCTATTGGGAAAGAGAAACAGTTTTATATATAAAGTAAGTAGGTAGCAGCGTGCGTACTTAATAATTAACATAACGCTACTTAATAGAAATTGGCTATAAGTTACAGTTAACAATTAACATATAAGTGTATAACATATAAGTATAATTTATTTTCTTATTTCTTTTATTCTTATTTCTATTAATTTACATACATATATACCAATAAAGATAATAAATATAAACATATATACACATATACACACACACACATATATACATATATATACATGTATATATATATATATATATATATACATTTATACATATAAATACATAAAATATGTGAATATTTATAATTCTAAGTTGACAGATAATATTTCTTTACTCTGCTCCGAAATATATCAAGAGAAGAGCTAGCACGTATGTCATGTGGAAGTGAGTTCCATAGCTTGACCGCCCTTACAGTAAAGGATCCACCACAACGGCTTGTGAAATGAAAAGGAGTTTTGAGAAGTAGTTGTTTAGTGGTCCGGTACTGAGTTTCACGAGGTACAAGATACTCAAAACGCTCGCGGAGATATGGAGGTGCAAGAGGATTAAAGAGTAGAAAGTATAGAAATGATAACACATGTAAGTCTCGACGTCTACGGATAGGAAGCCATTTTAATTGAGCCCTGTACTCTGAAACATGATCAAACTTACTTCTCTTCTTGCGTCCATGTCACACAATTTCGAGCGAAGCTAAGCCTGGCAACTCGGTGCTCACGGACTAATTTAGGGCTGCGGGCTGGGCGATGACAGCAAATATTGGCAACGAGAAGTCTCCACCTAACCTTCTATAGGCTAATTTGCATATTTCTTATTGTGGTACGAAAATTTACAATATCCACATGCCTTTGAACCACGAAGCATTAACTGCAACCCACCACAAGCAGCGTAATAATTTTGCTGGTTTTTATCACTTCACCTACAATTCTCAGTAAAAAACAGTAGAATTAACTTACAAATTAAAGTTAATTAAATAATGTTATTAAATTTTACTAGCGTTTCATACTTGCGAATCACATGCAGTTTGAGCCGCAAACTTTTACTGCTCATAATTCCATAAAGTTATTATTCCGAACGTTGTCCTCAGTTACAATTTACTTTAAGAACTGTGTTTTTATGACACATATAATTTACACGTTTTATTCGGTTTTCGTTTCAAAATATCACAAAAAAGTTAAATAGCTGTTAGTTTGTTAATCTGTATGACAGAACTTTGGGTAGCAAGTATCTAAAGAAGAGATTTGTTGTTATATATATATATATATATATATATATATATATATATATATAGACACAACATATAACATAATTAACGCACTTTGAGAAAGTAGTTTGTTCAGAATCGTTTACTGAATCGATTCCTATCATTTTTAATATAGGTAATTTTTTATCCCAAAAATAATTAAAACTACGTAAATTACAGTCATACTAAATCTGTACAGTCAAAACAAACTGAAATGTACCCTAACTTTAGGCAATAAGACTTTTAAGAGTGCAGTTTTATTTGTATTATTTAAAATTATTACTAATTCTGTCATTCAATAAAAAATAAAGAAAAATGAACTTTATTTCAAAGCATGTTAAAGTCTTTGCATTCGTGGATTTGTATTGTGACCACAACATTCTTTCGGAATTAGTATAACTAATTTGATAAATAATCAGTGCATAAAAATGTTTAACTAAATTTCAGTGTAAGTATTATAACATAATATACTAATTGGGGTGTCTGAGGGTGTGCGTTAATCACGTTACAGTATTGTATGTATATATATATATATATATATATATATACAATATGTACGTGTATATATATATATATATATACAACACGTAACATAATTAACGCACTTTGAGGAAGTAGTTTGTTCAGAATCATTTACTGAATCGATTCCTATCATTTTTTATATAGGTAATTTTTTATCTCAAAAATAAAACTACGTAAATTACAGTCACACTAAATCTGTACAGTCAAAATAAACTGAAATGGACCGTAACTTAAGGCAATAAGACTTTTAAGAGTTTTATTTGTATTATTACTAATTCAATAAAAATAAAGAAAAATGAACTTTATTTCAAGCACGTTAAAGTCTTTGCGTTCGTGGATTTGTACTGTGACCATAACATTCTTCCGGAATTAGTATAATTAATTTGATAAATAATCAGTGCATAAAAATGTTTAACTAAAATTCAGTGTAAGTATTATGATTATAACATAATATACTAATTGGGGTGTCTGAGGGTGTGCGTTAATTACGTTACATATTGTATTTATATATATATATATATATATATATATATATATATATATATATATATATATATATATATATATATATATATATATCATCATCATCATTACAGCCCTTCACAAGTCCACTGCTGAACATAGGCCTCCCCCAAGTAATGCCACAAAGCACGGTCCTGAGCCACCTGCATCCATCGACTTCCTGCATGTCTTACCAGGTCGTCACTCCATCTAGTGGGGGGTCGCCCTACACTACGCCTACCGGTACGAGGCTGCCACTCGAGAACCTTTCTTCCCCATCGGTTATCGGTTCTTCGAGCTATATGGCCGGCCCATTGCCACTTCAGCTTACTAATCCGTTGGGCTATGTCGGTCACTCTGGTTTTACTGCGGATATCCTCATTTCTGAGTCTATCACGCAGAGAAACTCCGAGCATAGCCCTCTCCATAGCTCGCTGAGCGACCTTAAGCGTCCTCATACTGGCCGTATATATATATATATATATATATATATATATATATATATACCATGAAAGTGTCACATGACAAAAGCGTCCACCAGTTGTGTAGTGAACCCCTATATATGCATATATTTACGTTTTCAACCTAAAGACCAAGCTAGCTTTCCTTACAGCCTGTAAAATTGTATTACCCTTCAATAAGGAATACATACATATAATATACAATAATAATAATAATAATAACAAATAATACATATAATACGGTGAGCCTTGGTAGCTCAGATGGTTAACGCTCACTTACACTCACTCACGTACACTTAACGCTCACTCACCTACAGAATCAGTATTCAGAAGTATACAAGATATTTTTTTTTCAAAAAAACACATTTACAAAAATTAATTTTAATGAACAAAAAAAGTAATTTGAAAATTGTATGTGGTTTTATTTCCTCTAACTATCGGTAATGTGGGGTCTTTGACAATCCTTTTACTCCTCGGCCAATGCAGAGATAATAAAACCACATACAATTTGCAAATTAATTATTTTTCCATTAGAATTAATTTTTTAATGTCTTTTTTTTTTTGAAAAAAATATTTCTATATGCTTGGATACTGATTCTGATAACGCAGTTAACGGGAACCACAGGATTTTTGTTACGTGTTGTATATTATTATACAATGAAGGAAACCCATTTTACTGGAAACGAGGCATTCCATCTTAATCCTCACGTGTGACAGCGCATCTGCATTTTGATTCGTAATCGAGGATAGATGTAGATGTCTATGGACCACAGCAACCACTTACCATCAGGAGGACTGTGTGCTCGTTTGTCAAACTATCCTATAAAAAAATTACAGCCTATAAAAGTCCACTGCTGGAAATAGGCCTCCCTCATAGATTGCCTCATGGGGGGATTTTGCCATAGTTGGCACGCTTGGCAAGCGGGTTGGCAACCGCAGATTTTTAATATTTTGAGTAGTTACCAGGAAGACGCTGACCCACTTCCTGTTTTATTTTCCCTCCGTCGCCCCTTACGGCACCATCCAGACGATATGGAGTGCTGAATATCCTAGCACTACACGGTTATCCTAGTCTTACGTTAACACCGCATAATCGGTACATAAGTAGCTTACTATTAATGAATAACAATAAAAATCAATTAAGCAACAATATATTTGCAAAACTACTAGCGTACTTTACGCACGTACGTATTTTACGTACGTACCGTACGTACGTTTTTTACTACTGTAAATTAATCCCCGTTTATATTTTCTAGTGTAGTCATCATAGAACATGAGGTTTCCTGCCTGTGGTTGTAATGGTTAAAAAGGAAAATATTTCAAAACCGTTTGCTAAATACGAACAAAGAAATGATAAAGAAACTTACCCAAAATATACGTATAAAAGTATTTTTGGTTTTTTTATAAAATTTTTGATGGATATGATATAATTGAAATGGATATTGTTTTGTGCTTAACGGTCGAATAATATTAAATCTTTTAGGATTTATGATTGGTCTATCCATCCCTGCGGGAGTTAGAAGATACGGGGCTCCGGTAGCGACCTCAGCCACCCGTCGCTTACTTGCCACTTGCTATTACAGTATTGGAGGTCCAATAGTAATTAATGTTTCCATTTTGTTACTATAATTTAATTTTTTTTAATTAAAACTTTTAAACATCGTTAAAATAACGAAACTGTTGAAATTTTATGTAGAATTATGATTCTTATTGCATGTTAGATATCTTCTAAATGGGTAGTTTAATCGGTACCTTTCTCGTCTTGCACAGGCAGCGTAAGAAATCCCTTACCCCAAATCATCCCGTGGATATCGTAAGAGGGAAGGTGGGGAAATACACATGAGACGGGCAACAACATCTTCTTGATAACAATTCAACCGGTCGCAAGCCTGCCAAGCGTGGGAACTGTAGCAAATATCCCTCCTACGGCACAATCTATAGGGGAGGCCTATGTTTTTTCAGTAATGGACTTTGACAGGTAGTATGAAAAATTTATGAATAAGGTACGCTTCTACTCTTTTTCCATATTAATGAAAAGCGTATCCCACAATTTTTTTTAATTTTCCTTAACAGAGTCAAAAGGAAATACTTATGCAACCACCTCGGTATCAAACTACAAGTGTCATACGAACTTCTAGGTGAGGATGGGGGAGCAAAGAACGAAGAGGTGGTGGTACGGAGCATTAATTGTGAATTGCTTGACACTTACTACTGTACTGCACACAGTTTCTTTTTTAAGTAAATCAAAATTAACAACATCACACACTGAAGTGATTTTTTGCTTCCACACATCGAAAATCTTTAAAAAAATTCGCAACGTCAAATGACTGAAAGTCAAAGAATTATGCTCAAAACTCAATGTCCTAAGCCTAAGTAACTGTATACTAATGGCATCCTATACATTTTACGTGCACAAAAGCAGTCATAGCGAACTATTAATAATTTAATACACCTATAATATAATTAATGTGCATCGAATAGTGCAACCTGCAGCCGCCTACACGACGTACAATTTCTCAGAAGCAGACGTAAGCCTTCTAAAGCAATGCACCCAAGCCCAGGGATCATCAGTCACGCCATTTCACTTATAATGATGTCAAAAATGTTACCTAACAGTCGTTCTTGTCCACCCATTGTACCACTGCTCAGTGCCCAAATAACAAAAAAGAGTCACAGTTACACTTAAAAAATGACTTCCAATTTATTTGAAGCACAAAAAGGCTCATTTCCCATGACACCAACCTGGGCGTTCTGTTTGCTCGGCGAGCGCCATCCTTCTTTATATTATTTCTTGCCCATTTTTTATTTGAATGGCTTTGACATTTTGAAAGTCGGGTCACTTATTAAATTAGCCTTTGTATTTAAATGTACAAATGTAATTATTATCGGTCGGCTCGCGTTCGTGATGCTTTATTCTATGTGAGAAATAGTTACCGCCAAGCACAAAATATAATAAATATTAAAATGTTATGTTTATAAATATGTGTGTTAGGTAAATAGTTTGAATGGACTTGCAATGATATTTGCAGGTATAATGCATATAATTTTTATTGTTATTTCATAAGAAAACTATATTTAGTTATATTCATTAAAACGCATAATAAATTAATAAACATTAATTTTTGAAACTTTACTATAATAATAACAAGAAAACACTAGCATAAAATTAGCATGAATTACATTGATATTTTTAGCCTACTTCAAAAAAGGAGGAGGTCCTCAATTCGATTCGATTATGTTGATTTTGTAGGTATACTCGTATATGTTACGCAATCTCCTTGCGAAACGATTTTTATGAATCTTTTTATTAAAAAGGGCCAACGGGCTCCTAAGGATGGCAAATGAAGTTTTAATGTACTGTTGAGATGACATTCTGACATTCCTTAGTTCACTCAAATGGATACAAAGAGACAATTTCACATTCTGAAGTCGGTTCTAATTCAAAATATACAACACGTCGTTTCTAAGATACAATTATATATAATTACTAGCTTGCCAGACAGACGTTGCTCTGTCCTTTTCGACGACCCTTTGTCATGTCCTATTAAAAATCCTTAAATTTGCAAAAAAAAACTGTTGGTCACTCATGGGCAAAAAACTATCCTATCTCTCAAGTTGGACCAAACTGCACACGGTGTGCAAATTTGATTAAAATCGGGTAAGAAGTTTAGGAGTCCATCGCGGACAAACAACGTGACACGTAATTTATATATATATATATATATATATATATATATATATATATATATATATATATATATATATATATATATATATAGATATATATATCTATATATATATAGATATATAACTAAAGTAAATGGTTCTTTCTTTCTTTCTAATAAGAATTTAATTCCCAACTTAATAATGTGAAATCATTTTTTTTATTTTTAGTTCTTTAAGGTCAGCCGTTACTTTTTATTAAAAGTATTTTTTTGTTAATAGAATGAAATAAATTATCATTACCAATAATTTAGTTATGCCCGGTAGCATCGGATACCGCATCGTGAAGTCAACGACATCAATCAAACAGGACGTATCTTTTCTACGTATCTAATTAAGAATTTAAATAACAAGAGGCAAGTGGAAGTAAAAAAAATAAGTTATGTGGATTTATAAGCAATGTGTGTCTTTATTATCGTGGGGTAGAATAACTGTAAATCCAATACTGGGCACCGTGTACGTTTCGTGATTTGATGATTCTTGAGGTGATTGACGTCCCAAAGTCATAATTGACCCGGATTATCTTCAGGTATCAAATTTTTATTCGATCAATGCGATTTGCGCAAAACGGACTAACTGCGTCTTAAGGATTTGCATTGGTCGTATACTTGGGTTTGGATTTAATTTATAAGTTACAAGAACCAAAGTTGAGGATAGTTACAAGCTGCGTTCTCTATTGAAGTTAGGATGTTTTATTTTTAGTTCAGCCTCGCTAATTATAGGAGGAATTCCGGGTAACCATCACACTATGCATACGGATTAATAATTGCAAAGCCAAACTTCTCATTTGCCCATAAAAGTCTACTTTTATACGTAGGAGAGCAATGCTGTAGCTATGTAATAAATTTAACACGAATATGCCAAATCGGCCAGGGAAGAATACCAGCCTAACATACAGCAGCTTAAGGTGTAGAAAACCGGAGACCTTTTGTACTGAAAACGAGACATCCCTTATTAGTCTTAAGAGGTGAGAGTAAGTCAGCTCAAATTCTAATTTCGCCCCCACTTCCCCGCGCGTCGTATGCTATGTACCGACATGTTTGTAATCACTAATACTCTAAGTAGATAGGTCGTTAGATACTTATTTCATTATGTTTATCATATATATGCCTGTTTCTTAACGCCAACCCAGTCGCTTCTTATTTTTATAACGGTTATTTCCCATTTTAATTTTACGTCTTCCTATTGCGTAATGTGTTTTCTGATCGTAAGCGACACAACTTCTCCCTTCAAAAGCCGGAGCAATACTAACGGAGCGACAGGAACCAAGCTTACGCGCCGATAGTTTAGGTAATTTCTTTTTACAGTGAAAATAATGATATTTTAAAAAAAGTAAATAACATAAGCACTTCTTTATGGTTTGTTCAGTTAGTACGCAAAGTTTCATGATCTTATTTAAAGTATTTTATGAATAACAGCGGTTTATTGTTCAGTTTGGAGGTAACTTTGGATTTTTTTTTCTATCGAGAAAATTTTACGGAATCGTGTTTTCGTCTAACATAAACCTTAACATTAATCCTCAACTTTACCATATATTTATTTCAAAATTAATGCTGCAATACTTTCGGCATAACGGAGGACTCTAAGACATCGGGTTATTAGTCCTTAAGGGTGACAACATATCTGCATTTTGGTTCTTAATTAAGGTTAGATGTTTGTGTCTATGGGCTACAGACTATTATCATCAGGTGGACTGTGTGTTCATTTGTCACCGTTATTCTATAAAAAATGTGACTTTCTCTTTGTCCGTAGGATTTTTCTTAGTCGTTATGCTTTGCAAACCGATTGGCGATTTCGTTTTTCAATTTTGGCGCCGTTTTCCGTCGTCGATCTAACTATTATGTATTTAGCTTAAACAAGATGATTACACTGCCATCTATCGGATGTCATGAGATGTTTCTGGCAACTATAATCGCCTCTTACGATGCTTACAAAACGAAATAGGTTAATAGATTTCTAACGATGTCAGTACAAGGCAAAGCAACAGGTACACATTAAAAGTGTACGTACCTAGTCGTCACGACTTACTCTGTCCATAGACAAATATAAATCAACACAACAATAATCGATTGTATATCTATATCCATACCCGGTAGCATCGGATGCGGGACTCCGACGTCGTCCATCAACCGCGAGATATAATATCAATCGATCTACGTCCAGCATCGGATTCCCGAAACGGGCCGATCAGCGGCATTCCGATAATGTACAGTAATGAACGATGTGATCAACGATTTCACTATCACGAGCGTGCTTCTTGTTTATAAAACCAGTATTGTTTCGCTGCGCACAGTCTACTTAACGGTACCCGTAATATGGTAACTGAGAATTTAGTTCGACCATAACGACTAACATGAACTTCTTTTTGTACAACTATCTATAAATCTTGGCAAATTCTATAAATAGTCAAATATAAATACAATATTTGCGGGTGTGCGTTGTTCAGCGATCAGCATATGTAGCTGTTTAAATGTTAATCTCGAATTCGAATACTTGTCGAAGCTTAAATTGAATTATGTATTTCTTCTTAACCTATTATATCGATTTAATACTTTGTTATTTAGCTTTTGGATGTAAATGCTTAGTCCTATAATGTCTTTGACACTCGGTCTTAATATTCGATTTCCTACCAAAACTTAGGATCCAGAGTAAAATAACAGTCTAATAAGTATGTTTATGTTTACATCCGAGCTGGCAAATAGAATTTGAAACAGATTTTATTATTAGTTGAGGGGAAAGGGTTTGCTGATTTAGTTTGATAGTGATATGTCAGATAGTGATAATTTAACAAATGTTATTATCATCAAATACTTGAAATAGATGTAAAACACTAGGGAATAGGTTCTGCACATCCGAAGGAAAACCTTTAGTTAGTATTAACCACACAAATAGTAATAATATTGTCTATTATTGCGATAATAATTTGTCTATTATTACGATTTCTGTGGTATTAACCTATTGAAGTAAACTTCAATGAAAACAATAGTTACAGAATAAAATTCATGATTTGCAGGCACATTCCATGGAAATGAGAAATAAATAAAAAGAATAAACGCTGAAGAATGTAATCTAGATCCAGAAGTCATAATCCAGTAAGCTTTGACTTTTAAATAAATTATTTTATAATCTTTAAATAAAGATATACAAATGTATTATTCTCGGATAAAATAAATATAAATTCTATATACAAAATACCGTCCAAATACAACATTCACTGGCCACAAAGTATCAGATATCTATTGAAGAATTTGATTCAACGACAGCTCGAGAAACTATCCGGCGATGCGACGAGACAAACGGGTAAATGATGTTCGACATTAATCCTAATGTACCAGCCTACTGACTAAACGTCGTTTAATCTAAACAAAAATATTTCAATGCGCCCAATAAAACTATGAAGCGAAGAAAAAACCTCGGTCAAATGGTGCACGGTGCTCGTAAGGTATTCGATGAGTATGACTTCTGGGAAGCTGTACCTTCCACTGTCATATCACGACCACTAGTGGTGGCCCTTGATATGTAAGGAATTCTACTATCGATGCGGCTGTTAGGCTAATGATTGTAGGCGATAATATTCGAAAATCATTATATTTCTTTAAGTTTCATGTTGCAAATCTCAATGCCTTTCTTATTATCAAAGTAATAAGAAAGGTGGTTACGTTAAAAATTTAACCTTTTTTTGGTATTCTCAGCTATAAATTCAATTATAACGTACGGTTTATATTGACATTCAAGAAGAATAACTTACACTTTTTTCACATTTTAAAAATATACCTTCACAGTGATGTAACAGGCATTCAATATATTGCACAATAATTACAATACAAATTAAGCTTCCTTCTTGATTTTTAATGAATGAGACAAAAATAAATTCCGTTTTAAATAAAAGTAAATAATATTTATTTATCGATAAAGTGAATAACTTTCATCGCACGGGCACAGCACTATCGGCGAACAGGCGCGGGCGCACGACAGATGATCAGTCATGCGCCAGATGCTGCGCGATAAGCCTGCGGTAGCCGCTCATTAATCTACCCACTCCCCACCACCACCGACCAGTACCACTTCAATAATTAAGTGGACACAGTTCTACATGGCCACGGATTCTATGAATCTCAGCCGATAGACAGTAACCCAATCTACAAAGAGATATTTGAATTATTTATAGCTCTCAACGGAGTATAATTTAAAAATAGTTTATGCATATATATTCTATGACCTATTTCTAAATCGACCGTTTAATATTCACTACCCCATATCGTTTTGCGAGTTTTGTAAGTGGCGGTAGAGGGGAACAAACCTGTATCTGTGAACTTCCTAATCACAGCTAGAAAATAAAAAATTGCGATGGCCAAACCTCTATCCAAACATGGTAACTACGGCGAATATCGCCCTTATGAGGAAGTCGATGGGAAGGCCCATATTTGACACTGAACTTTGATAGCTAAATATAAAGTAACGTCCTATAATATTCACCAATTTTTTTTCTTTTTATCGTTAACTCTAAATGACACGAAGATATGTATTATAATAAAATGAAGGCAATATACATATCTTTTTTTTACGTGGTAGAGCCATTTTGCAACTATATTAGTAGGACCCACAGTTGTAGCACGAATGGGTCAGCTGGATCAAGGAAGGACCATGCTCTCACAGAATACCAGCGTGAAATGGCAGCTTAACGCTGCTGTGTTTCGTATGGTGAGTATGGAGAACCCGAGATCGATTTTACTAGAAATGAAGTATTCCATCTTAGTCCTCACGGGTGACAACACATCTGTATTTTGATTCGTAATCGAGGATAAATGTAGATGTCTATGGGCTACAGGCAGGGATGCCAGATGTCCGGTTTTCGACCGGACGATTCGGTTTTCTTTATGGTTGTCCGGTCAAAAAATTCTTGGTAAACCGGACAATAGATTGTTCGGTAGTAAAATAATAGTAGGCAAATTTTTTAACAACGAAGCAGCGCCAAATTTATTGAAAATCGTACAGTATGTGTGTAGTATTCCCGTATCTAATGCTTTTGTAGAACGAATCTTCAGCGTCAAGGGAAATGTATGGACCGATGCAAGAAAACGTCTCGCCGTACAAAGTGTAAAAAGCGAATTGTGCGTTTTTTTAATATATATGTTAGTAGCACTGAATTTAAAGATGCCTTCTCTGGCAATAAGACTTTATTAAAAGCAGTCGAAGTTCTAAATACATAAGAATGTAGAATGGCTGTAGTTTAGTAAGTAAGTTTCCAGTACACAAAGCACAAATAAAAACTTCTCCGGTTTTGTCTTTGAACACATCTGGCATCCCTAGCTACAGGATACACTTACACCCGTATTTACAAACAAGTAAAAGTAATTACTTGAGTAAAAATAATTACTTAAGTAACGATTTTTATTCAATAGTTAAGTAATTGCTCCAAGTTAGAGCTGTCAAAAGTTAGAATACTCGGCCAAGTAATAGTCACCATTTCCTTTACTTAAGCACTACTTTGAGGTTATTTTGGATAAAAAATGGAAACTGAATAGCATGGGAACGGTTTTGTGTTTTAATATGGTGATAATTTTATATTAGGGGAGGTAGAATATATATATATATATATATATATATATATATATATATATATATATATATAAATAACGAATAAATAATCAGAAATTAAAGAAATAAGTATAATAATCAAACTTGTAAGTTTTTTTTTACACATTTAATTTTGACGAATAATTATTATTTTTAACAGAAAACAAGAACTATTTTTTTTACTTTTACGTTTATTTTTTAAGAGTTGAATTTTAAAATATCGATTTTGACAACCTGCCGCCTAGTAAGCGATCACGGGGTACCGAAGTTACCACGATAGGCAAATAGATCTTAGCTGGGCTAAGAAGCCCGGATGACAACCTTTTCAGGTCATCTCACATCTCCAACTCATCTCCCTTTATAGAATTGACAGGTGATTACATGAATATATGTAACTCTTCTTCCGGGATTATGTTATTTCTGCTAAATAAACCTTCTTACTTTAAAAGTTTAGACGTTATCTAACTTCGACATTTCTTACGAATATTTATTTTCGGCGCCAATTCGTGTTAATCGTCGTTCGTAAGTTTAACATACGGAGTTTTATGCCTTCGATTTGTTGGTTATTTCGAAACCTTTGACAGTAAGCCAAAACACCGTTCATAATAATGAAGAACTATGTTTATGAACACAAAAACAACCACCAAGCGTATAGTGTTACATACTTGGGCATTTGCTCAAGTAAGTAACGTGTGTTACTCAACTATAGAATGAGATTTTGTAATTAAGAATACTTAATTAAGTAATGACTTAACTAAGAAATTACTTGGCATCAAGTAATTACTTCTTTATAAATGCGGGTATTACCATCAATTGGACTGTGTGCTCGTTTGTCACCCTTTTTCTTAAAAAAAATACGAGCGTGTACTATGAATATACCTAATAAAATTAAGGCCATTAAATAGGAATAATTTTTATAATGATTTATTATATTTACGCGAACACTATACATTGATTAAAACTACTTTTACGGATTTTATCGCGTTTTATTTATTTTATTTTTAATACCCGACGTTTCGGGTGCTTTCCAGCACCCGAAGTCGGGACGTCAGTGTGACCATGGGTGTAAAAAATAAAAAAAAACCTAAAGTAGTTTTAATCAATAATTTTTATGTTAGTTTTCGGTATTCTCATTCTTTGAAATTTACTGTAAAAATGTTAGAAACGGTTAACTTTACGGGAACCGGAGACCCTTTATACTGGAGACGAAGCATTCCATCTTAGATCTTAGGGGATACGACACTTTAGCATTTTGATTCTTGAACAAAGATAAACACAAATGTTCATTGACCACAAATGACATAGTGACGGTGATCGGCAGTATGCTACTCTATTCCAGAGTATTAGGAACTTGGTTTGCTAGTCCTGATGATATCCGTAAAATAGATTCATAATACTTAATTATGAACATTTTAATGAATTTTTATGTTTTTATAAAAGTCAAAAGCCTTACTCTAATTCAAATCCTTCTGTCTTTTTTAATCAATCATAAGTATCACACATCACCACAATGAACAATGTCTAATATCTACGGAAATCGTAATAATTTGTCGTGAAATAGCAGCTTAATGCTACTGTGTTTCGTATGATGAGTGTAGAGATCCAGAGACCCTTTTTTACTGGAAACGAGGCATTCCATCTTAGTCCTCAGGAGTGACAACGCATCTGCGTTTTGATTCTTAATCGAGGATAAATGTAGATGTCTATCCAGCATCCACTTACCATTAAGTGGACTGTGTACTCGTTTGTCATCCTTATTCTATAAAAAAAGACATTATAGTTAATGTTTATTACATTAAGCATATTTGCTTTATACTTGGTGCAGTTTCGCTCACTTTAACGCTTTAAAAATGGATGACAACAATCGGCTAACAGGTTTCATCGCCAAATGACATACTCGTAATATCGCCCAACTTACTGATATTACCAAGCTTTAAGCGCCCTACTTCATAATGCGTGGATTAAACGCCGAAAAGCTGCAATTTTAAATACTTTCGGTAGCGGACATAACTAGGTTTACCATGCGCATGGAACTTTACCAGGATTATGACAGAAAAATAAAGACGCATAAAGTATACGAGATTATTGTTAGCGATGTATGAGATTATTACATATTAGGTAGTGATATTATTTTTGTGTAGTACACCTAATGTAGGCTGTTTAAAGGAATCGATTATCCTATTATTTCCGTAAGAAGCTCTTATAGTGGATTTTGAAATTTAAAAAAAATTGTGGAGCTACGGGTAGTCCGAAACTCATCGTGTAACTGTAACTTATCGTACTAGCAAGTTTCAAATAGTATATCACTCATAAAGCCGCTAGACTTTTTTATAATACTCTTATAGAATAATAAAGACTCTTTTTTTTAAATTGAGCACAACAAATAAAAATAAACAATTAAGATCTTTTCAGCTAACTTCGAAAAAGTTGAGATGCTCAATTTAACTGCATGGTTTTTTTTTTCAACGCATAATGTCACGCGATATCCGATATATTATTTTAAATAGACGATACTTCAGTAGTGATCCCATATTATTCCCATAAATTCCAACCATAATAATAGTGGCAAAATAATGGATTATGTTTTTAATATAAATATTTAGATAACGTTATAGTGTTGCCTAGTTATATTCTCTAGTCCACTCAAATGATCAATAAACTAAGCTTTTAATCTTTACAAATACAAAATTGAAGTGCCTGTTTGTAATATTAAAATAACAGCTTTTTAATAAAAGCATATGAAAGTATATACGATACTTATAATAAAAACACAATTTTTAAAATTTTTGTCTGTCTGTCTGTTTGTTCCGAGTAATCTCCGAAACGGCTGGAGCGATTTTAACGGGACTTCCAATAGCTGACGTAATAAGGAGTAACGTTGGCTACATTTATTTTGGAAAAAGAATTAGGGCTCAGCGCAGAAAAAAAACCTTAAACCCTATATTACACGCGGCGAAGTTGCGGAGAACAGCTAGTAAAAAATAAAAGGCTAGGTACTTCAAATAACCATAAAGCTATTTCTGAAGTTGAGAGTCTTTAATCTTCCATACCATATATAATCTTAACACCGTCTTCAGAATATAAAATTACTTAACTCTTTTTAGTTATCTGAAATAGGATTTCACTTTTTATTATTTTTTTATTTATTTATTAATGTACAAAGAAGTCCACATTTTGGTACAAGCAATACTGGTTATACGAATTATAAAAAGTGCATCGTACCGGTTGTATGTGATATTCTTGCAGACACAGGTTTATCAATCAAGAGACGGGTTTATGAATGTTATCAGAGCACCAGCGTTTTATTTCCCGTGTTAACTCAACGTTTGCTTTAATGGTGTCCCAAAGTGTAGCTAATTTGGTACCCTGCGGGCGGCCGCTGCCGATTTTAACTCTATATTGTTTTACGACCTTTATTTAAACAGTCAAAACATTTTATATTTGATGTATTTAAATGTGGGCTAACGATATCTATAGTATAACATAAACACTTAATAGTTAAAATGTGATAAAATTCTTATATTGCGTATAATATACATTATAATATACGTATAATATAAATTATTATAAAAACGTTAGACGAAAATATTGTTATTTACTTACTCGATAAGAAGAATTTTTTAGAGTTTTTGTCATATTTTTCATGTTGATGTTATGGGTCATCCTTAATAAAATTTTAGCATTTAGTAGAAAGCTAGTTTACTAATAATCGTATCACTTAAAAGTTTCGAAGTAACTGTGCGAGCACCTCAGCCGTTATGAACATATAAAATTGTTTAACCTTTCACCTTCAGATCTTGAGATTACGCGACTTTAGATCAAAACGAGCTGCTCTTGATGAAAACGTGATTTTAAGAATGCAAGAAAAATGCGCATTCCTTTTTTTAAATTACGCAGAACGCTAAAAATGACCATCTCGCAAGTTTTACGACCTATAAAGATTTTAAAACAAAATCTCCCTGATGGCATCAATTCCGGGCCCGCGTCACGAACGGTCACATCCACCTAATTTAATTTAGACAATTTACTGTTTTTAGAGTAGTGCTGCATCGTGCCTTGCCTCTGCTTGTTCTTGGAAATCGTAAAGGACTCCGTGGCCGGCGCGAGCGCATCGTTTGTACATATCATCCCACTTTCTACATTAGGACGTGCATATACTTTACGGCGAACATAAACGGGTCTCTTGCATTTACAAAAATCGTATGATTTCGCATTTAATTTAAATTCGATATTCAAATTAACAATTACAGGTTTTTAAATCACGTCACCTCAGTTTTGGGGAAAATAATCCAATGTAAATTTAATGAGTAGGTATAATTGTCCAGAAAAATAAATCATGACATTCAATTTTTGTACAAAAATTTAGCAAAATTATGTTTCTTAGAAGAACCGGCGATAGTAGAGTTTCTTTACTCATGTGGTAGAGGCATTGCACCTTTTATGCAGTTAGCCGTTACTAGTATGGGTGTTTTACTTTTCATAATATAGGTACGAGATGACTATACCACCGTCTATCAAAGGTTATGCGATCCAACAACCATTTGATGATGAGATGAAGGACTTTTTCTTACGATGTTTTCCTTCACCGCCGAGCACATGGTAAATCAGCACTTAAAATTGCAACTAACAATATTTTTTATGCCGGCAGGGATCGAACCCAGGTTGCTCGCGTATTGTAAAATTTACAGAGATCGCTAATCATCTAAGATAAAACCAGCTCTCAAATTTAAAGTAGGTATAAAGAAAGTTATATCACTAAGTTAAAACAATGACATTATATTATAGCACTACAGTATTGCGTACATTTGGTAAACTAAATTCAAAGCTTTCGCTATTGAAGTCAGCATGTAGCAAATATCTGTACCGTCGGTATTGAAAACAAGCATTATGTTGTATTATTCATAACCTATAACACACTATGTACACTAAGTCGCGAGCTATTTTTGCAAGATATTACAAGTTAACAAGATAAGGAAAACGTTTTCCTTGCAGAATACCGTTAATTCGAGACACAACATGTATAGCAAGTAGATAACCATCTTTCGATGGTATGATGTATTTTGATAGATTTAAATCATCTAGCGCCAATCCTTAAGTGTAACTATAATATAAGTAATTAGAGATCCGCAGGGCAACTGTACCTACTTACGAGACATCGTGGGTACTAACATCACTTGACATCACGTAAAATTTCTATCAAACGCAGCATAACAATTTTTTAAATATGTAAAAATTTACATTTGTTTGTTCGTATTTTATACGCTACCATACCGTTCATCAGATTGTGATATAAAACTTTGTCAACTTATTGCTTGCACTCGCACGAAGGTTTTTACAATTAACATTGTACAATTAACTTACAGTAAGTAGGTGGCGCGCGTATCGTACCAATAAAATTATTTAAAAGGTATATTTCGTTCAACTTCAATGAATGTACATATTATCATTCCTAATTAAACTATATAACATTTACAAATTTAAAACAATATTTCCACAATTATTTCTTTTGCGGCAGCAACGCGCCCAGTTTATTTTCAATAAAAATCACTAGGATAATTTAAATAAAACTAGTATTGACTTATTTTATTCTGGAGGTAGCCGTGGTTAACTAGGACATTGGGACGTCGAACACCTCAATCCCCACCCCGTGACCATGGTTGCTGCAAAGTATTTGAAGCGTTGGGAATATAAAATAAGTTAATATACGCGATGACATCCCTAAATACTAGTTTTATTTAATTGTGTACTGTTCGCGTAAATATAGGAAATCACTAGGAAAATTGTTACCATCGTTTTACATATAAAACTTGGAAAAATAACCTTGTGTGACAAATGGCAACATTAGAAACTCTCAACACAAATATAAAATAAAAAAATTTGTTTATTATAGATACAAAAAGGTAATCGTTTAAGATTCTCTCCTTTTATTGTCTCTAAAAACCAGGACACGTTTTCAATCTACAAATAAACACACTCCATTGACGTCCATAAATCAACGCAGCAATAGCGACAGGCACTCGAGACCAGACCATTTCCATGTCATTAAACGAGTGCAAGCGAACAGTGTTGAATGGACAGTTTATTAATATCGTTCAGCGGTCAAAAGTTAATCGGGTTTAAGTCGCTCGTATCGCCCACGAAGATTCATCACAATCGTCATTATTCACACACAAATTATGTAATTTCAATAAATGAAACTTATTGAATAGTGATGAGCGTCGGTAGGCCGCCGCGGAACCCCCGCCGAGAGCCTCGCGCAACACATCATTACTGACGTGCTTTATTGATCTGGGCTTTCCTTACAATATATCTTACATTCCCATTTTGTTTTTAAAGTTTCAAACAACCATGCACTATAAGCCAGCAATGAATATCTCGTTCGTGTAAGCACTTGTGTTTATTAGTGTACATGTTCTTCTATCTCAACAAGTACTTGGCTTCTTATTAGAAAAATTAAATGCATTTTTGTTTATTACTTGAATAAACTAAATTACTGCTAGTTAAGGTCGTCGCTGGTGTTAATGAACCAAACGTGTTAAGAACAAAATTCAAATTGTTTGTTTAATTCTTTATATACATGTTTTATTGCTTTATATTTAGCAATAATCCCAAAGGAAGGATAGCTTAAATGTTAAGGTTTAAAAGTCTATTAAAAGAAGTTCAAAGTTTACGTCTCGCTACATGTGGCATTATTTATCATTTATCATTGCCATTCAAGAAACGAGCTAAATAGTAGACCGTGAATGCCCTGCTCGCTACACGTCCGTAATTGATGTACAGGCAAATATTAAACCTATTCTCACCAGGCCTCTCGGTGACTAATGACCGTTGGCCAATGCCGTTGGTGGTTTTGTTAGAAACACTGGTCCAATCAAACAAGTGATCAAAGCTTCATCTACACACAAGGTATGTATCACACTATCTGCTCCTGAGTCTTACATTCGAATAATTAATAAAGCCACCATTTGTGCGACGCACTTATGAAAAGAACAGTAGCCTAATAGTTAAGGTATGGATTTTGTAGTAAAAGTCGTAGGTCCATCCATATACTTTAACATGGAGTGGTTTTTTGTTAGACGACTAGTAGAAGAAAATATCACAGCAGTTAAAACCAGCAGTTAAATTATTTTTATAATAATAATAATAAGTTTATTAGCAACCAAATATGACTAAATACAAAGGAGCTCTGTCTCCTGAACTAAGTTTATAATATAAGAGTGCCACAAAAGTTAACAATCCGTCTGACGATGAGTGCCTCACGGACTGGAAGTTATATTTGCTTTTTCAAGCCGAAACACATGAGAGCATATACTGCTGCCCAAGCGGCAGAAACAAATGAGATTGCAAACGGACTTAGTTAGAAAGGAAGCTTTACCCAATATGATAAAGTTTATTGATCACATGCGCTTGCACGGTAATTATAAAATGTCAACGAAACGTCGGAACGCAGTGGGATCAAACTTATCAAAACAATACAAAACACGGTTTGTTATCGATAGTGATCGCGGGCCCGACAAGCCTCTAAGACCATTTTTTGTCGGTTGACATCGCGCTAATAATACTTATGAGAAAAATGTGCGCCGGACCCCCGTCATCCGCCTTTTGTTTTTAATTTCTACCTCAGTGGCACCGATTTAATTGGGCTCAACTCGAGCGAGCGCACCTTCGTATTTCACCCCGGCTCGCTTCATTTGAATATTTAAAGCATTTCGGGTCCCCGCCACATTATTTTCTTTATTTACACAAATACAATATTTATATATTTATTTCAGGACCGGTGTCATTTATATGGTGACGTGACTTACCGATGTCGCGTCCTTCCCAGTATCGACATAGTTAACGCGGTGAATTCTCTCGCGTTCCATTTAAAAGTTTTAGGTTGTTTGTTTATTTTTCTCTTTTTGTCCGGGCGCGTCGCTGCCGCGTGTGGCGAGCTCTGCTCTTCGTTGTTTTCTCGCCAGCTCTTGTCTCCGACAAGATTGCTCGTTTTTAAATGAAGTTATATCGTCCCGATTGAACACCGGCCTCGGAGGCGAGGCGAATTTTTAATTAGTTTCCGAAGATAGAGAATTTTAAGGAGGAATGCGGGGGTCGTGTTGCGAGTGTGCGCGGATTTCTTAATTGAGACGTGGACGTACTCTTTCAAGCGACAAAGGCGATTTGTTAAATGCAAGGCGATTAATTATAAATTAAGGGCTTAAATCGACGTCCGCGCTCGACAGTACGCTGTTCAACTTAACTAACGAAGAGAATTAATGAACGCACCTTTTGCGTAGCGCGGTGTTGAGGGATCGCGTGATATCGCGATTCTGCGTCGTCAAGTCACTACTGTGATGTTTTTGTATTAAAGAGTCGATGTGATTCTGCTTGGTTAACTATGGTAGATCAAATAAATGTATTTAATGTTAATATGATGCATTGACAATCGCAGTATAACCTACATCTTGTGCCTAGATACCCAGGTTACCACTTTTTCACTTCATTTTATTTGACACCTATGCAGAAGGGATGTAAAGGGTAAAGGCGTATGTTTATGTTAAAAGATTTAGACATATGGTCTCATAAAGTAATAAATATTAAACACTCAGATAAAGTAAAAAAAGGTAGATACAGCGCGGCCTTTGTTAATAGTGAAATGTGAAAAATAGTCGCTCTTTATGTAAGCACACGCGTTCACGCACACACATGCATCAAACTACGCTCATTTTCGCTCAGTACTTCCCGGTCCGGCCCCCGGGGCGTCGTGCAGTAAATTTGCCTACAAAATGCCGTCCTGTGTAGTTAAATGGTGCAAAAACAATACTGAAGTGAACAAAAAGTCTGAAGCAATATCGTTTCACTCGAAAACACTCATTTAACTAAATTTATTTTGTTATTCCAACACAATTTTAAAGGTTATTCACAGCACGAATGTCAATGTTTCGAAATTACGTAACGAAAGAATGTTGCCAGATTTCTTATTTCTAATGGTCCAAGATTTGGGTAATTAATTTTAGGCTAAGTTATAAAAATGTATGTAGTCAGCATATTTTTTTAAATTAGTTGTTATTATGTTACATCAAATTGAAGTCAAGGTAAATATTTAATTTTTAAGTCGCTGATGTTTTTGTTTTAATTGTTGAGTACTTACAAACTATTTTACTATCAAAAAATATTTATGACTAGGCTACCAATTAATATTTTAATAAGACGTGATTTTTTTACGTGGTAAAGCTATGCTGCAATTATACTATTAGTAGTATAGTTATAGCACGAATGGGCCGGCTCGACTGGGGAAGGACCACGCTCTCACAGAATACCAGCGTAAAATAGTAGCTTAATGCTTCTGTGTTTCGTATGGTGAGTGTAGAGAACCGGAGACCCTTTTTACTGGAAACGAGGCATTCTATCTTAATCCTCAGGGGTCACAACGCATCTGCTTTTTGATTCTTAATCGAGGATAAATGTAGATCTCTATGGGCCACAGCTTCCACTTATCATCAGATGGATTTTGTGCTCGTTTGTTACTACCATTCTATAAAAAAATGAAGGGTAGCTGCTATAAGACTGAGCTGAAATGAACCAAAATGGCAGCCATTCTCTCGACTTGACAGTGGTAGAGACACGCAGCGGCTATTGATGTCGCATGGATGGGCCAGCTTGAACCGAGGTGGTACCACGACCTCACAGAATACCTGCGTGAAGTATCCCTTATCATCGTCGCGGAATCAAATAAAAACTATGCCAAGAGAGAGAACCTTGACGCCTGGTGACGGAGAATCCCTCGCTGAGCATCAATGACCAGGCTACTTTACTCTTACTGACCGTGGGTGCTTAGGCTGCTCCACGTATTCTGGGTAAGGGGGGGGGGAATTCTGCTCGCGACTAAAACTGCTAGGGGCAAGCGGAGCAATAAAACCAAGGCGATCCCCGTCACGCTATCCGAGAATTATTAACATCAGGACACATTAACATTAACAATATAATGCTAACCACCCGGAGATGGCGAAGCCGGCCTTGCCCTTTTTAACCGAGACTGAGGTGTCCTCTCCGGCTGATACTCCGTATCTCTCCTATCCATGGTACAAATTAGAACACTCCTTTGTGCCCCCGGCTGGAGTTTGTTCTATTTTGCATTTACTAAAATATACTTTTTTTATTTCTTTAGAATAGTATATTTTTAATTCCACGGAAATTTATTTTTTATTCCAACTACTTTTTTATTTTTTATAACAAACACGTTTTACATTACATATGTTGTATATTTTATCGATGCTTACGTGCTCATTGGACAATCTATCAAGAAGACTTTTGAATGATCTACAGACGCCTCCTACGTGCTTCATCTTTTTTGAATTGTGAAATTGTTGAAATTTATTAAAACAGACAGATACACTTTCGCATTCACATCGCATATTACTCTTATAGTTGTAGTATTGTATCTCGATTTTCGGGGACGTTAAAAAAAAGTGGCAACACTTCTCTGACTCACACAAAGTTGTAAAATTGGTTACAGTTTCTTGTTCTAGGTGCGATATCTATCTTTTTTTACTTCATCTAAAATTAAACATTACGTTAACTAAAATTATTAAAGATCGATAACTTTATAACACTCATAACTAACTTAAGTAAATGTAATCCATGCGTGGTGAAGAATCAAATTATGTGAAAAGAAAGCTTTAAATTTAGTTTTCTTCGGTCCAATGTTCAAAATTGATTCAGAGACTAGGTACCTAAAGCTTGCACTGGTTATATTTTTGTAGGTTTTATCGTGAAGAGCCGTGGTAGAACTTGTCTTATATTTTGAAGTGCAGGAGATACTCCACTTTGATTACTTACAATATCAGGGCGGTATCACTAAATTCTATGACGTAAATTTAATCGATGACTTACGATACGAGAGAAAATAATGTATATAGAAGCGTGTATGTCTAGATAATTAAAAAATATTTCATGTGAAACGTGATGCGAAGTCTGCAAACACAAAATTAAAATATACTTAACACATGATAAGAGGTCAATACGTAGACATGGAAACAGCGCGGCGGACTATTCACTGCCCTAAAACATCTCAAAAAGTGTCTTAAAAGCGAGAATAGGCCCGTGCCTAGCTATAGCGTAGGTATACAAATTGTTAATGAACTTTTTATAGTATAAACTGTACAAATAAGCATTGGCGTAGCGTGAGTTTCGCCGCCCGTGGCCGTCCGGAACTTCGCCGCCCGCCCCCCGTTTATTAAAATTATTTTAATTTAATGTTTAAATATTTAAACTTATTGAATGTCAATATAAACTACCACCGATTCAGAAGGAACAAACATCTATGGGAAGAAATGGCGCAAGAAACTCACAGGAAGTTTATCTTTAATTGCCAGTCTAAATTGTCTGATTGTTTACAAGGCATAACTTTACTATCTTAACACTAGGTACATACAACAATAAATAAACCTTTATAGGTATTGCAAAAAAGTATACTTAGATAAAGTTATATATACTTAAGTGGCAGACAAGGGCGCCACCCATCATTTTATTTCTTTACTCCTCAAATTTTTCAGATCAAATCTTTAAATCAGATCAAATTTAAAAAGTCTAAAAGTAACTTGACTAGTAAAGTACCTGTAGTGGATTTTGCATTTGATAAATTAAGAGAACCGTTATTTACCGCCAAAGGTGGCTTCTTATAGCGGTTATCAACGTTCTCTTAACCAACAGCAATTAAGATCAACTTGCATAGAATAATTATTTATGTTATAGGGTGCCTAGAATTATTAATTATTTTTGTCACTATTAGTTTTAAAATTTGATTGAAAATGTACCTTTCGTGTTTTTTAAAGCAAAATCTTTAACACAAACGTCAATATCAAAATGTATGTCAAGTTGCATTTCCAGAATAGCTAAATTTGGTAATCTCAACGCAGTCGCGTCAACATTCTTATATATATTTTTATTAAATTTAGTTTTAAAAAAGTTTCTCTCGCAATTATTACTAACTGTGATATTAAAAATTCCACTGTATTATTTTTTATTTTTTATTTTTATGATGACACTGTTTGGTAAGCCATCTTCAAGTGTGGGCTCAATTACGTACTTTAATAAACCTAGAAAGCCGGACTTAATAAGCCATTTTTACAGTCTGGGTCTATTGCAGCTGCAACGCACATATAAACGTGCGCGCTCCTGTTGGAACTCTTCTTTATTTGATTTGAGCTTGATGTAAGTTACATTCGTCCGGCCCAATACTACTACATGCATTAAAAAGGCATATTTTGCGCTGGATTTTGCAGCTGTTGGAATCGATCATGAATTTCAGCAGTTACTCTCCTCTCGGAAGTAAGCACTGTTCGCCTCAATTCGTACTCGTACGATAACTCAACATACATATTTCGCCAAAAATATGCCGCCTCTGATTATAGCTGCCATCTCTAAAACCTGCCCCCCAGGACAGGAAGCCTAAGTTCCCCGGATTTTGGAGCCAGACATTTCAATACTTTATACATTCACTTACATCTTGATTAAAATATATTTTACTCCGTACTTGATAAAAGAAAATTTTATTAATTAATCGTTCTTGTGAGGACAAGAGAGAAATATCTAACCCATAGCATCAATTTACATAAATTATGGGTCTCAGAAGTATTGGGAAACGTCTCGTAGTAACAGGCCACTAAACTGGTTCTCTTCAGATCGTTGTCAAAGCAGTCAAAACGTTGGTAGAATGACGTACTGGACTCTTCTTCAATTATTTTTCCTTTTGTTTTTATTTAGCAGTCTTGCATGCGGGTTGCGACCGCGGACTTACAATTTAAACCCCGCCCGGACACTCCCCGGACGAATTCCAAACTAGGACAAATCCGGGGAAATCGGGACGGATGGCAGCCCTACCTCTGATTCGTCTTGGGCGTTCAAAAGAAATTCCAAGCTCTTCACATAAATCTTTAGCATATCGTAAAGAGTCGTTCACAAATTCCTCTCGTTTTTCTCCTAATAGGTATTATAAGAAGATGGAATTACAGCGGAGCTTCTAAAACCGGATGAAAAACCGGTACCTAAATGAAGTCTTTCAGCAAACCTTTGATTCCGTTCTCCATGGTGGCACTACTTCAGAGGCGTAGAGCAGAAGTGCGTTGGTCTTGTTCTTCAAGAATGGCGAAAATACTCTCTTGAAGAATTGCAGACCGATTTCCCTTCAGAGCCGCGTCTACGTGCTGTTTTCGAGAGTTATTACATTATGAATCGTCTCGCCTGCAGACTCAACAACTTTCAACCCCCTGAACAAGCCGGTTTCGAAAAGGCTTTAGCACCATAGACCATATGCCTACCCTTCGGCAAATTGTACAGAAGACCGAAGAGTACAATCTGCCATTTTATCTTGAGTATGTGCATTATGAGAAAGCCTTTGATTCCGTCGAAATTTGGGCAGTGCTGCAATCCCTTCAGCGGTGCCAAGTTGACTGTCGGTACATCGAAGTGCTGAAGTGTTTGTACAGTAGGACAACGATGGATATCCGTGTACAGAACTAGAGTAGAAACCTATCCAACTGCAGAGAGGTGTAAGATAGGGTGACTGGATTGAAAGACTTTTCAAGCAACTGGACTGAAAAAGATACGGTATTTACGTCAATGGCGAGCACATCACTCGTCTTCGATTTGCCGATGATATAGTCCTTATGGCAGCATTGCTGGAGGACCTAAGCACTATGCTCAATGACCTTAAATAGTGTCTCCCAACGGATTGGTCTTAAGATGAACATGGACAAAACAAAGGTTATATGTAACGTCAACGTGACACCCTTGCCAATTGTTGTTGGTAGCACTAAGCTCGAAGTTGTTGACAAGTATGTTTACCTGGTAAAGTGTATACTGCACAAATGAGAACACATATAAGTTTCATTTTTATAGTGTAAACTGTACGAATGAGGACACATATAAGCTTCATTTTTGTAGTGTAAACTGTACAAATGGAAACACTTATATGTAAGTTTCATTTTTATAGTGTAAACTGTATAAATGGGAACACATGTAAGTTTCATTTTTATAGTGTAAACTGAACAAAGGAGAACACATATAAGTTCATTTTTATAGTGTAAACTGTACAAATGAGAACACTTATAAGTTTCGTTTTTATAGTGTAAACTGTACGAATGAGAACACATATAAGTTTCATTTTATAGTGTAAACTGTACAAATGAGAACACATATAAGTTTCATTTTTATAGTGAAAACTGTACAAATGAGAACACATATAAGTTTCATATAAAAAATGAACGAAACTTGTTAATTAAACTAGGACTTCGCCTAGGGAAAATAGAAGATTTACATTTAAGATATTTGAAGACCGTACATATTATTATCAATTTTTCGTTTTTTTAAGTGTAAGTTTTTCGGATAAAATATCGCTCCTGGCATTGTTCTCTGTTTGTGAAGTTTCATTACAATTGCTTTACCCATTCCGAAGATTATCTCGGACAGACAGAGAGTCAGATTTTTTTAAATGCAAACAACCTGAGCTTAATAGAAGCCGGTTATTTCGATATCATGGACAGCCGCTTCCATTTTACTTATATGTTTAGATATTGATGCAAAATAAAGGCGAATGGAGACCAATATGAAATTAAATAATCTCAAACAAACAAATGCATACATTTAGAATTTTCGTATTATATCTTCCACAATATTATTAATTTTAATCCCACACACATTTGGAGTTTTTACATTTATAAAGGTAAAAATAGAATCATATAGCACTACTTGAAGAAATTTATTAAGTAAAATAAAATTTTAAGCTACATAATAAATAATCTAAATATTTTTATAAAGTATTTATTGCACTGAAACGAGTGCCATTATATTAAAATTAATATTGTCAGGTTCTCGGGCGATAAAACTTCGACATACCTCCGCTGCGTCCTCAAGAAAGCTATCAGCGCTTGTCGAACCATGGTTTATAGGAAACGATTTTCTTCCATCCAATTCATATAAAGAACCATCTTTGTGTATAAATGTAACAAAGTGATTGCTTACATCATGAGAAGCAGTTGCATCTTCACGGCTAATGTTCATTTCAATATCTTTATAAGCTTCCAATATGGCAACAGAATTTTCTAGAAGCGCCCCTTTAGCAGCCGCATCCAAACCTTTGGCATTGTTAAGGTAATTTTTCAACAAACCATCTTCTAATTCGATGTGATTGGTATTGTTTGCCACACTGTGCACTAGAGCTATAGTTCCACAAACGTTACTGAGAACTTGTTTCAGATGAAAAACGTTTTTAGGAGCTTGATGACCTTTCTTTAGAAGGTTTTTCTCTTGTTCGGATCTTAGATCTTCATAAGTCTTCGATAATGGAAATAGGAGCATCAGAGCAAGCACAGGACGAGGCACCCAGTATAAAGCATCTTCATCTAGACTGACGACATCGACCATACGCCATTTTTCAGGAACTCCTAACCGTTTCAAATACTTATTCATGGTTTCAGGGTTCGACTCCATGGGTATCACCGTTGTCATTTCAAACACTGTTTCAAATAAGTTTTTTATTATTCGAAATATTTACTTTCTACTTACAAAGATTTCCAGACTACCACAAAGCGTAAAATATTATATTTAGTTGTTTTTAAACCCTTTGAATGACAGCGACTAGTGACAATTTTAAGTTGATGGTTTATGACGGAAAACATCAAAAAGGTTGATAAAATAAAAAGCCCTAAGAGGATATACTCAGTTTTAAAATTAAATATTTTTCTTCTCTAAAGATTCATTGTCAATTTAACAACGCATCTGCGTTTTGATTCTTAATCGTGGATAAATGTAGATGTCTATGAGCCACAGCATCCACTTACCATTAGGCGGACTTTATGCTGGTTTGTCACCCTTATTCTATAAAAAAATGGTTGATCCAGGTAAAGGGTGAACCAGGTCCAAAAATGGTTGTTCCAGAGATGCAAATACAAAGCGCTCCAAATTTCACAAATTTATGTTGCGAAATCTCGATTCAATGTTAAAAAAACGTTTTTTCAAATTCTTTCTCCTTCGATATCTCATGAACGAATGAACCGATTTTTATTTTTCAAACGGTATTCGACGTCAATCATATGAATAAAGATGACTTTAGAACGCCGCAAACCGCATCTCAATCGGTCAAGACGTTTAAAAGTTATGAAAGGTTTACATACTTACACACACTCACATACATACATACATCCGTACGGACATCCACTTGAAATTAGTCAGAATAACTCCTGGGATCTCAAAACGTCGAGGACTGGTGAAAACTCGATTTTCGAAAATCGAGGTGAAACCAATAACCTCCCTATTTTTGAAAATTTTTATTTTTCTTAACGGCAAGTTAAAAATGTAGTAAATAGACTATTTAAGGTTATTTCAAGTTCCAATGACAAAACATTAGATTGCATGTGTTTTCTAGGCTACACGTTTTGGCTGCTTACTTAGATGAGCTTGCACGACTAATTTACTCTCATCAATCTATATTTATAATAATACTAATGAGGTATCTGTTTTTCGCGGGAATAAACTAGTGAAATCTAAAGATATTTATAAAGATGATCATATTATATCATCTAAGCCTAATTTGTCCTGAGTTAGCTATAGGGTTTTAAAGACGTAGGTACAAATATTTTCTGCTGATTGTTAACAAATAGACAAGTTTGGCGACCTGATGCCGGCGGAAAATGAGTCTAAAATGCGAACCAGAATCACACATACGAGAGAATCGACCAGCGTTACTTGACCTGCTGAGCACATGGGTCAATATTTCAAAAATAGTCTGTGCATTTAAAAAGACCGATGATATTTCTTTGAAGTTGAGTATGGAGCAATCAGTCCATCATGCTGCTTTAGTCCATGCTGTGTCCTGATTTTTTATAGGATAAGAGTGACAAGCGAGCACACAGCTCACCTGATGGTAAGTGGTTGTTGTGGCCCATAGACTGAAATGCAGATGTGTTAGCACCCGTAAGTACTAAGATGTAATGTCTTGTTTCCAGTAAAAGTAGTCTCCGGTTCTCTACACTCACCATACAAAACACAGCAGCATTAAGCTACTATTTTACGTTGGTATTCTGTGACTTTATAATCTGATCGAAATATTCTATCCGTGCAGATTTCCTTGCTCTGTTTTCTTTAATCACCGATCACTTGATAAATCAGCATTTAAAATTGCAATTAACAGTTTTATTATTACCGACGGGCATTGATCCTGGTTCTGGATCCTGATTGATCCCGGGTTGCTAGGATATTGTTAAATTTAAGACGTACATTTAACCCTTGGCCCATTTTTGAATTTAATACAAAACATAGGCACCTAAATTAAATGCACCTTGTAATGATACTTCATACTGTTTGATTTGGATAGCGATACAAAACGCGGGTGGCCATTTCACGGTATATACAAAGTAATGATAAATAGCCATCGCTTAAAACTGAATGTTATAAGAACAGTTATGAAGATGTATACAAGTTACCCTAGGAATTGCAATTTTAACATGGCATGAGCGATACTATCAACAAAGGTATAATTGGTGTGTAAACTTGAATTGATATTAATTGCGACAAGCTAATGACTAAAATAACTTACTTGTTGCTTAAAATTTCCGTTAGTCATTAAGTGATACCGTGAAGTTTGTATTTTGTATCTTTACAAGTATTTGGTTAAATAAGTTCGTTGGTAAAACACAAAAATAATAATATTATACTAAAACAAAGGCGTTCAATATATTACTTGCAACTTGCGATATTAAGGACTTCAAGCATATAAAAATGTATACATAATACAGCAACGAACTCAAGGACCACGTATCAGTGGTAGGCGCCTCTCAGACTTCAGTCATTATTGAAATAGTAGATATAGTGATAGAGAGCGGCCTCCATGCTGTGTATTTTGTTTATTGAACGTCCAGGTTTCCTTTCTGATGAAGTGGGGGCAACAAAAGAGTCAAGCTTACTGGATGGTAGTGATAACCGATACCCATGGACCGCAACACCAGAATAATTGCAGGTGTGTTGTCGGCCTTTTAAGGGGTAGACTCTTTTCTTGAATATGTCTATGTTGTATCGGCCCGAGAAACTGCTTCGTCTTCATTATTAACCCGAAATTTCTGCTGCTAGACGTGGGCCCCTGCCGTTGTTGTGAGGATTTGCCATAATCACCATAACTGCCACAGTAATAGGCGATAGTAGATCCAAATGCCTCGCTTATTTGATGCCGCTCCCCGTACGTTTGATGTAAATGGGTTATACTGCCATCGATTGAAAATCTTAAGATCTTTCTGTCATTACTCTGCTGCGTCATGCGTCATGTGTCACAATCGTGGCAGGAAATTCCTTCTTAACGTTTACGCCTAGAACGCGTTTAAATTTATTAATATATTACTTATATTTCTTCCATGATCCTATGGGAATAAAACTCTCATAAAAGGGTTCTCACTCGTTATAAGGTGTTAGGTGAGCCCCCTGACTTTGAGCTACCATTGGTCAGTTATTATTATACTATCGTTAAAAGTAATGCAGTAATGTTTTCTGGAGTCTAACACTAATTGGCGCACAAATAACAATTATCCACTCCTGTGTTCTCGCTTTATTTAAAAATTTCTTGACCACAACAGCCAAACCATAGTCTACTATTTACGTGACGATTCACAAACAAAACAATTTTCTAAAGTCCTCGTAAGCGGCCAATTATAATTACGGACATTAATTTCCTCTTGATAAAGAAATTAAAACCACAAGAAAGCAGTCCAAGTTATTTTTTTTAAAAAAAAGCGACGGAATAATATCAGTCAGTATTTAATTAGCAGACAATTTACTGTTAAAACAGAGACATACCTGTGTCCAGCTGCGTACATATTTATTTATCATTATACTTTTTACATATATATATATATATATATTGTATGTATATACATTTAAAAGAAACCGTAATGCCGCTGCTTTCGTGTGCGACTTCAAATGCAATTGAAATGTTAGAGCTCCTTTTTCCCTAGTCTGACTTTATTGCTGGTGGTATTTATTCGTAAGAGATCCAGTGTAACAACAGGCTGTGAGGAATTTAAGGGAGTGACAAAGCATCTATGGCCTTCCTAGTTCGAAATCGTTTTCGAGCTCATGGGCTGGAGTACTGCAGCTGCAGCTCGAAACGGTCAACACAACGGGAAAAGACCAGGCTCGCACGGAATACCAGCATGAAATCAGCCTTTTTACTGGTGTTTCCATTACAAATAGTATATTTAAAATCATAATATTGATATAGTATTTGAAAAATTATAATAATAATACTAATAACATAAATTATCATACAGTCTCATTTAATTTCAATTATCGTACATCTCACTGACAAAATGGTATGAATCCTTAGTATGTGCTCTTGTGTGTCCTCTGAGTGGTGATAATATTTTGGCTAAGTGTTGAGCCAATCTGTACGTTGGCGAATCGATTTGACTCACTATTGGACGTAATGGAGCGTTAGGTTTGTGTATTTTTGGTAACCCATACAACTTGGGTGGTTTTGCACACGAAGGTATCATCGAATTGACGTCTAGATTCAATTTCTAGGAGTATTTCTTAATTAGATCGCTAGTTGTTTTAAGCGTATTAGTTGTAGGGTCTGTTTTGACCTTACGGTATGTACTTTCATCCGACAAAAGTTGTTGTATTTTACGTACGTAGGATTACAATTTTAAAATACAACAACTTTTGTCGGATGAAAGTACATACCGTAAAGTCAAAACTGCATGACAACAAGCTTCGGGTCCCGCGCCTCCGTCACAGTGACCGAGTGAAGCCAGCCACAGTCGAGCGTCACACCACAGCAGACCACAAATCCTCGCGAAAGAACATCGATTCCTACCAAGGACGATACGTGAGGCTATTGAAATTAAAAAACATCCTAATTTCAATAGAGAAGGAGGCTGGGTACTACCACCTGCTTGGGATCCTATAATTAATAAAATTAAAACTAAACCCAAGCATACCACTGCAAGACTTCAAAATACAGTTAGTTCATTCTGCGTAGATCGGACCAAAGACAATAATTAAAAAGCTGAAGGTACTCCGGGTTAACTTTGACATCGGGACGTCAGTCACCTCAGTCCCCCATGACCATGGGTGCTGGAAAGCACCCGAAACGGCGGGTATTAAAATTAATATAAATAAAACGCGATAAAATCCGTAAAAGTAGTTTTAATCAATGGGAGAAATTTTTAAAAGTTCGGTTCGATCGAGATTTTCTGCTAAGGATTCGTGGGCCCCTGAGCTTGAGGGCCCCGGGGCACTGCCCCGCCTAGCCCCTAGGTAGCTACGCCACTGGACCTATGCACCTGTCACCGAATTTGGTGTGCAGATATCCACACACAGATTGTTCGTAATGAGCTGGACATCCGTCGTGCTGGAAGTACATTCTTTGCAGATGACTCAGAGGAACATTTTCCAACATTGTGTTGATGACGGAACGTAACATTTGCGGATATGTTGCTCCCGTCAATCTACTTTCAATCCATATTGGACCAATGATGTGGTATTTAATGATTGCCGCCCAAACGTTAACACTTATATATATATATATATATATATATATATATATATATATATATATATATATATATATATATATATATATATATATATATATATATATATATTAAAAAAAATCAATTTCTATCTCCTCTAATATAATATTATTATCTATATTGTCTACAATAGCAAAAACCGGGTAAATACGGGTGTAAGTATAGCCATTCAGCGAGGAAACGCAGACAGCGTTCTTCACACGATACAACGGGGAGTAACACCCGTATTTATAAACAAGTAAAAGTAATTACTTGAGTAAAAGTAATTACTTAAATAACGATTTGTATTCGATAGTTAAGTAATTGCTCCACGTTAGAACTGTCAAAAGTTAGAATACTTAGCCAAGTAATAGTCACCATTTCCTTTACTTAAGCACTACTTTGAGGTTATTTAGGATAAAAAATGGAAACTTTGGATAGCATTGGAACGGTGTTTGCTATTGTAGACAATATAGATAATAATATTATATTAGAGGAGATAGAAATTGATTTTTTTTAATATATATATATATATATATATCGAATAAATAACCATTTGAACAGAAATTAAACAAATAAGTATAATAATCAAACAATATATTTATGTTGTAAGTTTTACACTATTTACTTTTACACATTTAATTTTATTGAATAATTATTATCTCACATCTCCAACTCATCTCCCTTTATAGGAGTGACAGGTGATTGCATGAATATGTCACTCTTTTTTTCGGTATTATATAATTACTGCTAAATAAACCTCCTTACTTTAAAAGTTTAGACGTTATCTAACTTCAAAAATTTTTACGAATATTTATTTTCGGCGCCATAAAATTCATGTTAATCGTCGTTCGTAAATTTTAACACAGGGAATTTTATGCATTCGAATTGTTGGTTATTTCGAAACCTTTGACAGTAAGCCAAAACATTGTTCATAATAATGAAGAACGATGTTTATGAACACAAAAACAACCACCAAGCGTATAGTGTTACATACTTGGGCATTTGCTCAAGTAAGTAACGTGTGTTACTCAACTATAGAATGAGATTTTGGAATTAAGAATTCTAACCTTAAGTAATGACTTAACTAAGAAATTACTTAGCAACAAGTAATTACTTCTTTATAAATACGGGTATTAGCCTTTGAGCCAGTAAAAAACCAACCCTATTGTCACCAACAGGGACGACCAGTCGCGGATAGAGTTTGTTTAAGAACTTCAATTTACATATTGACTTGCAGTCTGGAAGATTCTGAAACTTTATACGCTGTTTCAGTTTACATTACGATGTGTTCCTTCATTCACGCTGCGGTCATTTTCTCACGCAGCTGCCGTTAGTGACCATAGACAATTGATTTCTTATTCTTTTGGATGATCGGAATATTTAGTTTCCGTGCTGAAATTTTTAAAACATAACACTATCTTATCTTGCTTCTGGGTTATTGTTAGGGGTAAAATTGGAAGTTTATAAAGATATATTTTGAAGTCGTCGTTCATCGTTCATTGAAATATCGTTTATTGAAATTATATAACTAATAACTTATTAAGAATTCAATTATCTAATAAAAATATATTAATACCAAAACATTTAAATAAATACAGAGTAAGCAATATTACCCGGATTACAAATCTAGTGAGTATCACAATTACGTGTTAAGAACAATATAATATTATTTTACATTCATAAATCTATGGTTGTTAATTTAACACTGAGTCCAGCTATAGCCCATGGCCATCACTCTGCCAAGCCGTGGGTGCAAAGTGAATAACAAAATAAGTTTTTTTGCCTATAGGAACTGTCGATTGGTCTAAGTAGAAAGTGGTCTACGTTTTATTTTTTCTTCAATTGTGCCTTAGATTATATCGCATAACTTCAAAAGTACGAAAGTCAAGACGAGACGTAAACATAACATTATTTTTACAATTTATTGATTGGATAATTTTAGATTTATAACACTAAATACCTCACAAATATATAACACCTTTCTTCGGTCAAGACGTCAAATGTTTCCATCGAGAAGGATCTCTATCATTCTTTCGTTCTCCTCATTGAATTGAGATGTTTACTATCAGACGGGCATTAGAGCCTCATTAGTTGTTCCGCAGGGTGCACCACGTATGGCTAACATTTAGAAATTCGCACAGAATATGTGTTTTTTCCCTAGTGTTAATGCAGTTGTATAATTCAGTATTCTTTATAAAATATAGGTAATTACTATAAAATATTCGAAATAACTTTCAATGACCTACAAAGTGATTGGCAACATCAAAATCAAGTGAAATTCCTCAATTAGCTTAAGTGTTACCAAAGTGCTCGGATCCGCCGGTGACCGTGTTGTAACACTCTCCATGAGGCTGCTTCCCTCTCATTAAGGTGTCAAATTTTGTCAAACATTCTTGGCATCCATTAAGGACACCGGAGGGGGCGGGGCGTTGTGAAGTTAACGTTGGCGGTGCACAAGAGATACAGATCTAAAGTTAAGCTACGCAGCATAAATTTTTTCTCCGTTACGTATGGTATTTTTGTTTAAAGATTGACATCTGGAGGAAACGAATTTTATCGCGTTTAATTTTAACTTAACTATATTTAAAAATTTCACTTTACCTTAAAAAATATTATATTAATTTAAGTTCCTACATTTTCTATCTAAAAAAAATTTCAAAATTGGCTCAATACAAATAAATACAATACAAATAATATATAAATTAAGTTAAAATAAACAATAAATTAGGGGCCCACAATCCGTCGACATAATAATATTTTAAGATATAAACAATAATTATAAAAATGTTATTTGCCAAGTTGTTACAGCAATTAATTTAAATTAACTAAAATATGAACAATATAATATTACCTATGTTAAAAAATGTATTTTATTAAAGGCCTATCATTGTACTATGCAATATGTTAGGTATATTATTATTGAATTTTACAATAACCGCATAGCCAATTATATCACTTTTTATATATGATGGTATACTGGCTGGCCCGAGAGGCGTTGTTCTGCCCTTTCTAGTAATTAGTGCGACGGGAGACACTGAATTCTGTAATAGTAGTAATACACAAATTCATATTAGTGTTTACTATATTACAAGGAATATAAAAAAGTATAATACTTTCGTTTTTAGTCCAGACACAAATATAAAATTCTATAAAAGATGGAGTGTATAGGAAGTTCAGAGTGATTTCTTTTTTTTTTTTAAGAAAATTGCCAGGTTATGGTTTAAAATAAAAGAGCATATCTTTGTCTTTGATACTATTATCTATTCATAGTGTCTTTGGTTTTGTTTTAATTAAATTATTTTTCAAAGGGTAGACTTGTGGTAAATGTGTATCTTGATGAGAGAATGTTTTGTTTGTATTATGAGTCGGGTAGACTTTGTACGATGTATATAATAATAATATTCTCCTGACCGAGTTCGATCATGGCGGCCAGTCTCAACGGAGGCTAGACATCTGCGCAGGCTAGGATTATAGTGCGTGCGATTATATACATAGAGCGTATATGCAAGCATAGGTCTACTCACTATTCCCTTACTCATAATTTGATAGGACAGTCTGAAAGGTCGCGAGCTACATAAAAAAGGTAAAGGCAATGATGATGATGATAATGGTCTATGATTTGGTACTGTTACCAATTATCATGTCCACTCTGGGGGGTTTTTGAGCTATCTAACTGCTGTCCGAGTGGGGGTGTGAGGACCCCAGCCTGTGACTGCTTAGTTCGTGCCGATCAATGAGCAAATGGTTTGTGAAATGCCAAAGACAATTTGTAAAGTGCCTCATCATTTTCAAACCCAAATGACGATTCGAACGCCGTTTACAATTTACCATTTTAATCCAATCGTAGAATTAGACTGATAACTTTTTTGACTATGATTCCTGTTAGCTTTGTCAAAATAACCAATAAATTAATATATGATACTGCTCCAAAGCCGCGAACATCTGTACACTATAATATAGTATGAATATATTTCACATTACAAACGTTATATTAATGTCCTTTCAACATTATGCGTTTCAGCGTAGGTACGTTTGCTATTAGGTAACACCGTTTGATTAGTGACAAATCAAACAATCTACCGATTGCCCATCACATTTTTGGTAGGTATTATGATGACTGGAGTGATTTTTTAAGCAATTAAATGCGTGAGAGACTGACTGGATCAATGCCAAAAAGAAAAGGAACATAAAACACACACGCTTTGTCTCTATATGTACATACATGGAAACTAGTTTTAAAAATGTGATCGTCAAACCTGTCGTCGAATTCAAGCCCATGTGCGACGCGGCTAGAAGGCGGGGCGATTGTCTTCGCTGACTACCTTCAATTACGGCTTAAGAGCGCTCATTATTTTGAAATCCGCTCCGTAAATACAATAATCGATTCGCATGACAACACGTCGCCGATGGCCGGTGCCGATCGGCTATTAAAAGAACACTTTTGTTTTCGAACATAGCACGAATTAGTTCATGACCATGAGTGTATGGTAGCAACCTAAGATAATCCTGCAACACTGGTATGACGGTTGGAAATACGTATTACTAAATACCAATAAACTTCTTTTTTGTTTTTTTTTTTCAATTAAATACATATTACAAATTACAATGGTTCAAGTTGTGCAATGCATGCTAACCATGGTATGAACTAAATTTAACGTTTGACTTGATCTGCAAGAAGTATTGCTGAGATGTTTTATCTAATACATTAATTAGGTCATTTAATAAGTTTATTAGGTCATCTAATAATTAGGTAATTCATGGTGAAATAATAGTCATGTATATGAAATGTTTTGCCATTTTGCTATTTGCTTCTGAGGGTTGATTTACATTTATTATATCTTCTTTAAAAAATGACAAATCGATGATGCATCTGTAAGCAATTATTTTTAGTAGTGTGTTTCTAATTTCTGTTACTACCCCAGTAGCACACAAGCGTTATGAGCATCAATATACCAGCCCACCCAGAACTTTTTTTTTGAGTTCTGTTAGAGGCGTATTAGAGTGTCGAAAAGAGGTTGTATCCTTATAAGAGCAGTTTATGAGTTATTATAGAGCTCAAGCTGTATAAAGTCTGTATTATGGGATATAAGTAAGCTTAGGGTTCTTAATCAGAATATGCGAACTCTACTATACAACTTTAAGTATTTTGTACCACTTCAATCTGATTTTATCATTAAAGAAGAAGCTGTTTTTTTGAATGCTGTACGTGGCTGTTTTTTGTAGCTGTTTTGTACGTAGTAGAGCCATGCTGCAGTTATATTGGTAGTATAGTTGTAGCACGAATGGGTCGGCTCGACCGGGGAAGGACCACGCTCTCACAGAATACCAGTGTGGAATAGTGGTTTATTGCTGCTATGTTTCCTTTTTACTGGAAATGAGGCATTCCATCTTAGTCCTCACGGGTGACAATGCATCTCAATCTGCATTTTGATTCGTGATCGAAGATAGATGTAGATTTCTATGGGCCACAGCAACCATTTACCACCAGGTGGACTGTGTGCTCGTTTGTCACCCTGTCCTATAAAAAATCTGTCACTTGCTTATTACAGCTCTAAGTGTTATTAAAGTATCATTCAAATATTATTTCTGAACAATGGTGTATGCATACTCCCTTCTAAAACTTATTGTAATGGCGTAAGTGTACACTCTTGTGAATTGAGTGAAATAAAACTAAAAAAAATAACAGCTACAGTACAGATTAAGTCTGCATTAATGACAGAATATCGCCATTTTGAATGCGTTATTGCGTATTTAGTCTGTTGTGCTAAGTGAACAAATTAATTTATTATCAATATGTGGAAAAAAATAAAAATATTTGGTGCAGTTAGAAGGATTAGAAAGGAATATTTAAATATTACAAATTAGCAACTAAATTATAATGATACTTAAGAATATAGAAATCAGTGGAACCTTGATAACTTAAACCTCGATAACGTAATAACCTCTATAAATTCATAATATTTTGTGTTCCCTTCCGCTCGGACTCCAAAACCTCTTTTATTTAAAATGCAAACCCTCTATAACTTAAACAAATAATTTGGGTATCGCACCTCAGAAACTCAAAGTTGTAACAAAGACGACCTTTGCAACTTCAATCATCTATCAATGAGTAATTTTAAATTAATGTGCAAACAATAAAGGTTCTCTGTAGACCATTGTTGTTGCTTAGACGGGTTTATCAAATAGCTTCAAATGTAAACAATACACAAAGTTTTAAGTACAGTAACTTAATTGTATCATTAGCTCTTAGATTATTTAGAGATTTTTTACGATCCTTTATAGAGCAATGCAGTAACACAGAGGATGATATTGTCTCTTCTTTATTTAATATTGAAAATAAAATTGATATAGAAAATGTGAATAGTTAAAAAATCCGACTTTTTACGTAGAATAAAATAAACTTGAATAAATGTATATTTAAACCTAAAATAAAGGACGTATATGTACATTTATATTAAAAGTTTCATTTGCATTTGAGCTAGCTCGCCTATCTATGTGAGTATACGAGTATTATAATTTCTAAACAAAGTTCATAAACGAACCTCTGTAAGTACAAATATAAACCAATATAAACTCCTCAACTTAAACCCTAGTAAGTAAAAACTCAATAACTCAGATGATTTAACGTTTCCCTTGGTCTTTATCTTATCGAGGTTCTACTGTACTTCGACAACCTACAGTCAAGCGTCAATCCCATCGATAGCTAAGTAAAAGGGTTCCGTTGCAAAAACATTAAAAATTGTTTTCATAGTTGGTGTTACTTGTAAGTGTTTTACTGTAGTGTTTTGTATTTTTCTCTTATCATCAATGTCGGTGTCGCTTCTGTTTAGCATACTATCTAGTTCTTTTTCCGCTTCTTCAAATGACGATCTTTATAGCCTTTTCACACGACACTGTGAAGTGGTCCAACTGTCTAAAGGCATACAATTTTCATCCTTGACTAATTTGTTAGAATCTAATCGCTTTTTTGCCATCATAAAACGCCTTTTGATTCCCACAAACTTGGTACAATGAAAAGGCAATTTTTCCCTTTCTCTATGGTATTCACATCTTTAAATGGAATATTTTCCCTAAAAAGTAAAACAAAACTAGTATAAGATAGACAACGCAGTAACAATACTTCACAATAAGTTAATTTAGGTAACAAATAAAATAGCTAACTCTTTTGGTTTTGCCGTACCTATGTGTCGTACGAGTATGACTAGACGGCGAATGACTAGAAAACAACATGCGTATGCGCTTGCCGGGAAAATTACACACAGGGGGTAAACACAATAACAAAATGATCGTACTCGTACCGTACTGCTGAGAGAGGTAAAATATTCTGTCATAAAATGACCCTTCTATAATATTGTTTGGCAAAGAAAGAGATAGCTTCAATTCTTTACTACACTTTTTTACTTTATTAAGTAATCTGGTCATATTTTTACTACCAGAGAAGAATTAAGCTTTGGTTTATGAATTTAACTGAATAAAAGGAGTAATAATTTTTTGCCAATAAATACAATCATTTCGATTAAATGTATGGATTTCAGGTGGTACAAAAACTAAAAAATATTTTTTTATTAATTTATTGACTTTGGATGTGTGGCTTTATATAGTCTTCGTATTAAAAGAAGTGAAAGAGTTAAACATTTTTTGTCCTTCTTCATAAAATAAAAAATCAAAATTATTTTTTAGGTTACATCTTAAAATATTATTATTTAAATGAGATAAAAGTGTTGTACCTAAGACAAAGGTTTTTCATCTTTTATACGTATCTCTAAAGACAATGATATATGATGTTTTAAAAACTACTATACAGCGTTTGTATTAAAACTATTACATTATACAACTGATTAAAAACTAATGGCTGTATGATAGAATCCATAACATACTAGTAGGTACAGCTACTAAGACTGTAAGACCCTGGAAATATCGTTTCGGCTTTTTAGCAAATTGTCGCCATTTTAGGACCTATAAAAACTTAGGAAATGAAGAATGAATAAATTTAGGAATATGAGACATTATTTTAGCCTATACCATTATTTTCAGTTTGACTAATGATCACTGAGCCCAAATGTTCATTCATATTCACTAATTTAATTATTTTCTTATTCTTTTCTATACAACCACTATTTACTTACGGTATTTAGTATTTTTTCCTTATATTACTTCGTTATTTTGCTGGTACGGCAATTTTTTTTTGATAGAAATTATATACAGGTTTACCGAAAATCTGATTTCGCAATTTCAATTCACTGGCCATCACCGTCAAAACTCAACTCCAATCCGAGTAATGTTAATATGTAATATAATCTTTCACTCACTAAATGTTGCCATCATTCATTAAAGTATATAGATAAATCTAATAAGTTCTTTTTGACATAAATTTATTTGTGATTCCTTTCAAACCCCAATTTAGAACGTTTATCTTTAAAAGATACTTTTAAAGTAATATCTGTAGTGTAATAGTTTACTTGTACACCAAATAACTACTGTAATACAGCTATTATATAGCCTCTTTTATGATTGTACGGCTACTGTCAGCGCTACAAAAGGATAACGCTGTATAATTTGTGCCAATTTTTTACTTATATGAACTGTATAAGAGCTTATAGTCTTTATACAACCAGAAAATGCAGCCTCTAGTATAAAAAGGAACTTCAATACAGCTCGTATAGAGCTCTCATGCCGCTTGAGTAACTATCACGCACCAGTGTATCGGTTAGTCATGCATCATTCATTTCAGGTTACTGACTTACATCGCCTTAAGCGGTGATTGCAAAAAATTTAAATGTGACTTTTATTGATTGGCAGTGAAATCTGCCAATCAATGAAAGAATTTTAAAATGTATTACAATGCATAAAATAAATCATTTTTTTAAATACCCTTTCAAATCAAACAATAATCAAGAATTTTAGAGGCGACTTTTTCAAATTGCAGGCTTTGAGTCAAAAATACCATTCACAACGGTCACCGATTTTACTTTATATTATCACTTCAGCTACTGCCAGCAGTGGTGTAACAAGGGTGGTGGTGGTAGTGGTATGAGAGCTAACATGGAAAATTAACTAAAAAGTTTTGATTAAAATTTACCGACAACTTCTGAAAACAGAGATAAATTGCACCCTGCACTTACCGCTCGTAGGTCTAAGCAAACAAAATGTATATTATTCTGAACATAAGTACCACGTTTTTAGAACGGACTAAACTGTGTAAAGTTCTCTTTGTTTTTTTTTTCATATTCTTACATTGCCATCCAATTCTGAGCTGTGTTCAAAATTTCAAGAGGTGGAAACTTAGCTAGAGCTGGCGACCCAAACATTACATACCTGTAGAAGACTTTTAACAATATTATGTTTTTTTTTAAATATATGAATACTTCGATGTCTTTTTACTCTAGCGGTATGCAGCTTCTGTAGCTTCTGCAATTATAACTACTGTACAATATACCTACATCAAATTTCATATTGTGAACAGCTTTTGCACTACGCGATTTCTACCACCGCCATTCACAAGAACAGACGGGAGCTACAACCATAACTGCAGCATGGCTCTACAACGTCCTCGTACAAATATAATATACCTTCCACTACCTAATACCTGCATCTAATTTTTGTCCTTTTTTGGATAGCAGCAACTAATTTGTTTATATTTAAAAAAATACTAGCAACCCTACTAACATATCTAATATTTCCGTGAACCTTTCCACGTAAAACAATGCTTATGGTAGTAGTTCACGACAAAAATCGAATAGCTGATTCATGAGTTTTAGTGGTCTTCCACGTACAAATACACACAATTTCTCACCCTGTCGTGCAGATTCACTCCTAACATTCTTCTTAGTGTACTCTATACTTCTACAGCATTTTATTTGTACGTCGAAGAGCCATGTTGTAGTTATATTATGGTTGTAGCTCGAATGGGTCGGCTTGACCGGGGATGGACCCCTCACAGAATACTAGCATGAAATAGCAGCTTAACGTTACAGTGTTTCGTATGTTGATTGTAAAGACCCCTTTTACTGAAAACGAGGCATTCCATCTTAGTCCTCGGGGGTGACAACGTATCTGCATTTTGATTTAAATCAAGGATAAGTAGATGTCTGGGCGAAATCAACCACTCACCATCAGGTGGACGTATGCTCCGTTGTCACCCTAATCCTTATAAAAGATCTTTAAAATGACCAATTACCATCAGGTGGTCTGTCAACTGATTTGCTACGCCACAGCCGCATTTAACCAAATATAAACATTTAGTCGAAGTAGGGTTTTTTTTGGTGTCTGGATATATCATGGCGTAGACTTGACTTTTTACAAAGGAAAATTAAAAAAAAACTTTTAAAAATACATTCTCTTTAAAAATATAATTTTTACTACTTATACCATAAAATGAAACCCGGAAAAGCATTGGGATACAATGACCAGTAGCGAGAAGTATCACGTGTCCAACGATTTCAAGACAGTTTTGAATATAATAGATAATAAAGATGTGGCTGACGATAAAAGATTGACAGCTCTGTTAGCAGTATCACTGCGGGTTGCTCGTTCGAATCCATTACTGAAAGTACTTATTACTATTTGCTCAGTAATGAACGAATACAGCGTGCGGTAACCTGTATGTCTGAAAAATTAGAAAAAATATTTACATTAGACATGCGGAGTCCTAAGAGTGTCCTGAGAACCCTCTCAGAAATGAGACTTACTCTTTACTTTACTAGAGAATAGTGAAACTTTACTAGAGAATAGTGAACCAATTGGGAAATAAAACAGTATGAAATAATTTCATCTAAATATTTATTTCGCTCGTATGCATACAAGTAATGATTACAAATGATACACGTCAGGCGCGGATCTAGATAGTTACAAGTTTGGGGCGGTCAGAGACTGCAGTTTCTCGCTATGACGTTCTTTCTTCTCAATGTAAGATTTGAGTAAGGCGCAAAATTATACATAAAAAAATATATTGAAGTTTGGGGGGGTCGTCGGCCACATGGCCCTCCCCCTAGATCCGCGCCCTTTACACGTTCATGATGTTCAACAATCTATTCTCTCTAAATACCTACTCTTTGTACTGGACAATTTCATACAATGGCCCTATATTTATAGTCTAAACAGCAAGATGTTAAAACAGTATCGAATACAGTTTCCTTTTAGAAAAATCAATAAAAAAACGTCATCAAGGAAGTTTCTAAAAATAAATCCCGCCACCAGATGTCGGTAGTTGCTACTAAAGTGACCTTATTAGATACGCAGATGGTCAAACTGTATCATCGTCATTGAAAAGTTGCGTTGTAAATAAGTTTTTCAGTTTCTAATGTAATATAATAAATGTTAAATATGCTGCAGGTTTATGCTAAAATAAGGTTTTTGATAACAAAACCTAGGCTTTTGATCAATAACCTGAGAAAATACTTTTTTTGATCAAAAACTTAGACTGATTTAGTTTTATGATAAAATGAACTCAACCTAAGCCTAGATTTTATCATAAACCTAAACAAGTCCAGGTTTTAGATAAAAAAGGATTGTTTCGGGTTAATGATAAGATTAAGTAATAACTTTGGGCTTTTTCCGGTTCTTGCTCAAAAACCTAGGTATTTGACTTTACCGTAAACCTGGAACATATATACACAAAGCAATGCCATAGTGCTGTATTCTTACATAGATATAGACATATTATTTACTTCTTCTACTTCTAGAAATATTTGCAATTTGATTTATCCATTTTTAATTTAATAATTATAAAATATAACAAATATATTTTGGAAAAAAACATTGATCTAAACATTGTTACCCCGCTATGAAATCTGTCAAATATTACACCTTAATCCAGAGAGACGCCGCTGTGGTGGCAAAAAAAGTCGTGGACGCTCTCATTAAAGAACTGCGTTGTTTTTAAATGTATTTAAATAAAATTACAACTTGTTGTGAACATCTTCATCATTTGCCGTACGCGACTAGTATTTGCGTTACAAACACACCAGACGAAACCTCCGACACTACCGAGTAATATCAGTTAAAATCATTCAAACCTAGGTAACTCAGTAAGTAGTGAACAAGACACTATTTTAGCAACCATTAATAATATTTTAGATTTTTATATAAGTAAAGGTATAAACCGATACAACGATTATCGCTTAAAATACAAATCTAGCTTAGTGGAGATAGTCTCATTCAAACTGTTTTCTAAAATTACTAATATACCATCCATCTCTTTTCTATTTGCCGCGCTTAATGTTAACTAAATACAAAAGAAAAGTTAAATTATATAGTCATATATAAAAACTTTAAAGAAGTGAACAAAATATAATGTTATAAAAATATTAAAAATGGTTTAAAATTTACAAAACAGTGTCTTGATAACTACATCAAAACGTAACTATAACGTACAATAGTAAATACAAATGTAACCAGGCCCAATAATCATTAGTCACAAATAGAGTAATACGAGTAAACACATCACTTATAAATACAAGTAAAATCTTTATGAATTGTTCGTTGAAAATGTGGACTTAATATCTAGAGCTTAAGAGCTATATATGCAGTTACAAAAGCTACTGTATAGTATGAAAAATATCACTTGGTTATTATTGGAAAGACTTTAATAAAAGATAATTGTCGGAATAAAACCTTATTTTAGTATTGGCCAACTGATACTAACAAAATACGCGTCAATAATTTATAACTGATGAAATGAAGAGACTTGAAATAATTAATACAGTTATACAGTTTAATTAAAAATGTTGACATTCGTCTCTTAAAAGGATATCCGGGGTGCAAGAAATTTGAAAAATAAGTATGTAACGAATAACGGTCTATTGCTGTCGCACTATGCCTGAATGAGCGAGCGAGACAACTGCAGCCCGGACTGATTACACAATGAAAATAGGTATGTAACGAATAACGATCTATTGCTGTCGCGCTATGCCTGAATGAGCGAGCGAGACAACTGCAGCCCGGACTGATTACACATATGAAAATAGGTATGTAACGAATAACGATCTATTGCTGTCGCGCTATGCCTGAATGAGCGAGCGAGACAACTGCAGCCCGGACTGATTACACATATGAAAATAGGTATGTAACGAATAACGATCTATTGCTGTCGCGCTATGCCTGAATGAGCGAGCGAGATAACTGCAGCCCGGACTGATTACACATATGAAAATAGGTATGTAACGAATAACGATCTATTGCTGTCGCGCTATGCCTGAATGAGCGAGCGAGACAACTGCAGCCCGGACTGATTACACATATGAAAATAGGTATGTAACGAATAACGATCTATTGCTGTCGCGCTATGCCTGAATGAGCGAGCGAGACAACTGCAGCCCGGACTGATTACACATATGAAAATAGGTATGTAACGAATAACGATCTATTGCTGTCGCGCTATGCCTGAATGAGCGAGCGAGACAACTGCAGCCCGGACTGATTACACATATGAAAATAGGTATGTAACGAATAACGATCTATTGCTGTCGCGCTATGCCTGAATGAGCGAGCGAGACAACTGCAGCCCGGACTGATTACACATATGAAAATAGGTATGTAACGAATAACGATCTATTGCTGTCGCGCTATGCCTGAATGAGCGAGCGAGACAACTGCAGCCCGGACTGATTACACATATGAAAATAGGTATGTAACGAATAACGATCTATTGCTGTCGCGCTATGCCTGAATGAGCGAACGAGACAACTGCAGCCCGGACTGATTACACATATGAAAATAGGTATGTAACGAATAACGATCTATTGCTGTCGCGCTATGCCTGAATGAGCGAGCGAGACAACTGCAGCCCGGACTGATTACACATATGAAAATAGGTATGTAACGAATAACGATCTATTGCTGTCGCGCTATGCCTGAATGAGCGAGCGAGACAACTGCAGCCCGGACTGATTACACATATGAAAATAGGTATGTAACGAATAACGATCTATTGCTGTCGCGCTATGCCTGAATGAGCGAGCGAGACAACTGCAGCCCGGACTGATTACACATATGAAAATAGGTATGTAACGAATAACGATCTATTGCTGTCGCGCTATTCCTGAATGAGCGAGCGAGACAACTGCAGCCTGGACTGATTACACATATGAAAATAGGTATGTAACGAATAACGATCTATTGCTGTCGCGCTATGCCTGAATGAGCGAGCGAGACAACTGCAGCCCGCACTGATTATACATATGAAAAATTTACAAAATCATCAAGTGTATTCGTTTACCGTTCCTTTCTCCAAAGCTAGAACAATAGAAGAATGATCGCGACATGTACAATTTTCTTTAATTTCTAATGTTCGACATTTCTAATGTCGTGCTTATGACAGAGATACAACGGGACAGTGTATATATAAGATGATCCCAGTTTTTAATAAACATTTGCTCAACGTCATTATGCAGGGATAAAACAGAAGAATAAATGTTTTAAAGACTAAAATCCTCCCAGATATCCTCTTAACAGGTATTAAAATTGTTTGAATTCTTAGTGTTTCTGATTTATTATGTTTTCTTCATTTAACACAGGTAATATTAACATAATGATTAATGATACAGCAATTAACAATGTTTTGTATTTATTCAAATTTACAGACAGCGTGTTCGCACGTCCTGTGTAACTTTTTTAAATTGGAGCGCATATATTTCAACATTAATATAAAAGAACTGTGTATAACACATCAATAAAATTAATAATTTCATTATCAGAGATCTCAAGTAATAACTGCGATAACTGCTCGTTTGACAAATGCATCGATTATTTGTTTAGATTATACTATTCATTAGATATAGCACATAAACCAAACTGTTTATTTGTAAAACAGTAATGTAAAGTCACGTAGAAAACTTTAAAAATCCTAAACGTAGATTGAACTAAGCTAAAATTGCACTGTTATTGGAAGATTATATAAAGTAAATCCACACCTTACTTTACGTTAGCTTATAAATATTATAAATGTTTATTACTGTGTTGTATACATTAAACATACCAATAGGATTATATGACATAAAACTTTAAAATTGATACACATACATACCTGACAAAAATATGATTTTCTTACTTGCTCATGAAAATAAATATTTTTATTCGGGCATTATTTGGAGATCAATTTCATCTTTATCACAAGCACGGTTTTGACATAGCGTAATTAATGGGCTTGAGTTAAAATAATACTGCGTACAGTGGATGTGAAAAACAAGAACCCAGTCTTAGATGTGCCTTTAGTTTAGAATTGCACCCACACAAGTGCTTGGTCAATAGAATAATATGATAATAAAATGTTATAAAAACATAATTGAGCAAAGAGATAATAGTGGAACATGTTGTGTTATAATAAAAATAAAAAAAATACATTAAAATAGCTATAAAAATAAGATCAGATTTTAATTAAAAAATTATTTCAAATAAAATTAATTAGAAACTATAAAGAAATATCGACAGGGTATTATATTTGTGTAAAAAGAGTCGTTACATTATGATTTAAAAATCTTTAGATCAGTTTTATTTCATTTTATTAATACTTTTTAAAAGGAATGATCATAAAAAAGGTCCATTACTATCACAATTCTTGCAAATCCCAAAAGTCCAATAGAATACTGATAAAATCGACTTGTTTCTTAGTGTATTTGTTGTTATAACTCATTTTTAGTTTTAAATTAATTGTTTTTACATGAGATAGATACTATACTAACTACGACTAAAATATATTTGGTAATGTGATAATTTAAAGATTAAAAGTACAAAAAAATTATGTAAGTATGACACACCTACGGAATATATGATATGAATATATCGATTCAAAAATTTCACCTATTTAGACTGTGTGAGAGAAAATAATAAAATATACTTGACACTCTTGGTGAAATTTCATCCTCATTTATTTTGTAATTTGGATTGACACGTATATGCATTTGATTCGCTTATATTTTCATTTATTAACTACAAATCCTTTTTATATTGATTAATATAAATAAAACATTTTAAAAGGGGATTTATAGCGAATATATTATAAAATATGTGAAGCAAGCAAGCACATATATCAATCCAAATCATACATTAAATCTATAAAAATCTGAATAAAATTCATTTCGGATTATAGTCCACGAAATTAATACAATAATATGGCATAATATACAAATGAGAATATAAAATAATAGGTTATTTAAAATGTAAAACAAAAATTAAAAATATAATTGATATGCATGCAAGATGAGATAATTTTTGCTAATAGCAAAAGTAACTTACAATTGAAGATTATTTTACGAATTCAAATCATACATTATATTATGTATTACACTAAGTAATTTAGCGAGTTTATTTGTGTGAGTGATTTGTAACAAATACAAACAAAAATCTCAAGTTGGCATATTGCAATGGAACTTAAAATAAAAAAAAATATACTGCATTAAACAGAATAGTACAATTAAAAATGTCCATGACTTCCCAAGGTTGTAAGCAATACCATATGCTTTTTACATATCAAATATATATTCATCTCGTCAATGTAAATATTATTAAAATTGGTAAAGCTTAAACCCTAACGAAAAATTTCATTATTGATTAATTCTACAGTACCATAATAAAAAATTATACGATCGTCTCCTTTATAAAATAACATACAGAACTTATTGATCCGTTAGCATTGGGACTCTCCGTTCTCGTGGTGTCCAGAGTCGAAGCTGCTGAGGTGTCCGAGACCTTTGGGCGGGATAGGTGGCGGCAGCTCCTCCTCATCGACGCGCAGAGGTTCAGACATCATGGAGATTATTTCCTCATATCGTAGCGATTCCACGGTCAAGTCGAGATCTGAATAAGATGACATAATTTTTACATCTATTTACCAAATTTTGTACAAATACGTTATTTCTAGTTCTGTTATCAAGCAGTAATTCCCCTACTTTTAACTTTAATTTAAAGTTACAGCCCACTGCTGGGCACAGGCCTCCTCTCATTTTTGATAGGGTTTTAGGGCAAGGAAGTGTCCGCCGCGCTGCCTAAATGCGTGTTGGCGAACTTCACGTGTCTTCGAAATATTATTTTTTTCTTATTTCTCAGACATGCAGGTCTCCTCACGATGTTTTCCTTCACCGCCGAGCACGTGGTAAATCAGCACTTAAAATTGCAATTAAAAATTTCGTTGGTGCCGGCGGAAATCGAACCCGGCTTGCTCTTTAATTTGCCAAATACATTTCTGTGAACAACCTACCGGGCCGTTTAGTGGCGGTGTACGAATAACCATTACCCTATATCATCCCGTGGGTGTCGTAAGAGACGACAGAGGGAAAAAGATCTGGAGATGGGCAGCAACGTCCTCCTAATAACGACTAAAAATAAAAAAAACTGCAGTTGCCAACCCGCTTGCCAAGCGTGGCAACTATAGAAAATGTCGCACCAATGAGGTAATCTATTGGAGAGGACTTGATTCAACGGAACAGCCTACCCTTGTTTCAGTAATAAAATATGTTGATTGGATTTTTCTAGTGTTTTACAATAGTGTTTTATTATAAAAATTTTATAAAAGTTTTTGTGTGAATATAATTTATCCTTTTAAGTAAATAATTTCGAGTAATATACAGAAATATAATAGTGATTTTCACGCTGCCGATATCCGCTTGGTATATACCTGGTTTTTGTTATCAAAATACAATTGTCTTTTTGTAATGAAATAAAACCTGACTTTTGTTTAGACCACAGGATAAAGAATTTTGTATAGATTTTATAATGCCAAACTTCTTCGTACAAAAGTAGTCACTAAATATAAGGTTTAATGGTTTAAAATGAATGGTTTAAAAAGATATTGTAAAAAAAGGCTTACTTCTTGTATAAATGATTGTCTCGAAAGCGGAATATTTCCAGATAAACTGAAAATAGCTAAAGTCACACCTATAAACAAATCAGGTACGAAAAGTGACCCTAGTAACTACCGTCCTATCTCTGTCTTACCAGTAGTTTCCAAAATTTTTGAAAAAGTAATATATAACCGCTTAAATATATACCTAACATCGATTAACTTTATTTCAAACTGTCAGTATGGTTTCCAGCCTAGGTCAAATACCTTAGCCGCAACGGTAGATTTATTAACCAAAATAAAAAAAAAACATTGACGCAAAAAACTTAGAGCTTGGAATTTTTATTGACCTAAAAAAAGCGTTTGATTCAATAAGTCACTCACTACTATTAAAGAAACTTTCTCATATAGGTATTAACGGCCATGCCTTAAAAATTTTTGAAAGTTATCTAAATAAAAGATATCAAATTGTAAAGATTGGTCACTATCAAAGTTCCCCACAACCCATTACGTACGGTATTCCCCAAGGCTCTATATTGGACCCACTTCTTTTCCTGATTTATATAAATAACATAACTGATCTTAAATTAAATGGCTAAATTTCTTTATATGCAGATGATACCTATATTTTCTACTTTGGACGTTCCATAGAAGAAGTTATTGCACGAGCCCAAGTAGATCTAAATATAGTACAAAAATGGTTCCAATCCAATTTGCTTACAATAAATACATCAAAAACATCGTACATGATATTTAAACCCAAAAACAAAAACATTTGCAGTTATTCCCCTCTCACCATTGACAACTCTACAATACACGAGTCAACCGAAGAGAAATATTTAGGCTTATTACTAGATAAAACCTTGTCATGGAAGGGTCATATAGGCAAAATAAGATCGAAACTATCTTCTCTACTAGGTTCACTTTATGTTTGTATTCGATGCCTTCCTTACCGTGTTCGCCGAACAATTTATAATGCTTTAGTCAAACCACATCTGGATTATCTAGTTGAAATTTGGGGGTGCACCTACAAAACAACATTACAGGACCTACAAATAAACCAAAATAAAATATTAAAACTATTATTCAATTATAACTTCTTTACACCTACAGACAAACTGTACAGTGAAACCAAAATTATGAATATTTATCAAACATATTGCTATAATACTTGTATTCTAGTAAAGAAAATTTTAGATAATAAAATACAGACACAATTAAAATTTATAACAAATAAAGGCAAAGGAATGAAAGTACTTTGCAACACTAATAATATTTACATACCTATGGTACGAACAAACTATGGTAAGCAGAGCATAATTTTTGATGGAGTTAAAATATATAATAAACTACCACAAGAAATAAAAATATTAAATAGTTTTAAAATCTTTAAAAGCAAACTAAAACAAAATATAATGAATAAGTTCTAAATCCGACTCTGTCCATATACCGACCGCTAATCAGCGTTATCGGTAACGATAAGAAATACCTTACTTACTACCCACCTTATCTATTACTATCTACTAAAAGATTGCTAACTTGTACATCAATACACAAAACGATAATATTGGAAGTATTAAGTTGTATGCCTAAACTAGTAAGAAGTTGTATGTCACTAAACTCTTTCCTCCCTTTTTAATGTTAATATATGTATATTTGCTATCTGTATGCTCATAACCCATTTATAACTTGAATATTGTAACCTCTCATTAAGTGAAATGTATATTTCTTTTGAGAATAAAATATCTTTAACCATAAAATGCAGTGGACGGGTGCGGTCGCATACGACCGCTTGGGATTTGACGGACGCATGCGATTGCATAAGATTTTTATAGGGATTAAAGGGTTAAATATCTTTAAGCCTAATTTTCTTTGATGTTAACAAAAGTTTGCTCGTTGTTTCTACACACAAATCAGTTTACAGATGAGACATCGAACCACCGTTCAAGCGAGAGTGTGCGGACCCCAGCTTGTGTTAGTCAATTTGTTGATGGCAATAGTGGTAAACCGTGTGCCACTCTAGCGCGACGCGTTTTGACTGCTTTGATGCGTCTACGCTCTAGACATGAAAGTGCTAATTTAAAGAACTTCATTTTTTAACCCGCGCAAAAATAGCAGGAAGAAACCACATTTCATGCAGTGGCCTCAACATGGCAAAAAACAGTGGCAAGGCGCAGCGTCTTCACGCCTCCTGCCACCGCAGGTCGCCTCCGCTCCCCGCATTGGCTCTAGCGTGACCAACGCCCAAAAGGTCCAGCACGGGTGTGGAGGTAGGTAAGCAAGTGACGCGTGCTACGGGCTGCGGGCTGCTGGCTGCAGTGCACGTACCGCTGTGGTGCGCGCGGTGCTCGTCCGCGTTGGTGTAGGCGTGCGCATCCACGCTGACGCCGGAGTCGCGTTCGTCGCCCGCCTCGCTGCGAGAGCGGTAAGAGATCCCGCTCAGATATGGAGGTACGCAAGTGAGGCGGGCTGCAGTGCACGTACCGCTGTGGTGCGCGCGGTGCTCGTCCGCGTTGGTGTAGGCGTGCGCGTCCACGCTGACGCCGGAGTCGCGCTCGTCACCCGCCTCGCTGTGAAAGCGGTAAGAGATCCTGCGCAGATATGGAGGTACACAAGTGTGCGGGCTGCAGTGCACGTACCGCTGTGGTGCGCGCGGTGCTCGTCCGCGTTGGTGTAGGCGTGCGCGTCCACGCTGACGCCGGAGTCGCGCTCGTCACCCGCCTCGCTGCGAAAGCGGTAAGAGATCCCGCTCAGATATGGAGGTACGCAAGTGTGCGGGCTACAGTGCACGTACCGCTGTGGTGCGCGCGGTGCTCGTCCGCGTTGGTGTAGGCGTGCGCGTCCACGCTGACGCCGGAGTCGCGTTCGTCGCCCGCCTCGCTGCGAGAGCGGTAAGAGATCCCGCTCAGATATGGAGGTACGCAAGTGAGGCGGGCTGCAGTGCACGTACCGCTGTGGTGCGCGCGGTGCTCGTCCGCGTTCGTGTAGGCGTGCGCGTCCACGCTGACGCCGGAGTCACGCTCGTCGCCCGCCTCGCTGCGAAAGCGGTAAGAGATCCCGCTCAGATATGGAGGTACGCAAGTGAGGCGGGCTGCAGTGCACGTACCGCTGTGGTGCGCGCGGTGCTCGTCCGCGTTGGTGTAGGCGTGCGCGTCCACGCTGACGCCGGAGTCGCGCTCGTCACCCGCCTCGCTGTGAAAGCGGTAAGAGATCCCGCTCAGATATGGAGGTACGCAAGTGTGCGGGCTACAGTGCACGTACCGCTGTGGTGCGCGCGGTGCTCGTCCGCGTTGGTGTAGGCGTGCGCGTCCATACTGACGCCGGAGTCGCGCTCGTCACCCGCCTCGCTGCGAAAGCGGTAAGAGATCCCGCTCAGATATGGAGGTACGCAAGTGTGCGGGCTACAGTGCACGTACCGCTGTGGTGCGCGCGGTGCTCGTCCGCGTTGGTGTAGGCGTGCGCGTCCACGCTGACGCCGGAGTCGCGTTCGTCGCCCGCCTCGCTGCGAGAGCGGTAAGAGATCCCGCTCAGATATGGAGGTACGCAAGTGAGGCGGGCTGCAGTGCACGTACCGCTGTGGTGCGCGCGGTGCTCGTCCGCGTTCGTGTAGGCGTGCGCGTCCACGCTGACGCCGGAGTCACGCTCGTCGCCCGCCTCGCTGTGAAAGCGGTAAGAGATCCCGCTCAGATATGGAGGTACGCAAGTGAGGCGGGCTGCAGTGCACGTACCGCTGTGGTGCGCCGGTGCTCGTCCGCGTTGCTGTAGGCGTGCGCGTCCACGCTGACGCCGGAGTCACGCTCGTCGCCCGCCTCGCTGCGAAAGCGGTAAGAGATCCCGCTCAGATACGGAGGTACACAAGTGTGCGGGCTACAGTGCACGTACCGCTGTGGTGCGCGCGGTGCTCGTCGGCGTTGGTGTAGGCGTGCGCGTCCACGCTGACGCCGGAGTCGCGCTCGTCGCCCGCCTCGCTGCGTGCCGCGCGCCGTGGCACCGCTGGCGCTTCGCCCCATGACCGCTTGTCGCCTGCGCAAGCGTCACAATTCGATACAATACTAAATTATGTATAACCATTTTTCTTACTTTCGACATAAGCACGCCTATGGATGTAGATAATTAAATTAGAAAAATTAAATTCTAAATGTACACCGTCCTTTCATCACAATAGTGAAGTGACGAGCTTTTTAGCTCCAATATTTATCGATATTTATTGAGCCCACTCATTATGCAACTAAGATTATTCATGTTGATTTTAAAAAATTAAAAAATTATCATCTATAGTACGGCTAACTAGTAAGGATACGAAAAGTTATTTACCTTAAAAACCACTGTGGAGTTAACAATCTATTATCTATCTCTTTCCATCTTGAGTATTTGTTATAATGCCTCGTTTACCCGGCAAAAAACATGTCAGGGTCAAGACGGGTTCGCCAACATTCGGGAGAACATTTTAGCAATTGTTGTTTATTTAATTAATGTTATTTTGTTTTGTAGATGATTGTTTTTTATTAAGTGGTTAATGATGGAGCCACAACCAAGCACATCGAGAGATAAATCAACAGATTTTAGTTCTCCGAAAAAGAAACAGTTTCAGACACAAGTTTGTCCCGGTACTCGACGACGTTTTCCCGGGAAATATTGGCACGGGCGGTGTATAGAGCATCTCCAGTGCTGTCATCCGCATGACAATGAATGTTACCGGTTTGTTGCAAACCGGTAACATTCAACATATCAAAAGAAACAGCGTTGGTGATAGCATGCAGCCTTTTAAAACGCCAGCATTAATAGGCTTGTTACCGAAGCATGCACCGTCTACAACGACCTTGATGCTCCGATCTGCAAGAAAGCTAGTGATCCAATTGCACAATTTCTCGGGAAGGAGCTTCAAAAGAAGCGTTTTGTACCAAACCCGATCCGAAGCCTTTGCAATGTTGCCCTTAGACTCTACTGTCTCCGTCCATTTGCGAGTAAAGTAAACCAGAAGATCACCAGCTGATCGACCCCGACGAAAACCGTATTGGCGGTCACTAATCAGCTGGTGATCCTCCAGGTACCGCATGAGCTGGCAGTTTATAATGGATTCCGTTATTTTAGAGAACAAGGAGGTGATGGCGATAGGCTTCTACGTGATAGAGCCATGCTGCAGTTATATTAGTAGTATAGTTATAGCACGAATGGGTCAGCTCGACCGGAGAAAGACCACGCTCTTACAGAATACCAGCGTAAAATAGTAGCTTAATGCTGCTGCGTTTCGTATGGTGAGTGTAGAGAACCAGATACCGTTTTTACTGGAAACGAGGCAATCCATCCTAGTTTTCACGGGTGACAACGCATCTGCATTTTGATTCGTAATCGAGGATACATGTAGGTGTCTATGGGGCACAGCAACCACTTACCATCAGGTGGACTCTGTGCTCGTTTGTCATCCTATCCTATAAAAAAAAGTTAGACGGATCTGACCGGTCGTCTTTTCTACGAATCGAGTAAACGAAAAGTCTTCCATAATTTTGGGACTACGCCTAAGGAGTAGGAGTACCGGAAAAGACGCGTTAGAACCGGTGCCAACTCTGGAGCACTCATCAGCACAATTGGGAGTATCCCATCAGGCCCACTCGACTTGTGGATGTACAGGGAGAGGAGTGTTTTGCGAACCGAGCGTTGTGTGAACCTCTCACCCGGCATGGAGCACTCACACCGCAGGATGGTCGGCGGTGTGCTCCCCACGTCAATGAGAGTCAAATTGGACGCAAAGAAAGAGCCTAGCAGATCGGCTTTCTCCTTTGCGGCATGGCACCATGGGCTTGGTGAGACGTCCTCCCTGTGCAGAGATGAAAAGAAATTACCTTGGACAGCCTTGGCGAGAGAACAGAACGCACGGGTTCCAGAAGCAAGGTGAACTAGTTTCTCGCCAATTCTGCCTATGTGCTCTGACTTTGCCTTGACAATGACACTTTTGAAGCCAGGTCCTTCATATGGAATTATACTTCTTTTTAGGGCGCTGATTTTTACATTCCGGGACTTTGATGCGTTAGCCCAGGCCCGTAGCACTCCTGCTTACAGCATATAATATTATTTTAATATGATAAATCTTCAGAACTGTTCGCTGGGTCTTTCGTCAAAATCTCTCAAGAATTTCATAATGTGACGCAGACTTGACGCATTAACTTATTGTGAAGTTTTGTGAACAAAATACAAATCAGGCTAAGCAGTATGGTATAAGACCTTTGCCTGCTTCGCGTATTTCTTTGGTAAGATTTGATGGTGAACTCGATCAAATAATAGTGAAGGAATAACAAATTCTAATGCGTCCCCGAACGGAATGACGAATGAGTGGGAAAGAGCAAAGAAAACGTAAAAGGGACAAAATTTATGATAAGAATTCAGTAAACATAAAATTTCTTTAACCCTTCAAGCGCCATAAAAAGCCCATGCAGTCCGGCAAATCCCGAGCGGTTGCATGCGATCGCACCCACCCACAGCACTTAAAACCATTGAAACTTATATTTAGAGACTACTTTTCTATCAAGAAGTTTAGCAATATAAAATCTATACAAAACGTTTTATCTTGTGGTCTAAACAAAAGTCAAGTTTTACTTCATGACAAAAAGATTTTATTGTACAATTTTGATAACAAAAAAAAACATACCAAGCGAATGTCGGCGGCGTGAAAACCACAATTATTTCAATATGTATTACTCGAAATTATTTGCGTAAAATGATAAATTATATTCACACAAAAACTTTCATTACAATTTTATAATAAAACACTATACTAAAACACTAGAAAAATCCAAAACAGAATAACATTCACGCGAAAATGGCATACGAAATGAACGTAGGTTATAAATAAATATTCATAGGATAACAGTTTTTTATTACACTAGAGGATAGAGTATTTCATATTGATTATATAATGCCAAACTACTTTCAATATAGTATAATTAAAGTATATATAATATAATATAAGTAGTCTTTATATGTAAGTTTTTACGGGTTTTAGTGCTGTTATTGTTATTTGACGGAATATGGCCGCGGTCTCATGAGACCGCTAGAGGGTTGAGAGGTTAAAAGTAAAAAATCATTTATTAAACAGTAGAATATATTAATAAAGTTAAGTGATTATTCAATTTGAAAGAAAAATAATAACGCCTTAGTACCTGAAACTCTGGGCGGAAGTGGCGGCGCATCGCCAGGCTCGCTCCAAGATGCGCGACTGTGGCGACGAGTTTCAACCTCTTCCTCCATTGAATCACTGAAATATTTTAAATATATATATACCTAATAATCTAAGGCATTATCTAGAATGTATTTATAGCTATGTCTAATTAATATCAACAACAGGGTAGTAGACGCTCTCAGGGTATAATTAATACTTATAACGAGATCTCAAAACAAAACTAGGGAATCCTAAAATATGAACAAAATCTTATTTGAACTTATTATGCATATAACGTTTTAGGTAGTACAAAATAAGAAAGCTATATAATATAGCTCACTTTGTTTCTTTTACAAGGTTGTTACCGTTTTTCCATTCCACAAACAATTCTATTGATGTGCCATTAGCGGAAAAAAACGTCGATAAATTCATTTAGTCTGTGATTTAATAAAATTGAAAATTATTAGTAATCCGGTTCGTAATACTTATTTATATCAATGAATGATTAGAAGCACCATCTGACATCTAACAATGAAAGCATAGTCGAATAATGTCTGCATTAAAAATATATCGTGCTAATTAAAAATATATCGTGAAAAGGTCACTATTAAATCTACTTAAATTCAGCCGGTATATTTCTGCCAAATTATCCTTACACTTATTATGGGTTTTACAGGAATAATAACTGTAAAGATGTAAGCAAGTACCTCTTTACAATATTTTAATTATTTGTGTTTTTCTAATCGACACCGGGTTTACTTCACAGAACATACACATAGGGCTCCGCCACGATAGTATAAAAACCGCGGTACGACAGCGGTCTGCCTCATTTTTTCTCACTCCATCACAACTACCAATAAATCGATTACCTTTTTACTCCATCAAGATAATATTCATCATTCATTCATTAATTACAATCTATCAAAAGCCCACTGCTGAATATGGTAATAATAAATAATATGAATATCTTTTCCATAGATTTCCTCATAGGGTTCCCTCTATAGTTTGATATTTACTCTCTTAGCAAGGATGTTGACAACCGCAACTATTACTACTACTGCCTATATCCTAGTTTATTTAACTCTGTCGCCTTTTACGATACCCACGGGATGGTATGGGGTCTTAGAGCTTCTAAGAAGGAGGTATTGGATTTTCTTACGCCGTCGATACACGACGTTATATCAAGATACGGCCTTCACTTCATGATTTCGAAATATTTTCATCCAAACAGAACTTTCTGGTGGTTTTACTGGTTTTATTTCCGCTGTATAACTGATAAATAAGTGTATAAAATTAGGATTAAAAATGTGGCTGTCAAGATTTAATATTCATACCTTACTAACTATTGGCTTTTAAAGTTTGCGACACGAATATGCAATGTAATATAATAATTATTACTAATATTTGGAAAACAATTTACTTGATCAGTCGAATAATAATAAGTCTAATCCTATTTTCTTATATTTAAAGACATTTGATAAAGTTATAAAGAATAAATAAATAAACAAAACCGAGTAATATCGATGTCGATAATTGCTAACATTGAGAACGAAATCACTACATTAAAGACGTCATATGATTTGTGAAATAACGTTACACTTAATACAACTACAATAGGGACGTAATTTTTTAATAAATTAGTAGATACGAGTGTACTAACTCTCATATTAGGCATAGTATAAATATACCATAAACGACCACTTGTTATTTAACCTATACAGATAAATTACACGCAAAATCTTTTAATAGAGTTTCCCTTTTTCCCTTATTTGAAAATTAAATTGGAAAAATTTTTGGGGGATGAGTCGCTCGCGTCCGTAGGCTTTAACCACCTATTCCTAGGCCCACCCTACACGTGTCCCCCGGGTGGTGTTAAATGAGCGACAATCCGATAACACAGACTTGGCTCCACGCCGTGGTAGAGGCGTAAAATATACTACCCTTTATCCGCACCATGAGGAACCATATAAAAGAAATGGCCCCGAGTTCCCGGCGCCCCTTTAATGGGGCAGGGGTGCGAAGAATCTCCGGGAGGAAAACCGGCGACGAGGTTCGCCACCCGTCACGTTCTGTCTCCCGGAGAGGCGAAAAGTGGATTGCAGAGGCCCGTCTGGCTACGTTCAATGTATGTGGGGCAATGAATGATAAAATGGATGAAGTATGCGATATGATGTATGATAGAGGAATAGATATGTTATGTGTAAATGAGACGAAAAGGAAGGGGAAGGAATGTGTAAATGAGACGAAAAGGAAGGGGAAGGATGTCACTACACATGGCATGTATACCGCATACTGGTCTGGTGTAGACGAGATCGAGCGGGCATGCCAGGGAGTAGGTATCATCCTTTCAGAAAGAATGTGACAATGTGTGAAAGAGTATGAATGTGTAAGCCCAAGACTGCTATGGATACGAATGAAAGTGGGCTTAAAGAAGTTGTTTGTGTTAGGGATCTACGCCCCAGACATGTCTAAGCCCACTTATATCCGAGAGCAGTTTTGGAAAATAATAAGGATGGTGTTAATGAAGTGTAAGGGAAATGAAAATATTATTATGCTAGGAGATTTTAATTGAAGGGTTGGGGTGAGGAGGCTTGGTTATGAAAGAATATTGGGAACGTTTGGTGATGAAAGTATAAATGAGAATGGTGAAAGTCTTCTCACCAAATGTATGGAAAAGAATCTTTTTGTGACGAACACTTGCTTTCGCCACAAGAGGATTCACATGTATACTTGTGAAAGAGGTGACGATAGAAGCATGATAGATTTAATAATTGTGGATGAAAGATTGAGGGGCGCAGTGGTAGATACAAGGGTTTACCGGGGTTCTAACGTAGGAACGGATCGTTATTTGGTTTTATGCCGTATTAATGGTCTATTCAGGCGTTGGCGCCATCGATCATCTGTGTCTACCACTGCGTTACAGCGTATTAGAACAGAAAGGTTACAAGATTGAGAAAAACAAATTCAAATGTAGACTGAAAGAAAATATAAGTGGTTTGGATGAATTATGTATGAAGGAGTTAGACTTGGAGAATGTATGGCAAAATGTAAAGAAAGGTTTAGTGGATGCAGCTACAGAAGTATGTGGTGTTAGTAAGAGAAAGAATGAAAGGAAAAATAATACGTTATGGTGGGATGCTGAGGTATGTATGGAAGTTAAAGCAAAGAAGAGAGCATGGCTAGATTTACTAGCAACAAAGGCTGGTAATTCTAGCGGTACGAATGATATTGAAAGAAAAAGGGCAGTCTTTAGACATCTTAATAAGAGACTAAAAGAAGTAGTTGAAAGAAAAAAGCAAGAAAGAACGGATAATTTCCAGGCAAATATTAAAATGTTCTGGAAACTTGTAAGAACTGCCAGGGGACATTCGAAACAGCCTATGATGAATGCTATAGGAGACGAGAATGGCTATATTCTGAATGAAGAAGTTTTGAGTTTAAAGAGATGAAAGGAATATTTTGAAAGCGTGTTTATGAGTGAGGAGACAACGTGTATACTAAGTGAAGTAGAAATTCCGAAAGAAGAGGAAAGAGGTAGCGAGATAAGTATAGGTGAAATAATGAAAGCAATGAAAAGCATGAAAGCAGGTAAGGCTGCCGGATATGATAGAGTTTCACTCGAAATGCTAAGGGCTGAAGAGGAAGTAGTGGCAGGCCAGCTGCACACCTTATATAATTTATGCTGGGAACTGAAGCGGGTACCGGTAGACTGGTGCAAAGCCGTGATAGTCCCAGTATATAAGGGAAAAGAGTCGCAGCAGGACTGTAAAAACTACCGTGGCATCAGCCTTCTTAGCATTGTGGGAAAACTGTATGCTAAGGTACTGATTGAAAGGGTCATGAAAGAAACTGATGGAAAAATTTGGGATGTGCAAGCGGGATTTAGAAAGGGAATGGGATGTACAGATCAAGTCTTTCCATGCGCATGATCGCGGAGAAGTTCTTGGCCTTAAAACAAAAAGTTTTTTGTGCGTTCATGGACTTGGAAAAGGCCTATGACAGAGTGAATAGTGATGTGCTATGGCAAACACTGAAGTCATTTGGGTAGGGCGCTGGCTTGATACAGGCATTGGAGTCCCTATATAGGGACTCTAGTGCTTGTGTTAGGATCAACGGGGTCTACTCGGACTGGTTTGACATTCATAAAGGTGTCAGACAGAGCTGTGTGGCTTCCCCGTGGCTGTTCAACCTATTTATGGACAATTGTTTGCAAAATTTGAAAGTTGAAGAATGCGGATTAAGAATGGGTGAGTTAACCGTCAAATGCCTTTTGTACGCCGATGATCAAGTTATCCTTGCGTCGTCGGCGGCCGAGTTGCAAATGATGGTTACATTAATGAACACATCATTAAAAGAAAGGGGTATGAAAGTGAACGCAAGTAAGACGAAGGTTATGGTTTTTGAAAGAGAAGAAAGTAAAACGATTTGTGAAATAAGAATAGAAGGGGAGTTGATCGCAAGTAGATGAGTTTGTATATTTGGGCTGCGTATTTATTAGGGATGGGAGATTTGATAAGGATATAGAACGACGAGTGAATGCGGAAAATATAGTAAATGGGGCCCTGCACTCTATTGTGAAGAGTCAAAATGTGTCGAAAAAGGCACGTATGGCAATTCACAATGCTGTGTTGGTCCCTACTTTAACGTATGGTAGTGAAAGTTGGGTGTGGCAGAAGAAGCACGAGAGTAGAATGAACGCAGTAGAAATGCGGTCGTTAAGGAGTATGTTAGGGCTGAATCTTAATGACAGGGTAAGAAATTGTGTAATAAGAGAAGAGTGTGGTTTGCAAGATGATGTTGTGACCAGGATTAAGAAAGGAATGCTTTGGTGGTTTGGTCATGTGGAAAGAATGAATGAGGAAAGAGTGACAAATAAAATTTATGTTGCAGAAGTGAATGGCAGAGTCGGAAAGGGACGTCCTAGGCGAAAATTTATCAACCAAATTGGCGATTTATTGAAAATGGGCCAAATTAGGAGTACCCTTAATGAAGTGAAGGAGGCGAGAGAGGTGTGTCAGGATCGTGCCAAATGGAAGTCTGTAGTCTCTGCCTACCCCTCTGGGTGACAGGCGTGAGTGTTTATGTTTATGTTTATAAATTGGAAAAAGCGAGACAAGTTTATTGACTCAATTTATTTGTGGAGAATTGTAAGTTCTCTCTATGCATACATATGTATGTAATTACTCTTAGAAAATTACATTTTGTAATCTATCAAATCTGATTTAGTGACGGGTGCGATCGTATACGTGATGACAGACTGCAGACTTCCCGGAAGTCAGGCAGTTAACAAATACCTCGCTAAAGAACACCGATTCTTTTCAAGGATCGTCCTTCGTGAGGCTATTAAAATTTTGAAACCAAAACCCATCCTAATTTCAATACAGTTAATATGATGATGATAATTTAAATACAGAAGATGGCTGGGTGCCACCATCTGCTTGGGATCTTGTAATTAATAAAATTAAATCCCAATCCAAGTATACAATTACAAGTTTTCAAGATACTATAAGTTCAAAAAATTTTTACTCCAGTAACCATGGGTGCTGTAAAGTACTTGAAACATCGGGAATACAAAATACGCATTATTTATATATATTATACATATATATATATATATATATATATATATATATATATATATACATCCCGTAACTTATTGTACGCCCACTATGGCCAATTTTGCATATAATGTGGCGTCAACCTGCTTACTACGTTCAATATACGGACGTCAAATAGGAGACTTAGCGCAATGTTCGCAAATTTTCATGCTGATCACAGAAATGTCAAAATCTAAAAAAAAATTGGACGTCATTTTTCTTCCAATCTTGCTGTACTGAATATTTACGTAGTTCCGCTAATTTTCGTTGCAAAAATAATAGCGCTGCTGTCGATTTGTGAATACTTTCATTTATGGCCGTATTTGACTTCTGCACAAAATTAGGAGATGCGACGTTGCCGTTCCGTCACCGTTGCCAACGTGTTACTTGTATTTGGTGATATATGGTTATGACTGCCACTGGACTGGGTATGCCAGAAGAAGCATAAAAGCAAGTTGAATGCAGTGGAGATCCGATCTCTTCGTAAAATGTGTGGCGTTACCTCAGCCGACCGAAAGCGAAACGAAGAGATTCGCAATATGGCAGGATTGAAAGATGACCTTATCACAAAAATTGATAGGGGCGTACTCCAATGGTTTGGGCACGTTGAACGAATGAGTGAAGACCGAATGGTGAAGAAAATATATAGAGCGAAAGTAAATATTAAAAGGTGTCGAGGTAGACCGAGACTAACTTTCGAAGACCATGTGAGCAAATTGCTCGAAGAGGGGGAGGGTCAAGAGTACTCGGATACCTAGACGTGCATGTATGAAGAAGTTAATAAACCTGAAAGAAGCGAAAGAGGTATGTAAGGATCGTGACACTTGGCGATCTGTTCTCTCTGGCTACCCCGTTAGGGATTGTGCGTGAAGATAAGTAAGTAAGTAAGTAAGTACTGCCTCGTTGGTCTAGTGGTTGTAGTAGTGCGACTGCTGATCGTGATTGACTGCTGGTCCTGGGTTTGAATCCCGGGTCGGGCCAAAAATTCAATTATTGAGTTTTTCTGTCAAAAATTCCCAATAGCTGCCCGGAGTCAGGAAGTTGGCGGTGTATTCGCCCCGTGCCTCGGAAAGCACGTAAAGCCGTTGGTCCTGCGCCTGATCTCTCACCGGTCGTGTCGGTTTACCGTCCAATCGGATTATGAGAATGAGGGAATAGAGAGTGCACCTGCGGTTGCGCACACACTTGGGCACTATAATCTTGTCCTGCGCCGATGGCTAGTCTCCATTGAGGCAGGCCGCAGTGACCGTAATTCGGTCTGCAGGACATTTTTATATGGTTTATACTGCACTTTGTACTAGTAATTTTACTTTCAAACTTGTTTTCTTAACCTTACATTTCTCTACATATAATATGGACGTCCGAATATCCTAAAACTTTCATACTGAATGATATTTGACACCCTTATTTTTGAATTTAGTTATATTTTTATAAATGTAGATGCGCACGTCAGCTTATCGGTTTATTTCATACTGCACTATATTTTAACGTTTTACATTTGGTACTAATCTGCCTAAAAGTACTCTTGTTAGGTATTTCGTAAGCAACCCATAATTCTGTTTGAGTATAAGTTACTTTCTGATTGAGTACAGGAAGATGGACTCAATTGTAGATATTGACAAGTTTGTTTTATTATATTGTGACTAATAACCAAATATGGTCTGGCGAAGAAACTCATTTTAATATAAGGTTTTACTACATTAACTGCCAGTAGGTTGTTAATTTGTACAATGGACCGTGGCATATTGTTGCTGACATAACTCCGAAAATATAATTTGTTTACTTGATCGTGTTGAGTTTTGGTGCTCTCACTGCATCGTAAGGATGAGCGCCACTATTGTACCTAATCTGTACGAAATTACTCTCTACTTAACTAGATTCATTTTTGTGAAAGGCAATTTTTGTTTAATTATGATATTATGTTTAGTTTTGCAGTTAGTTCAAATACAATTTAATTTTTCACACACGTTTTCTAAGCTTCTAAGCGTTTTATAATTTCTAGAACGAAACATTTTATAAAACACCAAAGTGACTATTTTACACCGCATGGCCTCCCTACACTATAATACGAATAAAACAATAGCGAAAAATGTTATTAAAGCAATGGTCATTAATGTGTGTCTTATACACAAGGAATTAAAATATAAATATATTCATGGTTATATGGACGTCAAATATCATGCGGTATTAACTTTACCGATAATCTGACGTCCACATATAGAAATATAACTAAATTCAAAAATATGGACGTCAAATATCATTCAGTATGAATGTTTTAGGATTTTCGAACGTTCATATTATTATGTGTACACAGGTAGTAATTTAAAGTTGAAATTTTGGCGCACACCGTGCCCCAAAAACCGCTATAAATGGCAATATTTATCAAAAAAGAAATAAGAAAGGTTTTCTAAGCGTTTTATCGTTTCTAGAATGGAGCATTTTATGAAACACCAAAGTGACTATTTCATACCGCATGGGCTCCCTACACTAAAATAAAAATAAAACAATAGCGAAAAATGCCATTAAAGTAATGATCATTAATGTGTGTCTTATACACAAGAAATTAAAATATAAATATATTCATGGTTATAGGACGTCAAATATCGTGCGGTACGAAACTTTGCCGATAATCTGACGTCCACATATAGAAATATAACAAAATTCAAAAATATGGACGTCAAATATTATTCAGTATGATTGTTTTAGGATATTCGGACGTCCATATTAATTATTATATGTAGCTAAATCTAAGGACACGAAAACAAATTGGAAAGTAAAATTATCTACTAGCACTGAGTACAGTATAAACCGACAAAAATACAAAAATATGCCTTGAGCACTAAATAAATAGTCAACATAAATAAATAGTAAAATGCAATTATCAACAATAACTTTGGACATCGGATATCAAAGAAGTGGACGTCAAATAAAACTTAGTGTGAATATTTTAGGATATTCTTACGTCCGTATATGGGTAAATACTCCGTTCAATGTCCATGTCAAGTACATTAATCAACTTACACAAGTTTATTTACCTAAGTTACTAAATATAACCAAAGAAACTTAAATGCAAGCAAGCATAAGCGTGGAAAGTTCTCAATGTGCGTAGGTCACAATACGGACGCCAATTAGAGCACGATATGCATGTTTTTAGTAATATAGCGTCCAATATTTATAACAACAAACACAAACAAATTGTATTTCAACTAACTGCAAAACCAAACTTAATATCATAATTTAACAAAAATAGCCTTTCACAAAAATGAATCTAAGTAAGAGAGAGTAATTTTGTACAGGTTAGGTAAACAGTTCGCACTCATCCCTAAGATGTGATCATAAAAAGTAAACTCGCAGTGAGAGCACCAAAACTCAATAAGATCAAGTAAATAAATTATATTTTCGGAGTTATTCATGTCAGCAACAATACGCCACGGTCTATTGTAGAAATTAACAACCCATTGGAAGTTAATGCAGTAAAACCTTATATTAAAATGAGTTTCTTCCAAAGGTCATATTAGGTTATTAGTGACAATATAAGGAAATGAACTTCTATTAAACCTGTCAATATCTACAATTAGTACTTATTTACAATAATAAAATAAATAATAATATAGTCAATCTATAATGTATCACGGCTGGGCAATCTTAGATATTTTTTCGTATTTAGTAAACGAATAACTAGTTGGTAAATTAATAATGATGTCTATCTGTTTTTTTTTCGCCGGAGACAAAAATGATATTGCGTATTTTTCGTACTGCACATTCTGTGGATTTATTTCATTATTTTGAACAATATACGAACCTTAAGTGACTAAAATTAAATCTAATCTGAACCAGAATCATAAAAACTGTATTATTCGTGCTAAAAGAATCTAATAAAGATCTGTTATCTCCTGCGAAAAAAACAGACTATAGGAATCTATCGAATACCTACATAAACAAAATATCACCTACTATAAATAAAATATTGCAAAGCGGAATAACTAGTAAGAGTGGCAAGATCGCACCATACAAAGGAATTGCGTTAAGCAGGAGAACGAATTAAAAACTATGTATATTACGGGGATTCTGGATAATTTGTAATATGGAAGGGAGTCCTGATTGGTTTTCCTCCGTCTGGCAATATACGAATATTTGTATATCGATATATGGTAAATTTTCAAAGAAATGAGTTAAACACTATCTTTGAAATTGTTTAATGGACCAATATTCGCAGTCATAATGTATAAAAATTGCCTACAAGTGTTGGAAGCTACAATAATGCGAAATGAAAGGACGTAGAATCAATATTGTGATGTATATATATATATTATATGGCATTTTGGTGTTGTATTATACAACGTCTTACTTTTGATATGAAACGTTCTTATATTCCGTCATGATGCTCTTTACAAAATAAGATTATGGAAAGTTTACCGATAGTCCTCTAGCCTGGTGGGACTCCTCGGGTCACCGGACTTGGGTCGGCTAGGCAATGGCGGCGCCGATTTCGCCATACTGCTGTTATCCGTGCACTCTCTGTTGTCGTTTGCTGGTAGACTGCTCGACATTATGCTGCTCTGCTGCTCTGAGTCTTCAAGTGTATACTAAAATTATATAAACCGTAATATGCATTAAAAATTATAATAACAACTGGACTATATTATTTGTTGCTTTCTTGTTAAGTACATACTATTGGTTTATTATAGAGATGTCCATCTTCATAATAATTTTCGCTTTGCTGTATGCTTTGAGATCGTTTATCCAATGCTGGCACCGGCGGTAGTGGAGTACTGTAAGGAAGAAATAAAAATATGTTAATAAGTGTATAAAGCATGTAAAATTATTATAAGTTTGTACTCAAAGTACTTACTTGACAATACTTTCAGATAGCTGCCGTCTAGCTCGGGCTAAACCTGGGCCGAGGTTTTGTCTCAATTGATTAAACCTCTCTACCAGACGCCTGTAATAGATAAATTAAATGTAATAATAAAAAAATATTATTATATATATTATTTTACAGTCCACACACACAGTTTAAGGAGCCGTGGTAGCTCATATGGTTAACGCTCGCTGTAAATATAACAGAACGCGAGTAACCCAGTTCGATCCCCGCCGGCACCAATGAAATTGTTAATTGCAATTTTAAGTGCCGATTTACCACGTGCTCGGCGGTGAAGGAAAATATCGTGAGGAAACCTGCATGTCTGAGAAATAAGAAAAAAATTCGAAGACGTGAAGTTCGCCAACAAGCATTGGGGCAGCGCGGCGGACGCTTCCTTGCCCTAAAAACCCTCTCAAAAATGAGGGAGAGGCCTGTGCCCAGAAGTGGGACGTATATAGGCTGTAGCTTTAGTTTTATACTATTTAGAGACCATGTCGTTAGCTATTGAGGCAAAATATACATCAATAAAGATATACAATAATAAATAACGAGTTACAAACAAAATAACAATTCATAGTAGACTTATGAAATTTTGTACGACTTGATTCATTATTTGCAATTATTAAATTGTATTGGAGTAACTTCAGGGCGTGAGCACTGTTTCCACTTTATCGATTTTCATTTAAAAGTTCCCCCGGCTCTCTGTTAAGTGATTGCGACCGATAGTCAATCACCATTGAATTTTTGGTAAACCTATGCGCTATGCGAAACGAATGTTAGCATGTAGTTTTAAGCGTTTTTAAAAATAATGTATGCCCAAAAATTATTTTAATTGAATATTTCGTAAATTATATCAAAGAATCATGCCCACTTTCCATACATTGATTGACCTGTCACTTGATTCCTTTAACAGGTCACGTCTACCTACAACTAGTGTTGTATAAAAACAATTATTGTTTATAATTACGTAATAACTTATCATCTTTTCATTTAGAGGCCAGGGAAAAATGATATTAGGTAAATACCTAAGTTTTTGAGGTTATACAACTATCAGATTAGGTCTGTACACTTATTTTTCTTTCCACACCATAGTATAAAAGCATAAAAAATCGTATCTAATCATTTAAAGAGAATTGGTTTACATTCATAACCACATCATGAACAAGTTTTTCGTAGTCTGAAACGGAACGTGTAAAACACGTTTTCATATATTTTGGCATGGCTTCTAGGCCTTTGAGCCAATGTAAAACACGTTCCGTCTCCAAAAGTCTATTGAGAATGATAAACATAGTAACATTACTTTAATTCCTGGTTTTATTTGAAAATTAAATTATGCGATACGAAATAAGCAAAAAATATGCAATTTTATAAGATATTTTACATCACTAGACGCGTTACAAAATTTTTAGGTCAAGACTGGACATGGTTCTTTTGAAAAATCTGTGACATCATACAATTTGTTGTTAGAACAAGTATTTAACTGATTTTGTTCCTTACATCCGCACCCAATTGAAAATATAACTAAAATTGTTAAATAACAGAAGTAACGTGTTATTTTCCTATTAATGTATTTTCTTAGATATGTTTGTTTCCAAGTTTTGAACTTCATTTACTATAAAGATATTTAATTCTACTTTGCGATCTTTGCTGTTACTTTGTTTAATGCGCATGCAGGTACAGCCTATGTAGTAATTTTTAACGTTTTTAAATCATGTAAATCTACTAAAATGTAATTAAAATTTAAAAATAATTAGTTCTGAGCCGCTAAAAAACATAAACTTGACCAGTGAATCGCTATTTAAATATGTACCTTGCAGAAATTCCATAATAAAACCGTGTCAAATTTATATTTGTATCTATAAAATGCCGGTTGAATCTCGTCACTTGTAGTAATTGAGGGTATATGGAGAAACCCTCCCACTCGTTTTTGCAGTTTAAAGTTCAGTGTAGGTGCAGAGCGCAAGAGATTCCGCTTGAGTCGTTTCACGAGTGAAGTCATTCTACGCGTGCTAAGATAGTCGTTGTTCTGTCCATGGTGGTGATTCTTCTGGTGCAGACAAGGAGGATGGTGTTGCTGAGAGGCTGTGCTTTGTTACGTTGAGATGGGTAAGGTTGTTGTTGATTTGCATAATTTGGTGTTATCATGTAGTTGTGTCCTTCACATTGCACTGGTGTGTAATTGTGATGGGGACATACTGCGGTATGGTCAAACTGTAATTACTCTATGCTGAATGTATAGTGCGTTACGCTGTCCTATTATTGATAATGATAAATTGTGCAAGCAAGAGAGCAAGTTGAACATCAGTTCTCACACTTTTACCATTTTTAATAATTAACGCTATCCTGTTTCCCACACAATTGGCTTATCGTGTTGGACTTTCCGACATATTAAATGAAAAGTTTTATTATTTTCATGTTGAGAACATATTTTTTGGTATTCATTATTTATTGTTATCTCATAAAAAAGTAAACAAAATTGAAAAGTTCAGAAGCCCATCCGCGCTGACATCTTCGAGATTGGATGTACTTATTCCGGGGAGTGAGATAACTTTACAAACGAACACCTACAACACCTTGAGAATTGCAAATGAGTTGTCGGCTCAGGCCTTTTTGTAGAGTAAAGGTGACACGACGCTCGACGAGCACACAGTTTATCGGATAGTGAGTGCTGCGAACTATAGACGTCTACATCTATCCTCGATTAAGAATCAAAATGCAGATGCGCTATCACCCTTGAGGACCAAAATTACATGTCGCTTTTTCAGTAAAATGGTTTCTGATTATCTACACTCATCACACGAAACACAGCATCATTAAGTTGCTACTTCATGGTGGTAATCTGTATTAAAAGCGTGTTCTCTCCAGTCAGGGCGACTTATTCGTACCACAATAAAGGAGCCTAGGAGTAAGCTCATTTCTTATACTCTAATGTGTGTAATATCAAAACACACAGTAGCGAATTGCTAATCATCGAGATAGTATGGACAGAACTTGGACTTTTGTTGCAGTGTAAGATGATCGATAATGATTTAGTGGTTGGAATTAATCCGGTACCCGTGGTTAAATATGCGATTAAAAATGTAGTATTTTGTAGTTAGTTTCGAAAATCAGATCGGAAATAACTCTCCATTATATGCGGCAAAGTGAGAGGAGCTGGAGTGCTCCAGCCCTAAGATTTGAACAGGGTTTCATGTGAAGCTGAACCTGCGTCTTATAAAGTGGCAAGAGGTGGGCCGGAATGAAATACAGTTTCGCTCCATTGAGAACACCAAGATTTTTAGAGACAAATTTAGCCTTCCTTCGAAAATGCACTTCACTTAAACTGTCGACGCTAATGGTTTCAATATAAGCTAAAACTAAAGTAAAATAGAAGTATCGATTTCATCTTATTTCTGAGAGGGTTTTAGGGCAAAGGAATGTTATAATTTTTTACTCATGATCTTATTATGTTTTCCTTTAATAATATCCACATATAATTCCAAAAATATTCTAAAAACTTAATGTGATGCATTTTTTTATAGGATAAGATGACTAACGAGCACACAGTCCACCTGATGGTAAGTGGTTGCTGTGTCCCATAGACATCTACATCTATCCTCGATTACGAATCAAAATGCAGATGAGTTGTCATCCGTGAGGACTTAGGTGGAATGCCTCGTTTCCATTAAAAAGGGTCTCCGGTTCTCTACACTCACCATACGAAACACAGCAGCATTAAGCTACTATTTGACGCTGGTATTCTGTGAGTGCGTGGTCCCTCCCCGGTCGAGCCGACCTATTCGTGCTACAACTATACTACTAATATAACTGCAGCATGGCTCTACCACGTAAAATATACAATCATATCATCAACACATTGTTAAGGAATTTTGAAACAAAATACGGATAATTTATATCGGTCTGTGGATTAAATGTGTTGACATGGCACTTTTAGTTTACTGTTTAGTTTAGTTTACTGTAACTTTTTGAAATCGGATACTGGCTACATCATATGACTGACTGGATTTGTAGTTCAACTAAAATATTTTGATATTTACACTTTTTATATTTAAATAATATTGTATATTTAATATTAATGTCTTTTTATATTAAATATACAATATTATTTAAATATAAAACATTGTAGTCATAACCAAGGTAACAAAAGAAAGGATAGATAAATCAAAGGTTATAGCGGAAACGAAATAAAGGCAAAAGTCCAGACTTGGCCATCTTAAAAAGATATTGACGATTTTAAAAAATGTGCATAATTTCATAAAAATAATGAGTATTACGTACTTCGTAAACAGAAATTTTCACTCAACATTACATAAATTACTGAGTGCTAAAACAAGATGTACAATTTCCATGAGAGATAAGAAATGAAAATCATTATTAAATAAAATCATTATACAAGTTGATAACAGTAGTAACGACAGAGGCGACGACTCTGATGTAAGCACCGTTTCATTTAGGGATACAATGTCAGGTGTTGAATATTTAGAACTATATACTGGGTGACTATTTTCACCGTATGGAAAATAATATTATGTATTTTAATATTATTATAGTATATAATACTATAATAATATTAAAATAATATTATGTAAGTAGAATAGAAGCTATCCTCGAAAGTATCTGTAAAATAAAACAAAATATAACCAGATAAGCAAAATTTCCGAATATCCAAAAATACATAAAAACAATTCATCCATATAGCGTTCGCGTATAATGGTAATGACCTTAAAAGTTCAGTGTAAGTAGAACTCCCAGTACTAGTTACTACCTACTAATTCAAGATCAGCATATACTGGTATAATAAAATACTTGGTCGATAAAAGAAATTAAAAAAGCAGAACTTCTCATTGCCACTCTTTCGTTAACAATGTTGTCGCGTGTCGAAGATCGAAATAAACTTATTTAGAAACTACACTTATTGATATTTACAACATTATACTACATTATTGTTGTTTACAAACAAAATTACCTTTTTAGCGATATCGCACTATTTGTTCAAAATGCCGTTTCCTTCTAAACACAAACTAGCACGTCTTTGTAAATTGTTTGTTAAACTTCGAAGCGCGTCTCAATCATTTTATCATATTAAATGCGTCTATTATACGCTGCTTTAAATCACTAACACTTTATGCTTCTTCCGCGTACATTCATCGTTTTAATTCGGCCCACAAATAAGTCTAGAGGTGTTACGTGTGGTAATCTCACCGGTCAGTTCACAGGTCAACCGCGACATATCCACCTATCACCACAGAATAAATAATAGTACTACGTACAGAAGTTTCACTCTTTTAATGTTGACTACTTACCGACAGTGGCGAAGCTAGGGCTCCAAACTGGGCCAAGCCCAAGATATGGTTTTGTTTTTTTTTAGCAGTTTTAAAAATACATCAATCTTGATCTGTCTCCACTCTTCAGTTTTATAATCAGTTCTGTCGAGGACGTGTTTAACAAAGCACACCGAAGGCATCATGAATATCGTTTCCATAATAATATCGGAGAATCAGACACAATTGCTCTCTGTGACTAACATCTGGAGTTTCATCAATAATAATTGAAACGAATTTTGACAATTTTACTTCGTCCTAGATGTGAGTTTTCATTACATCAACGACAGAATGAATAATGTCATTTTGGATTGTACTAGATAAATAACTCGGCCATTTATTGCTTTGTTGATGCTTTTCTAACACGAGATCGTACTTCGAAAGAAGCGATACAAGTTCTAAAAAATTGGCTCTGTTTAATGAAGTTTTCGACTCATCGTGACCTCTGAAAGGAAGTTCTTGATGAGCTAAATGGCACACAATATCGACTAATCTTTGAAAAATACGGTTGTGATCAACACGCATGTTGTGTTTTGTAATTTCCTCTGATAACTGGCGCGACAAAGATGTTTCAATCCGAATTTTCCAAAATTAATAAACGAAATTACCGCATTCATGTGTTTTTGAGAATTCATATTATGCCTTTTAATGGCTCCAGATAAGTTATTTAAATCGTCATATCCAGTAGTATTCCAAGCCGTTTTGTCGTTGGAAAAGAATATACAACACCGACAGTACAACTTATTGGTATGTGAGCAGCCAACAATCCAATTAAATTGCCGTTTATGGGTTTTACTCGTCTGAGAAATGCACAGATCAGGCGTTGGTTTCGGCGAGGATATAAGCTGTTTTTTCTCAACAAAGTTTAAAGATTTTACCTTTTCCTCGCCGATTAGCACTTTAACACACTTCAATTCATCACAAAGAACATTCTTTCCCTCCATTTTCACTAAAAATCATTAAAAAAAAACATAAATTTTAAACTCGCAATATATTCGCTCAAGCTCAACACACAATGCACAAAGTACTTTTTGACATAATGTAAACACTAAACATTGAAATGTGGCGTGAACTTGCTAACATATCGTCGGCTCGTCGGCGTCGGCCGCGCGCCTCCTCTCTCGACTAACTTCATACCTAACGTGACCATACGTCCCACTTTAGGCGGGACGTTCCCGATTTAAAGGTTTGTGTCGCGCTATCCCCAAAATACGTAAAAATGTCCCGCTTTGACAAACAAAAGCGTGACAATCATGCAAACCCTGTCACCCGTGCCATCATTATGACACCGCGCGTACCAGGTTTGCATAGCTTGTCTAGTTACGTGATTATTTCAAAAAGCTACACTTTTGAATTTAAAGTTACGAAGTGACAATTTTTAATTAACCTACAATAAATTATCAAATAACATAAGATATTTCCAGTTAGTATTTATTTGATGTTCAGAATTCTCTTTTGATCATTAAAAGACTCAAACAACTATGTGTTTTATTCATAAAACTATATTAAAGGGTTCCAGATTGAATTTTGGTAACGGCGTAAGTATAATACTAACATATACAATAAGTGTAATACTACTGATTGACCCGACTCAGGTTTCGAACTTGGGACCACATAATCAGCAATCAAAAGTGTTAAAACTATAATAATTTTAAAGGCGTCCCGCTCTGAGGAAAAAAATATGGTCACTAAAAAGGCGGGCTTTTTATATCCATACTAATTGCTATTTATACAATCGTAGTTATATTTCATTATAGAACATTTTGCCACAGGTTAGAAAGGGAGCGATCGCCTTCTCGAAAGCCCGGTAAAAAGCCCACGCGTGCGAGGGAGAAAATCAATCGCTCTATCCAACTCTCCTTATATGTATGACAGCAGTATTCGTAAGGCTACGAGGTCGAACAGAGTGCGGAAATTTGAAATAGTTTGAAACAGTTTACGAGTTATTTTATTACTTGATATAATTGATTGATTCATCTTAATGAGGCAAGCCGGGCTTTTGGGCTTGTATAGAGGCTTCGCCACTGCTTGCCGACATTTAATAGCCTACATAATTATTATTAAATAGCCTACATAATTATTATTAATTAGATAAATCGCGATCGCAAGCTAAATAAGACTTTATCGCTGCGCGAGAGTATCCTTATTACTTTGCAAATTTTCCTCTTCCTACGTTACGGTGGACTTTCCGTTGTTAGTAAGGGATGTCAATAAAGAGTAACAAAATAAATTGCGAAATATTAATTAGGTTACTTAGGTGAAATACCTATTCTGACTGTGATCGATAGATATTATTTTCGCACCTACGTGAGTTCTGCGATGCCTAACGCATGCAACTTGCAAGGCCATTCGTCGGGAATCGCGACGCTTGGCTCGTAAGGAAAAGGTAGATAGTGTAAACAAAAAATAAACTTGAAATACGGTTCCTAACAGAAATGAAATCGTATTCTACTTAGTCAAACATTTTGTAAGTAATCAAAGTTTTGATTTCAGTGTTTTGTGTTATTTTAGCTTAAAATATTTTAATACAAAAGGCAAGTACATGTTCGTAAGTAGATTACTTGGATAGTGAAGTAAATTTCTACTAAATTTTGTAATAAAGTTCGTAGATATTAAATAAATTATTACTTAATACTTTTTTTGCTATAAGTACCTATCTAACAATAAAAATTAAATAAATTCACGTTTCATAACTTCCTACTAAAATCCTTCGGTTATAAAGAATTATATATCTGAAATATTTTGTTGTTCATTTAGCGTCTATCCACGTAATAATTATTATAGGAACGACGTTTTGCCATATTTATTAAATAATAAGTAATATTATACATAATATATAGTTCTTAAATTACATTAAAACTTTTGAACTACTTTATCCTATAATTAAATATACTAAACACTAAACAAAAACTATTTCAACAATATTTACAAACAGTTATATACGTCAACAGCGTTAAAAAACTTTAACATTTAATCGCATCCAACGCGCTAGCACTGACTGCGTTATTTCGCCCGGGCGCGTCGCGATTTTAGGTAATTATTTCACATTTTTCAGAGTGATTGAGGCCTGCTATCACCGAATTGGCTGTCCAGATATGCGCGCACAGATCGTTCATAATGAGCTGGACATCCATCATGCTGGAAGTACATTCCTTACAGATGGCTCAGAGGAACGTTTTGCAATATTGTGTCGATTACGGAACGTATCATTTGCAGATGAGTTACTCCCGTCAATCGACCTTCAATTCAAAAATTCCAACACGGGTAAATATCGATTCACCACACCGTCTAACTACCGTCTATTTTCACCAGGCAAGACATAAAATCTCGTTCGATAAACACGCGGAAACATAAACAATACGACGGCAACGCGACGTTACACCACAGCTAACCACAGGTAAATGAAATGAGTTGAGGGCGCGGGGCGGCTTTGCCCTTGAGCCTGTGACCCTGTGAAAGGACGTTGACAAAGAAATTATTGTTTTAATGCCGCTCGTAAAACTAGGATGGGTATGATTTGAGTGTCGATAGATGTTAATTGATTTATTAATTTAATTCAAAATTTTCGTTTTTATTTTTTGTAAAATATCAGTGCTGCATACGCTTTTACTCCGTTCATCTGTTACACCCAATTTTTTTTGCAGACGGTAAAATAGTATATCTAGTATATTATAGACTATTGACTCGTAATAAATGTCTTTGATTATTGTATTTTTTCCTAAAATTATGTAAAACTTCTCGATCATTTCCAGATCGAAGCACGATTTGTAAATATTAAAGAAAAAATTAAAAAAAAATACTTAAGATATTCAGATCAGATCATCATTTCAGTGGTATGTATATAATTTTGATAGTGTTGCCAAGTAGGGTTTTTGAATGTCTTTATTATTTTCCCTTGTAACCACATTTAATCGATAGACTATATAGTTATCGTTCATGTCGTATATTCGTTGTATCGTATTTATACTTGATACTGGCAGAAATACAACTGTACGAGTCCATTACTAAAGAAAAATGTTAAAAATCAAAAGATTTTTTTCTGGCATATTGCTTTGTAATAGCGCTATCTATTTTATTCTATAGGTAAAGTCATATTATCGAACATGACAGTCAACCACTCTTAATGTGGTACGCAAAACAGACGCTAGATGGCTTAAACGCGACTAACTTAATACAAATTGGTAAGTTTTGAGATCGTGGATTTTGAATAGTTTTGTTATAGTAATTAATTATATTCAATATGGTTAATTTTATTTATTTAATAAATTTGTTATTCTTTTTTAAACTTGTTGTTGTTGTTATTTGTTGTTATTTTAACAGTTAAAAGTTATACTAACCATTTTTAAAGCACCGTACAAAGGGGAAACACTGTATACTGTATTCTATCTTATTCTCTCGCAGGCTAAATTCTATAGATGTATGTTTGTCTCTTTTTTCTCTATCAAGTTTTAAATGACAAATCAAAAGTTAAATAAGTAATCAAATTGTATGAAAGGAACTCTTACATAAATGCTTTAAAGGTGTATATCAAAATACCCAACGACTTTAAAGAGTTACCTTTAACCATGTTTAAAAAAAAAGTAGATACAATGGTTAAAAGAAAAATATTTTTACGACCTAAATGAATTTATGTCTTTTTGTGGAAAATAAATCTGAAGTAAGTAATTGATATATATCTAATAATTAATTAATTACCAACAAACTGAAAGTATGGACATTAACAATTAAGAACAATCATTACACAATGTGACATTTTAAAACCTATTACATAAATGACATGATATTGACATCAATTAATCATAAATGTACGAAATTGAATTCCCACTTGTTGTTTAATTTTTTTTGCATGTATACATATAAAATATTTGCACATACAATTTACACCATATAAAGTGGTAGAATGTAAATGGGCCATTATAAATAATTTAAGATCATACTTTATTGTACACATACATTCTGGCAAATAAATGAATTTGAATTTAAATAAGGCGCTCACCTATGCAGCGGCTTGACCTCCTCGGGGGCCAGACGGCCGTGCAGCGCCAGGCCGGCGTCGACGACGGCGAGCTGCGAGGCGACCAGGCGGCGCAGCTTGGCGGCGGCCGCTAGCTCGCGCGGCGCCGCTCCACGCGCGAACTCCGCGCTCAGGAACGCCTGCTCGTACTTGGTGATGCCGCCCTGCACGTTCGCGTCGATCGTGCCCTGCAGCCGCATGGAGAACGGGTTGATGTTCTGCGTCGGGTCCGCCGTGTACTGCGAGATCAGGCTGCGCAGCTCGCGCTCCGTCGCCTCCATCGTTTCGCATGCGAACTGTCGGGGAAAACAATATCCTTATGAACATTTTATAAATGTGCACATTTATCTCTTTGGATGTTGTTCATTCAATCACACAAAAAGCCTAAAATTTAATTTATGTAAACTATCAATAATTTAAAGCCAATGAAATATACCAAAATTCTCGCGGTATAAATCCCTTATAAATAAAATAATTACTTTAGTGCTAATTATTACAAAACATTACTTGACTAAAGTAATGGCAAACACACATATTAATACGGTAATGCCTCCTCGGTGTTATTAAACGTAAAGTACAAGTTTCGACGGAATTAACTTACTTCAACCGGTGGGATTTCTTCTACAGATCTCGATATCACTTCCGACCACCGCAAAATTCCAGGCAGCGTGTTTTCTGTTACCAACGTTGTACGCTCAATCCACAGGCTCTGTAAAAACAAATTCTAATTGATTAATACATATTCGGCAAATAATCGCTTCATAAATAGAAATAAATCAAAATGGCTTTTTTCCTAAATTCAGAGTACAAGTGCGGTGATCATACAACTCCGAATGTCGTAGGTGATTGAATAATTTCTTATATTTACGCGAATATTACACATTGAATTTTATCGCGTAAAATTTTTATTTTATAATTCCCTACGTTTCAGGTATTTGACAATATCCACGGGGGTGGACTCGGGCGACTTAAAATTAAATGCGATAAAATCCGTAAAATTAGTTTTATTCACGATAGATTAAAAACTAAAAGACAACGTTTTAATAAACTGGAATTTTATTTATAAAAGACAAGGTACCATATAATGAAATTTAAAAAGAATTTAGCCACTCAAATTTACTAATACTGATTCAAGGTATTTTAAATTTGATGAACATGAGACACTCAATAGTTTGATTTGTATACGTATGATATTATGACGTATGTAAATAAATTAAAAGTATGAATAACTTTTTTCTTCCCTTAACGAATTGTCCCCTAATGAATTGGCGATATATTAAAAATGGGCCAAATTAAGAGTACCATGTGGAGTCATGCTGCAGTCATACTATTAGTAGTATAATTATAGCACGAATGGGTTAGCGTAACCGGGGAAGGACCACGCTCTCACAGAATACCAGCCTAAAATAGTAGCTTAATGTTGCTGTTTCGTATGGTGAGTGTAGAGAACCGGAGACCCTTTTTACTGGAAACGAGGCATTCCATCTTAGTCCTCACAGGTGACAACATTTTGATTCGTAATCGAGGATAGATATAGATGTCTATAGGCCACAGCAACCAGCACCATCATGTGGACTGTATGCTCGTTTGTCACCCTATCCTATAAAAAAATGAAGGGTAGCTGCTATAAGACTGAGCTGAAATGAACCAAAATGGCAGCCATCCTCTTGACTTGACAGTGGTAGAGCCACGCAGCAGCTATTGATGTCGCGTGGATGGGCCAGCTTGAACCGGGGTTGTACCACGACCTCACAGAATACCTGCGTGAAGTATAGGTTTACCTCTGCCTTTCGCTTGGGCTGGAGGCCCAATTCTCCTTAACGTCGTAGCGGAATCAAATAAAAACTACCCCCAGAGGGTACCCTCACTCACTGGTGACGGAGAATCCCTCGCTGAGCATCCACGAACAAGCTACTTTACTCTTCCTGAGCGTAGTTGCTTAGGCTGCTCCGCGTATTCCGGGGGAGGGGAATTCTGCTCGCGACTAAAACTGCTAGGGGCAAGAGGAGCAAGGTGGTGGAGGTGCTGTCCACTATCACCCGGAGACGGCGAAGCCGCCCTTGCTCTTTTGAACCGAGACTCAGGTGTTCTCTCCGACTGATACTTCATATCTCTCCTACCCGGGTACAAATTAGAACACTCCTTTGTGGCTGGAGTTTTTATATTTGGTTAGAATTTGTTAAAACAGACAAATATACTTTCGCATTCGCATGATATATTACTTTTATAGTTGTAGTATTGTATCTCGATTTTCAGGGACTTTTAAAAAAGTGGCAACACTTCTCTGACTCACACAAAGTTATAAAATTGTTTACAGTTTCATGTTCTAGGTGCAATATCTACCTTTTTTACTTCATCTGAGGTTATTATTCGTTGCCTTAACGACACAACGTTAGATTTATTTGTAATTGCATAATTCTGCTCGAAAAATATGAGCTTGCTATAGCCACTTGCACTGCGCACACCAGAGCGCACATATATACGTACAACAATTCTCGATTGCTCAAATGAGTTAAAACAGGTAGATACCTGTTTTAACTCATTTTAATTTGTATCTATAAAGGGTATTGAGTGTCGCGTCGTGTGGACAGGTCGGGTGCAGGTCACCTTGAACTCGTTGTCCTTGTCGATGGGCGGCTTATGCAGCGGGCGGTCGCAGAGGAAGGTGTCGACGTCGTTGCAGGCGTAGTAGCGCCGCACCGCCTCCGCCGCGCCGCTCGGCCACGCGCGCCGCGCGCCCACCGGCTTCACGTTGCAGATCTGGATGTCTGCACACGCACATGCACACACCGCCTCACATAACATTCCATTTGACTGTATAGCTAGAATAGGCAGGTGAAAGTACGCGGTATGTACCCGCCAAAATTTACTCGGGTCTTCACTCGGATGGTGTAGGTGCGCTATACTCAAGTATCAATTTATTTATTTGATTAGCTGAATGCGAAGTTTTAAACTAGTCAGAGCCATGCTGCAGTTATATTGTAGTTGTATCACGTAAGGATCAGCTGAAGGAAAAAGCTGCTATTATATATATTTAATGCTGGTATTCTATGAAAGGACTATACTTTCACAGAATACCAGCATAAAATAGCAAATTAATGCTGCTATTTCGTATGGTGAATATAGAGAACCGAAAGTCCTTTTACTGGAAACGAGACATTCTATCTTAATCCTCAGAGGTGACAATGCTTCTACACTTTGATTCTTCATCGAAGATAAATGTCGATGTCTATGGTATACAACATACACTTACTATAAGGCGGAGTGAATACTAGTTTGTCACCCTTATTCTATAAAAAAATCCCATCCTAGTGACAACAAATGCAACCACATTTTGATTCTCCATCGAAGATAGATGAGCCCCCATAGTGAAATCCATGGGCCATAGTATCCACTTACCACTCAGTAAGCTGCGTATTCATCTGGCATCCTTCTCATAAGCTCCTATCAATCTAATGCTGAACATTAGCATCTCTTAGTTGTAGGAAAGATTTATCTTAATTACCACCCTTTGTGATAATTGACGATCGCAGTATAATCCCCGGCACGAGTCGTGATCACACTTTTTGTTGGTCGATATGACGTTGACCACGCTGACGCTTAACGTGATTGGTTAGTCAGTCGATGGTCGTCGTCGTCTATTGGGTTCCCGCGTATCATTCGGGCATCGTACACTTGAGAGCAATTTTATTGACAACTTTGTAATTAGTTTATTTTTGTTAATTATTTTAATTACCTCTTGGCAATTTTTTGTTATTTCTGGTTTTTACTTGTTTTTGTTATTTCTTGTTGCTAATTGTTTTCGTTGTTATAATTTTAGTGATCAGTTTTGAACTAAATATGCAGATAGAAGGAATTCAATGTAATATAGACAATAGCGAAAAATGGTCCATTGAGTGTTCTGTTACATGAAAAAAAAAATAGGTATAGCAAGTACATGATAGACGTTTATAAACAAACTGCTATAGCTAAAAAAGTTAAAGGAGTATAGTTAAGGGAGTTAACGACTCAGAATTTCTGGTCGTATTTTGACCAAATAACGGAGGAGTTTATCATTAAAGTGGGCAATGATGACTCTGAGTCTAGTTCGGAGGATGAGGATGACGACAAAGATTATGGTGACGATGATGAACTGGAAGATGAAGGAGCCTGTACTAGCACCGAAACTTCAGATTTTATGGAAGGTATATCACCTCTTACTTCGTCTTATTAAAATATACAATTCTAACCATGTAAATTGTTCGATTGAGTTTTACAGACATTAAATACTATATAGCAGATAATAAAATAATGGTCACGAATATCTGCAAGATTATTGTATCAATGTAAAGTTTATGTATTCAGGTAAACATCAGACCACTTGTACAAATGTCTATGTCAAACAACAACGAATGCAATTTCGACAATTAGGTCAAAAAACTGGGCAAATTTCGAAAAACAGAAATTAGATAATGAATACTGGGAAAAGGATATATGAATGGAAAATGTAATGGAAGATTTTATCATAGAAGTCGGAGATACTAGTAACGAAGAGTCACTAAGTGCTTGTAGCGAGGATAGTATGAGTTCATTTGATATTGATTGTGATGAATAAATTATTATTAGAAATATTTTTTTTTATTATAAACCTTATTTAATTAATTTTAAGTACTCTTTTGTTTTGTGTTGCAAATAAGTTATCGATATAAACTACTTGGTACTTGCTGCCGCTGCCTAACCACTAGAAAATTGCCATGTCGACTTGTACTATGTGTTCTTATTATTATTATTTATACTCACACTGTCCATCGGCAGCAATAATGGAATCATCGGGAGGAGTGTTCCTCATGAGGATATGCGCGGCAACGTACTCTGATTGCAGCCGCTGAGTAAATGCACCGATACGCTCATAGTCTTGCCCTCTATACACAAACTGCTTATTCTAAAAAACACAATAAAAGAAATATTCAGCTTGAGATTCTTCTTTATCATAATATTATTATAAAGATGAGACATGTGGTGTTATGTCTACACTATGTATTGTTATTAGTAATAGAAATTACCCATAATATGGCATGGTCGTACGCAATGTGATGAAAAGATTTTTATAACAAATAACTAGACTTGAGATAACTGCGGATCTGTAGCAGCATATAGTCACTTAATAGAACGAAGAAAGTATCAACTCTGTTAAACCGGTTATTTTATTACAAAGGAAATAAATTTTTAACTAAATTGTAACATAGGAAAGGTGTCAATGAAGGAGACGTGTTGTTTGTACTAAAACTTTAATTATACTGCTTATTATTGTAAACATAACACAAATACATATATATTATAATGTCGTGGAGGACTACTGTACACCTCCCACCGACAAAAAATATAAAAAAGAAACAAAAACAATTGTATTTAAATGTTATTTTCACAAGAACATATGAAAAATTTAATAGATAATAAACTATTGCAAAATTTAAGTAGGTTAAAATTTAATTTTTCAAATTATTATTTCATTACATTTTTGCAAGACACAGTAATAAAATAATATAGAACACTAACTGAATTAATTAAATATTTAATAAAAACATGCCACACATACATGACTTAATTTATAATATTGTGTTTTTGGCTTTTATTAAGATACAGTAACAAAATATTAAAATCGGTTGAATCGTAAATTGTCTGATTAAATACTTTCAATTTGATCATATATTGATTGCAGAATGTTCGTTACATAAATTAAAAAATTATAATAGTAAATACAACATAAACAAATCTCAAATTAATAAAGTTTTATATGGAATTAAAATCACATAAATGCGTTGTTACCTCTGATTTACTTCTTTATTCTTTTTGGTTTAATCTTTTCAGCTAAGGCTCGCTCAAATCCAATAGCAGTCAACAAATTACACCTTCAGATCACTCCATCAAGTCCGGAGGCAAGGACTCATCATAACTAGCATAACGAGTCCAACCTCGGCACACCTAGTTCTATTCGCTGACGAGTTCCAATAGCAGTCAACAAAGTATACCTTCAGGTCACTCCATCAAGTGCGGAGGCAAGGACTCATCATAACTAGCATAACGAACCCAACCTCGGCACACCTAGTTCTATTCGCTGACGAGTTCCAATAGCAGTCAACAAAGTATACCTTCAGGTCACTCCATCAAGTGCGGAGGCAAGGACTCATCATAACTAACATAACGAGCCCAAACTCGACACACCTAGTTCTATTCGCTGACGAGTTCTAATAGCGGTCAACAAAGTATACCTTCAGGTCACTCCATCAAGTGCGGAGGTAAGGACTCATCATAACTAGCATAACGAGTCCAACCTCGGCACACCTAGTTCTATTCGCTGACGAGTTCCAATAGCAGTCAACAAAGTATACCTTCAGGTCACTCCATCAAGTGCGGAGGCAAGGACTCATCATAACTAGCATAACGAGCCCAACCTCGGCACACCTAGTTCTATTCGCTGACGAGTTCCAATAGCGGTCAACAAAGTATACCTTCAGATCACTCCATCAAGTGCGGAGGCAAGGACTCATCATAACTAGCATAACGAGCCCAACCTCGGCACACCTAGTTCTATTCGCTGACGAGTTCCAATAGCGGTCAACAAAGTATACCTTCAGGTCACTCCATCAAGTGCGGAGGCAAGGACTCATCATAACTAGCATAACGAGTCCAACCTCGGCACACCTAGTTCTATTCGCTGACGAGTTCCAATAGCGGTCAACAAAGTATACCTTCAGGTCACTCCATCAAGTGTGGAGGGAAGGACTCATCATAACTGTAATGAGGGTACATTAAATATATAAGTGATTGATTGCAAAAGGCTCGTCGAACAGTCACGAATAAACCGTCAATCCGCTTACCCGTGTCTTATTTACGAAATACACTACAGTGGCGACGAGGATTAAGTTGTTTTTATTTTTCGGTAAATTTACGTGGACGCATATATTAAATAATGTCGATCGGCAAAGTGAGTGAATTCAACGTCAAAACAGGAAACTGGACTTTATATGTGGAGAGACTAGAAATGTACTTTACGGTAAATGCAGTGAAAAACGAAATGTGGTTGCCGACATTAATCGCCGGTATGGGAGACGAAGCGTACGAATTATTAAGTAATTTAACAAGTCCGATTAAACCGGGAGATAAATCGTATCAAGAAGTGGTAAAAATACTTCGGGAACATCTTCAACCGAAACCCTCGTTCATGGCGGAGCGATATCGTTTTCGACAAAGAAGACAGTTGAGCGGAGAAACGATTTCGCAGTATATAACCGAAATTGTCGAAATACTGCGAGTTTCATTCAACTCTAGAGGACAATTTAAGGGATCAATTGGCTGTGGAAGTGATGTCATCCGTCAACGATTATTCGCAGAAGATAATCTGAAATATTCCATAGCCGTGAGAATAGCTTGCGCTTTAGAGGCGGCGGAGCGGGATTCGGCCGCGGTGGAGCAGGCAGGCAGCGACGACGGGCTCGGCGGTAGCGGCGCGGACAGCGCCTTGCATGCGGTGACGTCATCGACAAGCCGCGCTCGAACGCGGGAGCAGGACAGCGCACCGAGGGCTTTTAAAGCTCGAGAACATGGCGGCGGCAATGCGCTATATTGTAGCGCGTGCGGGTCGAGGTACCACCGAAGTGATGATTGCCGCTATAAGAAATTCGTGTGTGGTAAATGCAAACAGAGCGGTCATCTACGCCGGGTATGTCCCAAAAGAGGGGGGTACACGGGAAATGCAGGCTCCCGACGCCACATGTACCATGTGGAGGCGGGAGAGTGCGAGACACCGTCAGCGGACGACGAGCCACCATCCGTGGAAAGTCAAACGGAGTTACAGGAGGATCTACACCATCTATGTTTAAATAGCTATAAACCGGTGAGCCTAACATTATTATCAGACGGATTTAAACTTAATATGGAAATTGATACCGGGTCGGCAGTGTCTTGTATAAGTAAAGCGACTTATAATAAATATTTTTACACTAGACCTATGGACAAGTTCGATCTGGTTCTAAAATTTTATGATGGAAGTCGAATCAAACCTTTAGGCATCATCAAGTCCGAAGTTAGATATGGAAATATAACAAAACACTTAGAACTGTTTGTAATAGATGGGGGCACGACTTCATTGTTGGGTAGACAGTGGCTGTCGGAACTGCAAATTAAAATTCCGACATTCCACAGCATGGTGCTGGATGACCATTTTAGTAACAATAATTTGTCATTATTATTCGACAGATATAACAAGTTGTTTTCCGGCGGCTTGGGGCGGTTCGCGGGCGGCAAGGCGACGCGGCGAGTCCGGGAAGGGGCGACACCGGTGTTCTGCCGCGCACGACCTTTTGCCATACGCGCTCAAGGACCGCGTGGATGCCGAGCTGGATGCGATGCTTCGGGAGGGGGGTTATTGAACCCGTGGAGAGCTCTGACTGGGCTACACCTCTGGTGCCGGTACGTAAGGCGGATGGTGGGCTCCGAATTTGCGCTGACTATAAAGTGACGCTGAACCCCGTATTGCTGGTCGATAGATTTCCCTTGCCTAGGATTAATGATTTGTTATTAGGTATGAATGGCGCTAGAATATTCTCTAAAATCGATCTGTCACAAGCCTACAATCAGATCGAACTAGATAACTCTAAAAACCTTACCGTTATAAATACACATAGGGGCTTATTTACGTATAACAGGCTAGTATATGGGTTGTCATCAAGTCCAGGAATTTTCCAGCGTATAATGTCAAATCTTTTTCACGATATGGAAAAGGTAGAAGTATTTTTAGACGATATAATAATAGGTTCTTCTAATGAAAGAGAGCATTTAGAAATATTGGAGAAGGTGCTTAGTAGATTACATAAAAAACGGAATGAAGCTGAGGAAAGACAAATGTTTATTCATGGTGGACGAGGTCAAGTATTTAGGATATATTATTTCAAAAGATGGCATTAAAGTAGATCCTGACAAGGTAGCTGCTATAGTAAAAATTCCGCGCCCCGAGGACGTTTCGGACTTAAGATCATTTTTAGGATTAGTCAATTTTTACGCTAAGTTCATTAAAAATTTAAGTACTACCTTAGCCCCACTTTACGGCTTATTAAAAAAGGGTGTTACTTGGGACTGGGACAGAAGTTGCGAGGACTCTTTTAAAAAAATTAAAAAAGTCTTAACCAGTGCTGAAGTATTATTGCATTACGATCAAAACAAACCGTTAATACTGACGTGTGACGCGAGCGCTCGAGGTATAGGAGGCGTGCTCACTCAGCCGTGCACCGGCGCAGCGGGAAGCGAGCGGCCGGTGGTCTATGTGTCGAGAGCTCTCAGCGACGCGGAGAAACATTATTCGCAAATTGATCGCGAGGCTTTAGCAATTTTTTTTTTGCTTAAAAAAATTGCATCAATACCTGTATGGTCGACGGTTCACCTTACGTACTGATCACAAGCCGCTTGTCAATATTTTTGGCCCAAAACATGGCATTCCTTTAAAGGCTGCGAGCCGATTGCAGCGTTGGGCGATTACGGTATCCGCTTACTCTTATGACATAGAGTACGTTAGTAGTAAACAGAACTGTGCGGACTGCTTATCTCGTCTACCGGTATCGGTTCAATCCATAAAGAACGAATGTTTAGATTTACCTGAACAAACGTATTTACATTTCGCTCAAAGTGAAATGTTACTGGATTATAATGAAATTAAAAAACAAACCCAGCGCGATCTGATTTTAGGTAGAATATACTATACTTGAGAGAAGATTGGCCCACCGATAATGAGGTCAAATCATTGCAACCGTATTTTAACCAAAAAAAGGAACTATACGAAGAACTAGGGTGTATCATGTGGGGTCATAGAGTAGTCATACCGGAGAATTGCAGGGGTAGGGTGTTAAACGAACTCCACGAACGCCACATGGGAATCGTCAAAACGAAGGCGGTAGCTCGAAGCTATGTGTGGTGGCCGGGGATCGATGAGGCAATCGAAATAATGTGCCGAACGTGCGTCGTGTGTGCGGCCGAGGAGGACGCGCCCCAACGGCACACTCCAAGCCCATGGCTATGGCCAGCTAAGCCTTGGTCTCGTATACACATAGATTTTTAGGGCCAATATTCAATAAAATTTACTTGGTAATAATTGATGCCAGAACTAAATGTCTAGAGGTTTTTATGTACCGAGTATAGCAGCTAGACACACTATAGTTAAACTTTCCGAAGTTTTTGCTAGGTGGGGTCTACCTAAACAATTAGTATCAGACAATGGGCCGACATTTACCAGTAGGGAATTTTCTCAGTTTTTAACAAATAATGGTATACAGCATGTTTTCACCGCACCGTACCACCCGGCTCCAAACGGTGCCGCGGAAAACGCAGTACGCACGGACAAGAAAGTTATTAAAAAGGCAGTGAGGGAAAATAAAGATATAAATTTATTTTTAAACACTTTCCTATTGCATTATCGAAATACCGAACATTGTACTACGGGCGAAAGTCCCGCTTCTCTTATGTTAGGAAGAAGATTACGTACTAAACTAGACGTACTTAGACCGGATATTGAGAATAAAATTATTAAAACACAATTAAACCAGAAAGAGAACGCTCCCACTGGTGAACGTGGCCTGCAGCCGGGTGATGATGTATGGCTTCGCCAATATCAGGGGAGCGACAAGTGGGCAGCCGGACAAGTGACGCAACGTTTGGGCGTAACGGACTACGAAGTTTTAGACACTATAGGTAAGGAGTCACATAAGCATATCGACCAGCTAAAACGTAGAATTAGGAGTTCACTGATTTGTCCCCGTAGTAGTAATAGTCAGCCAAATTCGAGTTCCGAGTCTTTGTCTTGCTCCGGTGCAGAGGAAATTAATGCGCCTAGAATAAACCCTGCCGTAACAGACACCGGGAGGAAATCAAAAGCACCGGAGGGAACCGAAATAATAGATAAGAGTGACTGCTTAGATACGGCAAGGGAAACGTCAACACTTCGTGCTCCATCAGCTCATACGTCGCCTGTGCCGCCCGCAACGCCGCCCCAGGTCTTACGGCTGGTACGCAAGTGCCGTTTGGATAACCCCCCCCCCCCCCCCCGCTATAAAGAGTAGTTATCATCGCACTATATTACTTTTATATAAGTACTTCTTTTTTTTAAATATTTTCAAGTTTTTTTTTCCTTTTTCTGTATAACAGTATAGTATAAAATACTTACATGTATAACTAATTGTAAGTCTTAATTAAGGGGGGAGGATTGTAATGAGGGTACATTAAATATATAAGTGATTGATTGCAAAAGGCTCGTCGAACAGTCACGAATAAACCGTCAATCCGCTTACCCGTGTCTTATTTACGAAATACACTACAATAACTAGCATAGCGAGCCCAACCTCGGCACACCTAGTACTATTCGCTGACGAGTTCCAATAGCGGTCAACAAAGTATACCTTCAGGTCACTCCATCAAGTCCGGAGGTAAGGACTCATCATAACTAACAAGAAGAACCCAAACTCGACACACTTAGTTCTACTCGTCGAGGAGCTGCAGTGCTTGTCACCGAACTACACCTTCAAGTCACTCCATCAAGTCCGAAGGCATGGTCTTATCATAACTGACAAAACTAGCCCAAAGTACACAGCTAACATCTCACTGCCAGTGGAGGGCTTCCAATGGCAATCAGTCTCCGGAGTAGGTACTCGTATTTCGTATCTAAGTATATTTTGAGGTATAAAGAATGAAAAACCAAATTCAATCTTTCAAATTATCAAAATATGTAATTTTATTTGACTACGATTCCCACAGCCAACCGTGCGTACACTTGTGTGTGTGTGACTTGTGTAATGTAATAGTTCGATTTATCATATCAATTTTGTAAACACGTTTTTAATTAATTTTTGTTATTTTATGCAGCCCCTGCGGTGCGCATGCACTGTAGTAGAGCATCGTCTAGCAGGGTCGCCATGTAACGTAGGAAAGGCGTCCATGAAGGAGACGTGTTTCTATTACTAAAACTTTAAATATACTTCTTACTATTGTATACGTAATACAAATACATATAATTTCAAATGGATCTACACCACAAAATAAACGATAATATTCTGGCCATGTGTATTTGCACGTTCAAGTGCAGCAATTAGGTAGTTAGGTACTGCGATGAGAGCAGGCAACCCTGACGAAGAATCTGGCGTAGCAGTATTCAGGCTCTTTGCAGACTGTATAAAGCTGCGTGTAAATTTGCCAATGATCATCCCCACTTCCATCGATCACATCCCGCACTTGACTTTTGCCACTATAAAAATGATAGCGCATAATATATTTCAAGGGTAAGTCATGTCAGTTATGAATAGGTTAATTTTATGAAATTTTTAACGATTCAACGATTGCAGGTAGTCAACTCGGCTTACGACGCAGTAGCGTTAACAACGTTTTCCCTAGTGAAAATCGACACGTGACGTCATGATGCTATTGGCAAATATACGCGTTCTAAACCAACTTGCTTTGCTTCAAAAACTTAAAACCCTGTAGGGGCGGAACCGTCCTGGTTTTGCACGGGTGATTTCTGTATCTCGACAACAGTGCCGCCTACCGGATCCAAGAGTGAATTTAAACCATTCTCGAATTAACTTAATCACACGCACAAAATTGCATTAAGATCGGTCCAGGTCGAAGTTCAGTGAGGTACATACGGACTGAAGAGTGAATATATAAAGATGTATACCCTGACGAAGAGCGGGCAGCCCTGTCCATAGAAGCCGACGCGGAAGTACTCGGGCTCGGGGCGCAGCTGCGCCAGCGCTGCGTCCAGGAAGGCAGCGTGACGTCGCAGCACGTGCGCCAGCCGCGCGTGCTCGCAGCGCGCCTCGTACAGCGCGCCCAGCTCACGCAGCAGCGGGAACCCTTTCTCCCAGCACTGCGCACATCGCACGACGCATACTTATACTCCGCCAAATATTACCTATACGGCCTATCTATTCTGTTACAAGTCATTGTAGTTTGGGCTCATTTTAGAATTACGAAAATACCTAAAAAGTTATTCCAAATAAAACATTGGAACAAAATAAATCTTGTGACAAACCTACTAAGAAAATTTACATTATTTAAATGTTGTAGTGGCAGCCTAAGCGCCCATCACCACTTATCATTACACGAGTGTCGTAAGAAGTCACAGAGGGATATGAAACACATAAGCAACAGCATCTTTCTGATAACACAAAAAAGTACAAAAAAAACCACTGCGATTGCATCCTTTCTTCAAAGTTGACAACTTTAGCGAATATTCCCCATATAAAGTCATCATGGGTGTGAGAGTTCGTTCTGCCAGGGAATTTTGAATAATTCCTACATTCTCCAATTTAAAACAAAAAATGTGATTACAAAAAACATGAGTGAAGGACACACGTGGAAGAAGTGAAACTTTCAGAAGACTAAACTTCGAAAGAATGAGACGAATGCAGACTATCAGGAGTGGGATAATTGTAGGGTTTATTTATTATAATATTGTTACCAAGATTAAAAAACCTTACATTATATATAAAACAGACTTTAAGTTTTTTTAATTTCAACCAAATGACACGGTGGCTTATGTTAACTAAAGTATGAATATTATTTTAATATTGTTTCATTTACCTAACTTGATAAGATATATAGATTTTCAATAAGTACCGCATATAATTCAAGATAAAAGTTTGATTTCATAGAAAATAAATGTTACAATCCTTAGTTTTAGACATGTAGAGCCTAAATTTTAGCATAATAAATCGAAAAAATATTTTATTTCGAGTATTTCTTCGTAATAACGCCATGTACTTCATTCTGTAGATAGTCATTTTATCGAACAAAAATTGAGTGACACTCAAGATGGTACGTAAAATAGACGGTAGATGTAAAGTAAAGTAAAGTTACAGCCGATATACGTCCCACTGCTGTGTTGGGCACAGGTCTCCCCTCATTTCTAAGAGGGTTTTAGGGCAAGGAAGTGTCCACCGCGCTGCCCCAATGCGTGTTGGCGAACTTCACATGTCTTCGAAATATTTTTTTTTCTTATTCCTCAGACATGCAGGTTTCCTCACGATGTTTTCCTTCACCGCCGAGCACGTGGTAAATCAGCACTTAAAATTGCAATTAACAATTTCATTGGTGTCGGCGGGGATCGAACCCGAGTTACTCGCGTTCTATTATATTTATTATAGCCAGCGTTAAGACCGATTTACACTTCGACAAGTACAGTAGCGAGTTAACTTGTGAACCTGGCGAGTTAAGTTTGAACCTCGTTTGAACGGCAAAAAGCGAGTTAAGTAGCAAGTTAACGATTAAGTTGAACGGGATAGCCGGCCGAGCTATTTTTCGGTGAGTGTGAAGTGCTGCCCTCCCGCGCGTCTCGCGCCACCCGCAACTAAACTCGCCGTTCGTGTAAACGAGCGAGTTTAGTTCTATGCATAAGTTGACAGGACGTAGCGTTTGCGCGCCAAAACGTACAATTGTACTTTTATAATGAAACTCGCCACTAACTTTGTACGATACTGTTTATTGAATATTTATACGTTTTATATTGAGTTTTAATAATAAAATGGACGGAAGATATCACGTATACATTCGTACAGAAGTATTTAGAACACGAATGTTTATATAATAGTAGAAGTTTAAATTCTAAAATTAAACCTGCTCGAGATGCTGCACTCATAAAAATTCTTAAAAACTTCTTTAACAACAACCATTAATATTTCTCTGAATGGATCATTTAATTCTTGACGTAATCCTAGAACCATCTTTAACGAAAACCAGAAAAATTCTGTAGTCTTGAAACGTCATACTCCAACGAGCTCTATGAACTAATGTTCTTAACTAAACTCGCCTAACGAAGACATTGTTTGAACACTACTTGCCCACTTAACCGTTTACTGTCAACTGTCCTGTAACTTACTCGCTACTGTACTTATCGAAGTGTAAATCAGTCTTTAAAGACGATAGATGGTCAGTAGTTAAAGAATCGTGGATTGTTTAAATGGATTGGATATGATAATTTTATTCGATATGGTTACTTTCATTTATTTAATAAATTTATTAAACGTTTATGTTTATTTTAACAGTTACAATTTATATTAACCATCTAAGGACCGCACAGAGAGGAGACTGAGATAATATGAAACACAGATTTTTTAACACCAGCAATGCTGTTCACATTATTAACCATCTAAGGACCGCACAAAGAGGAGACTGAAATAATATGAAACACAGATTTTTTAACACTAGCAATGCTGTTCACATTATTAACCATCTAAGGACCGCACAAAGAGGAGACTGAGATAATATGAAACACAGATTTTTTAACACTAGCAATGCTGTTCACATTATTAACCATCTAAGGACCGCACAAAGAGGAGACTGAGATAATATGAAACACAGATTTTTTAACACTAGCAATGCTGTTCACATTATTAACCATCTAAGGACCGCACAAAGAGGAGACTGAGATAATATGAAACACAGATTTTTTAACACTAGCAATGCTGTTCACATTATTAACCATCTAAGGACCGCACAAAGAGGAGACTGAGATAATATGAAACACAGATTTTTTAACACTAGCAATGCTGTTCACATTATTCATACTCTCTTTATCCACTACTGTACTGGTAAGCTAAAAATGATTGTGTTAGAAGTGGTTCACGACAGAGGTCAAAAGGCGGATTTATACTTTAGTTTGCGGTCCGCACCTGCTATAAGGCTACTGTCACTTACCATACTGTATTCTATCTCATTCTCTCGCATGCTAAATCCTATAGATGTATATGTTTTTTTGTTTGTCTATTTGTTTCTTTTTACTGTCGCTTTTTTCGTTTCATACTTTCAAATTATAACAATTCTAAAAAAAATTTACTAAAAGAACTATTCTACTAACTTTAATGCCACAAGTGAATAATATTATCATTCGTGAACTTGAAATTATTAATTTATGTAAAGAGAGTACCTTTCCGCGGTCGAAATATTCGAGCACTTGATTATACAGAGATTCTTTACGCTTCCATTCGGGGACATCAGGATGTTCTGGATCCACGCCTATTTGATCACTGTCCCAACTTAAAGTTTCCGCATATAGCTGAAAATAATTACACTATTAATTATATTCAAATTATTAAATTATTATTATATAAATTATTATTCAAAAACAGTAATTGTTAGCGCCACGAGATGAATCATCTTATTAAAGCTTTCAATTTTATTGTATATACGTAGAGAATGATTATTCTCTACGTATAATATCTCTCTTCTTCTCTATCTTATCAAATGCTAATTTCTGATAGGTAAACAATGAATGAATGTTATCGTATTAACTTAGAGTCATGTGTTACGTTTTAATTAAAAATGTAATACAATATGAAAAGAGAAATAAAAACAATTATGGCCTTTAATCACTTTACTAGTTTATGTTATAATTTGATTAAAGATAAGACATTCCAATCTATTAGAAAGAGACAGTTTAATGTTATAATGAAAAGGTGTATATTTATAAACAGGGACAAATATAATTGTTAGAGAGCGATAGCTAGAACCTCCCCAGGGTCCCGCAGAACTCGATATAGCTACTTGCAAGGATGATTGCACATCGTCCCATGGTCAAGCGCGAAACGATTTTTAAAGACATTTGTCATTTTCAGAATTTTCTAAAATAAATGTAATAGCTACTTGTAATTGTTTTAGCTAGACGCTGTATCGATATAATATAATGCAAATGTCATTAGGACTTTGTTTGAATAATAAAATATTGAGATAATGTAAAAATAAAATGTCATATTAAAAGTCCATTTTTGCCTAAAAGTTTGTATATTAATCTGCTTGAAGTTTTAATTCTCGCATTAAATTGTTGATCTCTGCCCCACAAAATTGGTTGTACATTATGATATTATGTCTAGTATTTTATTCATGTTTTATATAATGTGAATATTTTATCGCTTTTGTGATGAGTTTTAATTCGTTCTTTTTGGAAAATATAACTGTCATGAGTGTTTTTATGTAAAATAAATATATGTCACAAATTAGGGTAATGTGATAACGAAAATTATGCGCGCAATGAAGGGATTTTTACGCCGGACTCCCTTCACGGTTTAGCTCAGTAGTACTTAAGGAAATCGGTTAATTGCAATTTGATCGGGACCAGCTAGAGTTTCAAGATATAAAAAAGAAAGATAAACGGGAAAGTGATAGTGAAAGTAAAAGTTATCACATTTACTTGAGTAGTTATAAGTAACTGTTGTTTATTTAACAGTGTCGACCCTATAAGTTAGGGAATGAAAGAAAATATACAGTTCACTAAGTTTATGTCTGACGTCTAGACCGGGGAACGAACGCTGAACCCGTAATCTCAGGCGTCAACCACTTTTTGTATTGAGAAGGAGCGGTTTGTGTTTCTGAATTTAACTTTATCGGGGGTCACACCCACGGCGTTGCTTTCCGAACCCAACGAGGTGTGGTATAGACAAGGGGGCCAGTACTTGGTAGATTGCTGTTAGGCGTGGGACGCAGAAGTAAGACCATCCTCCTTTTCAATTAGTCCTTCGCCGCCGGGTTATGACCTAACATCCAGAAACGCTTCTGCTATCTTTTCATACATTAATACTAGAAAAAATACAAGTCCGATGATGTCCCGGACGACAGTCTTAGCGAGATTAGAATGGCTCTCCACCACCTTAAAAACGGCAAGGTCCCAAGCGAGGATGGAATTACAGCGGCGCTTCTGAAAGAGGGTGGAACACCGGTACTTGAAGTCCTTCAGAAGCTCTTCAATTCCGTCCTCCATGGTGGCACTACTCCGGAGGCGTGGAGCAGAAGCGCGGTGGTCTTGTTCTTTAAGAAAGGCGACAATGCTCTCTTGAAGAACTACAGACCGATTTCCCTTCTGAGCCGCGTCTACGTGCTGTTTTATAGTCATTAGGAATCGTTTCGCACGCAGACTCGATGACTTCCAGCCTCCCGAATAAGCCGGTTTCCGAAAAGGCTTCAGTACCATGGACCACATACATACCCTGCGGCAGATTGTACAGAAAACCGAAGAGTACAATCTGCCACTTTGCCCGGCGTATATGGACTACGAGAAAGCCTTCGATTCCGTCGAAATTTGGGCGGTGCTACAGTCCCTACAGCGGTGCCAAGTTGACTGTCGGTATATTGAAGCGCTAAAGTGTTTGTTTAGTAGGGCTACGATGGCTATCCGAGTATAGAACCAGAGTACGAAACCCATCCAACTGTAGAGAGGTGTAAGACAGGGTGACGTTATAATTCCGAAACTCTTCACCGTTGCATTGGAAGACGTTTTCAAGCTACTGGACTGGAAAGATACGGTATTAACATCAATGGCGAGTACATCACTCACCTTCGATTTGCTGACGATATTGTCCTTATGGCAGAATCGCTGGAGGACCTAAGCACTATACTTAATGATCTCAATAGTGTCTTCCAACGGATAGGTCTTAAGATGAACATGGACAAAACAAAGATCATGTTTAATGTTCATGTCACACCTATGCCGGTAGTAAGCTCGAAGTTGTTAACGAGTACGTTTACCTGGGACGAATAGTCCGACTAGGTAAGTCAGACTTCGACCGAGAGGTCAATCGACAGATTTAACTCTCTGGGCTGGGTAGCGGTCCGGAAAATACGTCACATCTTTTCGTCAAGTATACCTCAAAACCTGAAAACTAGATTGTACAATCAGTGCGTGTTGCCAGTGATGAGTTGTGGCTCTGAGACGTGGTCACTCACTGCTGACCGTATAAGGACGCTCAAGGTCCCTCAGCGAGCATGGAGCGGGCTATGCTCGGGGTTTCTCTGCGTGATAAACTTAGAAATGAGGATATCCGCAGTAGAACCAGAGTGACCGACATAGCCTAACGGATAAATAAGTGGCAATGGGTCGGCCATATAGCTCGAAGAACCGACAACCTATGGGGAAAAAAGGTTCTCGAGTGGCAGCCTCGTACCGGTAGGTGTAGTGTAGGGCGACCCCCCACTAGATGGAGTGACGACCTGGTAAGACATGCAGGAAGTCGATGGATGCAGGTGGCTCAGGACCATGCTTCGTGTCTACTTGGGGGAGGCCTATTTTCAGCAGCGGACTTATGAAGGGCTGTAATGATGATGATGATACTTACAGATTATTAAAAAAACATTGCTATGGTATTCTCATTAAAAAAAAACAGCGAGTATGTTATTTTAATGGTAAAAAAGTTAGGTTATGGGCCCAGGCCGCTCCTGGCTCATAAAAAATACATAGTTCTCGCGACAGTATAATTATTGATTATCAGGACATTATCGATAATAATAATTCGTGGCAGAATAGTACTAAGTGTGTTGAGTTGTGCAGATTTATTGTGTCGTCAGGCATCAGTAATGGCGTCCAGTTCGAACTATCACATTAGTGAGCCGAAACTGCAAGGGCGCGAAAATTACAGTGAATGGTGTTTCGCAGCAGAAAATTTCCATGTCTTAGAGGGAATGGTTGGGTGTATCAAACCTGAGCCCAACGTTGCTCCAGCAGCTGCAGACGATGCGAGAACAAAAGCGAAGTTGATTCTAACAATTGACCCGGCTCTTTATGTTCATATAAAGAATGTAGCAACATCGAAAGAATTGTGGGATAAATTGAAGATGTTATTCGATGACTCGGGATTTACAAGAAAAATAAGTCTTCTGAGGAATTTAATATCTATTCGATATGTAACACAAATTGTTGAAGCTGGTCAGAAATACAAAAAAACAAGGTACGGGATTTGGCATAAATGACGAGTGGATCGAATCTATCATGTTGGCTAGATTATCTGAAAAATATATGCCCATGATAATGACAATCGAGCATTCCGGCATGGTAATCACAACCGACGCCATTAAAGAGAAATTGATGGACATGGAACCGGAAGACAGTGATGCCAACAATGCGTTTGCTTGTTTCCGTAAGAATCAAAAATCAAAGAATGTAAAGAGTACACAAACTATGGTCAAGAAAGATGGTGGGAATGAACGAATGTCGACATCTGTCAAAGAAAAACAAAACGTCAAATGTTATAATTGTAAACAACATGGCCACTACCGTAATCAATGCACTAATAAAGATAAATCTTACAAGAATTCTGCAAATAAATCGTCAAAAACAAGTAATGCATTCAGTGCCGTGTTTTTTTTTAGCAGAATATTTGACAAGAGTGACTGGTATGTCGACTCTGGTGCAAGTTCGCATTTGACAAGCAATAAAGATTGGATGGTCGACGAATGTTATTCTGGGTTAACCAAGGAAATCATGGTAGCTAACCAGAATAAAATCCCAGTGTTGTGTTGTGGAAACGTAAACGTAACAACGTCAACAGTTATTTTAAAATCACATCCTTCAGTTGACGTTGTTACGTTTACGTTTCCACAACACAACACTGGGATTTTATTCTAGTTAGCAACCATGATTTCCTTGGTTAACCCAGAATAACATTCGTCGACCATTCAATCTTTATTGTACGGACTAAGCGTTCCATTGTACGCGTATTCGGTTACGTGTACACAGGGACGCTAGTCCGCACGTGCAGCAGTGCTTATGCAATTTGAGCACGCGTGTCGATTCTCGGCGAGTTGTCATCAATCGACATTGAGTAGTGCCGCAGTGATGGTGCACACGACAGCTGTGTTGCGAGACAATGCGGATACTGGCTGGTGGCTGGCCGACTTGCGATTTGTCACCACGCGTTCATAATCTCGCAATGCATAAAAGTGTAATCGCGTATTCAACATACCTAGACTACGCGTACGTTGCGTACGTACATTGGAACGCTTAGTCCGTACGAAGGCTTAAGAGAGTCATAAAAGTATTGTCTTCGACTGAATATTTAAATGTAGAATACAACATTTGATAGAAACTTACCAAAAGCGTGCAACCCGCCTCTACAAAATTATCGGATGCAATGTGCAGGTCATGTAGCTTGTACACGTAGCGCAGGTACATCTCCTTACGATCGATCTCATTTTTGTAGAAATTCTGAAAACATATTTCTAATCGTAGCATTGTTGAATAGGTAGAGAGAAAGTTATTTTTAAAGTATGCATTGAATATCAATGCTAACCTTATAAATAATTAAAGCATAAATAACTGTTACATTAATGTTAAGTCTATGTGTCTTTCGGGCTGTTACTCCACAAGAATAACTTATATGTTAATTATTGACGTGTTAATTTGACTCTTTTACGTGGTAGAGCCATGCTGCAGTTATAGTAGTATTGTAGCACGAATGGGTCGGCTCGACCGGGGCAGGACAACGCTCTCACAGAATACCAGCGTAAAATAGTAGCTTAATGCCGGTGTTTCGTACGGTGAGTGTAGAGAACCGGAGACCCTTTTTACTGGAAACAAGGCATTCCATCTTAGTCCTCACGGGTGACAACGCATCTACATTTTGATTCGTAGTCGATGATAGATGTAGATGTCTAAGGGCTACAGCAACCACTTACCATCAGGTGGACTGTGTGCTCGTTTGACACCCTATCCTATTAAAAAAAAAATAAAAAAAAAATTACTCACAAGCAAGTTAACAGTAGCGGCCATTCTTTTATCTCTGTGCTCGGCTCCTTGCATCACAGCACGGTAGTCCAAAAGCCTCTCTAGCAAGCGCGTGACGCAGCCCACAAAAGCGGCACCAGCCTCCCGCCAGCCTTCCGTCGAAACTCGCTCCATTAGCCTGGAACGCAACAATACTCATTACAATTAATCATATTTTTCACACAGGTTTCTATATTTTTGATTAGATTATACCTAAATAATACAGTTGTGAAGTTTTACATAAATTGTAACTACATTTCGGTAAGGAATAAATGCTTGTTAGAATAAAAAAAAAATCAGATGCAAGGATAGAAAAGCGTTAATACGAAGGATATTATTTTTAAGTGTACTTACACTGAACTTAAATGCTCCCTGCCAATAAGCAGCGTGCACATCAACAAATATAAATAGGTTTCATTACTATAAGAAGTGTTTAGCAACTGTAAGTATCCTAATACGTACAAATAAGCATTGTAGGGAATATATGTACATTCGTCTTAGCTTCTGTAAAAATAAGACGATATTGCAAATATTGTAAACGAAGATTACATGAATAAATTTTTACATGTGACAATCAATCCATTATCTAATTATAGGTAATAAAGCCCTCTTAGATGAAGCTAGTAACACATGCAGGAAGTCGATGGTTGTAAGTAGCTCAGAACAGAGGCAAATATTTAGGAGTGGATTTGTGAGGAACTTTAGTGATGATAAGTACTATTCGAATACAATAAATGCAATCACACTACTTCTACGTACCAAAATACACGCCAAACTAATTTCGGAAACGATACATCTTGAAATAGATGAAAACTATCGTTTAATAGGCTCAAACAAAAATGCCTATCATGGTACTGGACGTGTCGTTCTCAAAATTCAAATACCTGAATACCGAGGGTCAATGCAACGTCTTGCTAAGTGGTGTTACTGTATAACCACGTATAAAACATCGGATACGAGCATTGAAGTAATATGTACTTACGTACTAGAACAGCTATTTTAAACAAAAAATGTGCGCTACTCTGTGTTCACGCGGTTGGTTTTTTTTATCATAGAATAAACATAGGTAGAATGATCCGTAGGTAATAATAGATTATATTGTTAAATAGGTAAATTGTATCGAGAATAATATTTAAATTTTGACATTTATTTTGTATATTATATTTCTTATTTAATATAATTTTACATAATATTATATTATAATTACATTTTAATGATATTTTTATCTGAATATTTTAAAAGGTATCTATGTCAAATATAAAAAGAAAACATACTAAATATATATTTAACAAAACTTATTAACGTAACATATAAATTAGAAATATATTTATTTAAATTATAATAAGAGTCGTTCATAAATGCTGGGTACGCGAGAGTTAAAAATGGACGAATTTATTCCACTTTACTTTGATGTGGAACCCTAAAAATAAAATAAAAGAATAATATTAAGCAGATTTAAATATGAAAAATTTTGCCTAATCATATTAACTTATATATGCTTCTACAAAAAATGTGTATAATAATATATTCGTCCTATACTTAAGAACCCACAGAAATGTCGCATCTGAACATATTAATTTCATAATCTATATTCCATGAGACGAGATGGCGTCTTAGGAATAATTTGTTTTATTATTAATCTATAATACTTTTTTTAATGATTAAGTATCTTATTAAAAGATGAAAAGTAATTTCTTGGTTTTACTGAAATTTTTTGAATTATTTGTACAATATCTAAGTACACACGACGGCATATTTTTATCAAGAGATTTTTTTTATATCAACAAAACACGTGACAACTCTACAAGCGCCTAGCGAGTGACTGATTAAAGTGCGGTATATGCACCGCAGTTGAGTGGAACAGAGTAGCTGAATGCAGTGTCGCCTCTAGTACGTAGTACATAATAGCTCAATGGATACGAGCAAGAATCAGCTTGCGATAAATTTTTAAATAGTATATTTAACTGACACAGTGTCGAAGAGGCGGCGGTAGTGGTCGTCGGCCTTGTTGTCGGCGACGAGCGAGTCGAGCTTGTCAACGAGCGCAGCCTCGGTGCGGCGCGCGGACCCGGTGGCGGCGCGCTCGGCCGCCATGAGAGCCACCAGCGCGCCCCGCGCCGCTCGCCGGAGCGCGCCCACCAGCGTCACCTCCAGCAGCGCGCCCACCGCTACGCCGATCAGGTGCAGCTGCGCCGCGCCTGCCATACGCCGAAATTACCCTTATCACTTACACGTACGGTTCAGATTTACTAGCATGCTGACCGTCGCGTCAACACACTCGCTTATTGCACTTTTTGAGATATAGTTCAAATTTACCAGCGCATCTACCGTTACACCAAACACGTGAAGATGTACCACGATTGCATATGCACATAATGCACTTTATGTCCTCGTGATGTGGTTGATTATTACAAGCCCGCTCAACATTATGTCGATTAGGTGAAAGCTGTGCACGCTTGCCCATGTATTTGTAATGCGGTAAACGTTAAAAAAACCAACAAGCGGACGCTATACTGATTCAGTACATTCCCAGTCAATGCTATTATTGAAATTGGACTTTTTTGCTTTTTAATACGGTTGAATTTTCACACAACTATTTTGTTTTCTCTAAATATTTATTACGATCATCATCATCATCATCATTACAGCCCTTCACAAGTCCACTGCTGAACATAGGCCTCCTCCAAGTAATGCCTGAGCCAACTGCAACCACCGACTTCCTGCATGTCTACAGGTCGTCACTCCATCTAGTGGGGGGTCGCCCTACACTACGCCTACCGGTACGAGGCTGCCACTCGAGAACCTTTCTTCCCCATCGGTTATCGGTTCTTCGAGCTATATGGCCGGCCCATTGCCACTTCAGCTTACTAATCCGCTGGGCTATGTCGGTCACTCTGGTTTTACTGCGGATATCCTCATTTCTGAGTCTATCACGCAGAGAAACTCCGAACATAGCCCTCTCCATAGCACGCTGAGCGACCATGAGCGACCTCATACGGCAAGCAGTGAAGGACCACGTCTCTAATCCGTAAGTCATCACTGGCAACACGCACTGGTTGTACACTTTAGTTTTCAGAGATTGAGGTATACCTGACGAGAAGATGTGTCGTAATTTCCCGAACGCTGCCCAGCCGAGTTGAATCCGTCGATTGACCTCTCGGTCGAAGTTGGACTTACCTAGTCGGACTATTTGTCCCAGGTACGCGTACTCGTCAACAACTTCGAGCATAGTGCTCCCAACAACTACCGGCATAGGTGTGACATGGACATTAAACATGATCTTTGTTTTGTCCATGTTCATCTAAGACCTATCCGTTGGGAGACACCATTGAGATCATTGGGCATAGTGCTAAGGTCCTCCAGCGATTCTGCCATAAGGACTAACTATATCGTCGGCAAATCGAAGGTGAGTGATGTACTCGCCATTGATGTTAATACCGTATTCTTTCCAGTCCAGTAGCTCGAAAACGTCTTCCGACGCAGCGGTGAAAAGTTTCGGGCACATAACGTCACCCTGTCTTACACCACTCTGCAGTTGGATAGGTTTCGAACCCTGGTTCTGTACTCGGATAGCCATCGTAGCCCTACTGTACAAACACTTCAGCACTTCGATATACCGACAGTCAACTTGGCACCGCTGAAGGGACTGTAGCACCGTCCAAATTTCGACGGAATCAAAGGCTTTATCATAGTCCACATACGCCAAGCAAAGTGGCAGATTGTACTCTTCGGACTTCTGTACAATTTGCCGAAGGGTATGTATGTGGTCTATGGTACTGAAGCCTTTTCGGAAACCGGCTTGTTCGGGAGGCTGGAAGCCGTCGAGTCTGCGTGCGAGACGATTCGTAATGACTCTCGAAAACAGCACGTAGACGCGGCTCAGAAGGCAAATCGGTCTGTAGTTCTTCAAGAGAGCGTTGTCCCCTTTCTTAAAGAACAAGACCACCGCACTTCTGCTCCACGCCTCCGGAATAGTGCCACCATTGAGGACGGAATTGAAGAGCTTCTGAAGGACTTCAAGTACCGGTGTTCCACCCGCTTTCAGAAGCTCCGCTGTAATTCCATCCTCGCCTGGGGCCCTGCCGTTTTTAAGGTGCTGGAGAGCCATTCTAATCTCGCTCAGACTGACGTCCGGGATATCATCGGAATAGTGTCGGATAAGACTTGCTCTTGGATCATTACTCACACTTGCGTATGGCTCCAACGATGATGTGTACAGCTGCCCATAGAACCTCTCAATCTCACTCAAAATCTCAGGTGTCCCGGAAACGATGCTGCCACACTCAGTCTTCGGCTTTGACAGTTAGCTCTTTCTGGCAGACAGATCTCTGGCAATGACTTTGGAGCCCTGGTTCCGCTCGATCGCTTCTTTAATACAAGCAGTATTAAAGTTGCGTAAGTCTCGCCGCATGCATTTGGAGATGTCTGTTCAGTTGCCTGTATGCTGTCAAATCTGTTGACAATTGCAGCCTCATCTCCCGTCTAAGCCATGAGATAAAGAGTGTGATCGGAGAGTTTTTGTGTTCTTCTGCGGCGGGTCTTGCAGAACAGCTCCGACCGCATGGACAGTTTCCACGAGCTTGTCATTCATATCGTCCACTGCATTGCAATTTTCTAGGCACTGGAAGCGGTTACGTAACTCGAGCTGAAAAGTCTCGGGATTCTGGATTAGAGCACGAGGGGGACGGAGCGTTGACTTCATTAGACGAGACCTCTCCAACTTAACTTTTAGGTTCAGTGTGCCTCTAACCATTCGGTGATCGCTGCCGGTTTTCACCCTTGCGATCACTGAGACATCACTGAACAGTTGGCGTCTGGTCGTCATAATGAAGTCAATCTCATTTTTTGTCGAACCGTCGGGGCTCGACCAGGTCCACTTCCTGTGGGGCCGCTTCTGGAAGAAAGAGTTCATCATAAAGAGTCCCTCTTTATCCATAAAGTCAGCCAGCTGCTGGTCCCTACGGTTCCGTTGCCCTACTCCAAATTTCCCTAATTTCAGCTCACCGCCTTCTCTTGTGCCTAGTTTTGCGTTGAAGTCTCCAATCAACACCGTGTAGTGGGTTTTGGAGGAATTCATGGCTCGCCAATGCGAGCGATGCATTCCTCCAAAACAAGAAATATCCTCATACATTTCCTCCACCTCCTCATCGGGATGTGCCGAGGTTGGTGCGTAGACCTGTATGACCTTCAGCGAATACCGTTTGGTGATTCTGAGTATCAGGTACGCGACCCTCGTCGACACACTCCCAATCTTTACAACGTTGTTGACGAGAGACTTGTGGACGATAAATCCGAAACCTCCTTGGGACAGATGGTCGCCCTCCCGGTGATAGAACAAGTTGCCGGACTCGAGGATTACCGTGTCCTCCCCCTCTCTTCGGACCTCAGATAATCGAATAATATGCCAGCGTAACGTGTCTACCTCTTCTACCAGCTCCAGTATCTTCTCGTCAGTCCTCAGGGTGCGGGCGTTATATGTTGCCAGGTCGAGTCGTCGTAGGTGGCAACCGAACTTCCACCGGAGATTCTTAGCACCCCCTGCCCCACCGTTACCATGGTCGCCACCGTAGCCAGGAATAGCGGGGCCGCCGGGAACTGGGGGCCGTTTATTTGCGTCGTTGCTCATGGGGGGATATTTGCCATAGTTGCCACGCTTGGCGAGCGGGTTGGCAACCGAAGTTTTTTATTATGTTATTGTTGTTATTAGGAAGATGCTGCTGGCCATCTCCTGCCTGTCTCCCTCTGTCGCCTCTTACGACACCCACGGGAAGATATGTGGTAGTGGATATTCTCAACCGCCACTACACAGCTAATGCTATATGTATGGCTATATGTATTTTTTCACCCTATCTGACCGTAAATTGTAACAATTGACAGCTAAGCCTTACTTATGTTGTACCTTACTTATGTTTAACTTTACATTATATAACACGATAAAGTTGCAATAAATTATATTTGCTTTGCATATTGAATCTTTTTTTATAACTGCACTCCTCTCCAGGCCATTACCGCTGAAGGTTCAGTATACAGTATGAGCCGTGATGTATAATGAGTAGCTGGTAGGGTCGTGCAGCACGCGGCATGTCACCGTACGACTTGCGGGTGATGCTGGCGTGCTGTGTTGACATCATCAGCTGCAAGTGTTAGAGCTTAGGTCTTAGGTAGGGGCGTACGTCACGATGGAACTTGCAGGTGCTGCATACGTGTGCGAGGACTTACCGAGGCGGCTCCAGACGGCAAGCACTTGCAGGCCGGCGGCCTGGCGCATGCGCGCACGGTCGGGCCCGCGGCCCGCGCATCGTTCCCACTGCAACGCGCGGCACGTCACCAGCGCCACGCCCAGCTCAAGGTACCCCGACCATAACTGACCAACAATTCACCATCCGTCATTCATTCATTAATTTAATTATTCATTTGTAGCAGCCAGATTAATCAAACCTAAACGGGAATAAATAATATATACTCCGCTGCTACCATAACGCGGAAGGCGAGAATAAATAAAAAAACATTTTATTTCCTAATTATTCTTGGCTACTGATATACTGCGGACTATATATAGATAATTTGACGTTCTTATAAAGAAACAAGAAGCAGCCGCAAATATCATTCAGCGCCACACCGACTTCACACGCCGCTATCGTCACGTATCCGTCGACCAATGGTGAGCCGTTTCTTCAACGCCGCAGTTCGTTTCCTCTTGCTGTTCCGGAGCTGTGTTCCACGCCGCCGCCGCCCGCCGACTACGCGTGCGCACCGATCTGCATGTCTTATATAGCCCGGTCCAGCGACGTAGCTTCGTGAACAACAAACAAGTCTCACGCCGGGAAACGAAACGTAGATAATTGTATATTTTAAATAGTTTTCATTGGTCATAAAATAAGCAATATAATTGGCTAGGCAAAATATTAATTGTTACCATTGGCAAATCCATAGTGAGCCAGCCATATAAATATAGGCAAGGTTGATGCAAAAGATATTCCATTCCGAATCCCATTCGACAGTACATTCATAAACATAAACAGTAGTTTCATTTCTCCACCTTGAAGAAAACCACTCGGAGTCTGTTAATAGTGGACAGTTCATCTCCACTATTACAGTGGTGACCCCGTACGAACACCGAGGGGGAAGATCCGGTACGAACACCAAGAAGGAACACCCTGCGACGTACCACTACTATTGCACGAACAACGCGAAGGAAACCCGTACGAACACCGAGAAGGAAGACTTCAGTTTATATAAAATCAGTGTAATCAAGCCGTCATTATGGAGCAGGAGGCAAACACATATACATCAAACCCGGTAAAGGAACCAGAAATCGCCGGTATATCTCTATCGTTAAGAATACCACCGTTTTGGAGAGACAAACCACGACTTTGGTTCGTCAGTTTTGAAGCCGCAACGAATGGTTTAAAGAAGAGCCAAGCGCAATTAGCACAGATGGTGATAGCCCAACTTGAGAAACAAGACATCGAACAAATTGCGGACCTGTTGTACAACCCACCAGCAGTCGACCAGTATAATTCACTGAAGGATCGTCTGATCTCCGCATATGAAGAATCCGACAGTCGACAGCTACAAAAACTTCTATCAGAAATAGAACTTGGAGACCAGAAACCCACACAACTCCTACGCAAAATGCGTACTTTGGCGCGAGATAAAGTTCCGGATTCAACACTACGGCTAATGTGGGTAAACCACCTACCACCACATATTCGATCGGTAATAGCAGTCAGCGAAACATTCAGCACGCAGACGAAGCTCGACGAACTGGCACTCCTGGCGGACAAGATGATCGAAAACAGCAGTAGCTCACACATATCGAACATTGAAGGCACTTCAACAAAGGCCAATGATACCCAGTTTCTTCTCGAAGAAATTCGGAAGCTATCATTCGAAGTCGCCGCGCTCAAAGCTTCCCAGCATCATACCTTTTACCAGCAACAGTACAACCAGCGCAATCAGCAACACCGAAGATCACCTTTTCGTCGCAACCGCTCTGCAAGTAGAAGTCGAATAAGCTCAACATCAAGATCCCCTTACTGCTACTATCATCGACGTTTCGGGGTCGAGGCAAGAAAATGCACAGCACCGTGTACATTCAAAAATGAAAATACGAATACGGAAAACTAACTAGTACGCTCGATGCGACGGGATCCAGCGTAACAGCAAAGTCCTACCGTCTTTTCGTCACCGATAAAAAAAGCAAGCTTACTTTCCTTATCGACACCGGAGCAAATATCTCAGTGTTACCGCCGAAGCAAGGACAGAAGTTGAAGCCACTAGATTTTCAACTCTATGCAGCAAACAATACGGTTATTCCTACATATGGAGAAAAAACAATGGAACTTGATTTTAATCTACGCCGACCATTCAAATGGAGATTTATCGTCGCTAAAGTCAGCAAACCAATCATCGGTGCTGATTTTCTTCAACATCACCAGTTGGTCGTCGACATCAAAAATAGAAGAATCATCGACGGGAAAACCAATCTTGCATCTCAGTCTTTTGTACAAGCAACCAATCTGCCCACAATAAGAAGCATAGATGTGCAACAACCGTATCACAAGATCCTCGAAGAATACCCTGGTATCACAAGAATAACTTCAATGAAATTAACACCGAAGAACGACGTTGAGCATTTCATCGACACCAATGGACCACCACTTCATTGTCGTGCACGTCCAATCGCACCACACCTATACGAGCAAGTTCGAAAGGAATTCGAAAACATGATTGAGCAAGGAATATGCCGTCCAAGCAAAAGCCCTTGGTCATCACCACTTCACATTGTACCGAAGAAGAACGGAGAATTACGAGTTTGTGGAGATTACAGAAGACTGAATTCTATTACCACTCCTGACCGCTACCCAATGCCGCGAGTCAGGGATTTCACTCATCAACTATCAGACAAGACTATATTCTCCACCATCGATCTCAACCGAGCTTACCAACAAATAAGATTCAGCGATGAAGACATAGAGAAGACAGCAATAATTAAACCAATGGGATTATTAGAAATCACAAGAATGATCCCAGGATTAAAGAACGGAGGGCAAACTTTCCAAAGATTCATACACGAAGTACTTCATGGACTGGATTTCGTTTTCGCATTTATTGATGATCTCCTTGTTGCAAGCCCCGATAAAGAAACGCACGAAACCCATCTACGCACCGTGCTACAGCGATTAGAAGACAACGGAATCACAATCAACCCTTCGAAATGCATATTTGGACAGCAAGAAGTTCAATTTCTTGGTTTCACCGTCAGCAAGGAAGGAATAAAACCGCCTGCCGAAAAAGTCAGAGCAATCATCGATTATGCAAAACCTAAAACTATCGAAGAGCTAAGGCGTTTTCTTGGGATGATAAATTTTTACAGAGAACACATACCTAAAGCCGCTGAAATCCAAGCACCACTTCACGCCTACCTTCACAACACGAAGAAAAAAGATAAAACGTCAATCGAATGGAACGATGAAGCCACGAAGGCATTTGAAGCTTGTAAAATTGCGATCCAAAATGCAGCTTTACTCGCTCACCCATCACACGAAGCAACCCTTGCTATCTTCAGCGACGCATCCGATCTCTCAGCAGGAGCAGTTCTCCAACAATACAGCAATGGGAAATGGCAACCACTTGGATATTTTTCGAAGAAGTTCTCCGATACTCAACGTAACTACAGTACATTCGACCGAGAGCTACTCGCTATTTACATGGCTATCAAGCACTTCAGAAAAACGTTCGAGGGTCGAAACCTGATCGTTTTTACCGACCACAAGCCATTAACATATGTACTTCCAAAGAAACCATCACTATCGGAAACACCACGAAGAGCAAGACAACTTATTTTCATAAGTGAATTCACGACCGACATACGTCACATCAGTGGAAAGGACAACATAGTTGCCGACGCACTCAGTCGCGTACCAATCGACAGTGTAACGTGCCCTACATCAATCGACTATCATAAGATCGCCGCAGCACAAGACAGAGATAGTGACAACATAAAACATCTAGCGAAGCAAGGTAACTTGTCCATCAAGCAAGTTACAATGCCAATGACGCATCTACCAATATACTGTGAAGCCTCAACGACAACCATGCGACCATACATACCAGAAGAATGTCGTCGCGAAGTCTTCAATGCACTGCACAACATTAGTCATCCAGGTGTTAGAACAACAAGAAAACTCATCACTGAAAAATTCTTTTGGCCTGCAATGCAAGCGGATGTTGGCAACTGGGCGAAGCAATGCATTCAATGCCAAAAATGCAAAGTACAAAGGCATACATCAAGTAGTCTAGCTACATTTCCACCCACGGAGAGATTCGAACACTTGCACGTTGACATCGTTGGACCATTACCTACTTCACCGCAAGGACATCGTTATCTCGTAACAATGATCGACAGAACAACAAGATGGCCAGAAGCAATACCTACCGATGATACTTCAGCCGAATCCGTCGCGAAGATAATTTATGAAAATTGGATTACTCGTTTCGGATCACCTAAAACCATCACAACGGATCAAGGAAGGAATTTCGAAAGCAACCTATTCCTCAAACTTCTTCAAACTATGGGAATACAGAAGACGCGTACAACAGCATACCATCCTCAGTCAAACGGAATAATCGAACGATGGCATCGTACATTAAAGACTGCACTCAAAACTCGTTTATCTCAACATACAAAGTGGATTGATGAGCTACCTACAGTGCTACTCGGACTACGAGCAACACCGCGTGCAGACACTAGTCTTAGCGCCGCTCAGCTAACCTACGGCTGCAGCATAAGGCTGCCGTGTGACTTCTTCAGTTCAGCAGCGTCAAACAAACAAGAAATGGATTACGATTTCGTAACTAAACTTCGAGAATCAACTAACAAAGCCTTATCGTTGAAATGCACCGAAATGCAATCACACAGAAATAATAAATCAGTATTCATTCACCAAGATTTGAAAACATGCAAACAAGTTTTTGTAAGAAACGACGTAATGAAAAAACAATTTCAACCTACCTACGATGGACCGTATAAAGTATTGGAGAGAAATAGCAAGACTTTTAAACTACAAATACCCGGAAGGAAATCTACGATTATATCGATCGACCGACTAAAGCCTGCCTATATTATTAACGAGGATACTGCAGAGGATTCATCATCATCATCAAAACCACCAGCGAGGAAGCTTGAAACTTCATCATCTACATCAACCCAGTTGAAACCTATTTTAAAAACTACGAAATACGGGCGAGTCGTCAAGCCTCCGGTACGTTTTCGCTGGGGGGAGAGTGATGTAGCAGCCAGATTAATCAAACCTAAACGGGAATAAATAATATATACTCCGCTGCTACCATAACGCGGAAGGCGAGAATAAATAAAAAAAACATTTTATTTCCTAATTATTCTTGGCTACTGATATACTGCGGACTATATATAGATAATTTGACGTTCTTATAAAGAAACAAGAAGCAGCCGCAAATATCATTCAGCGCCACACCGACTTCACACGCCGCTATCGTCACGTATCCGTCGACCAATGGTGAGCCGTTTCTTCAACGCCGCAGTTCGTTTCCTCTTGCTGTTCCGGAACTGTGTTCCACGCCGCCGCCGCCCGCCGACTACGCGTGCGCACCGATCTGCATGTCTTATATAGCCCGGTCCAGCGACGTAGCTTCGTGAACAACAAACAAGTCTCACGCCGGGAAACGAAACGTAGATAATTGTATATTTTAAATAGTTTTCATTGGTCATAAAATAAGCAATATAATTGGCTAGGCAAAATATTAATTGTTACCATTGGCAAATCAATAGTGAGCCAGCCATATAAATATAGGCAAGGTTGATGCAAAAGATATTCCATTCCGAATCCCATTCGACAGTACATTCATAAACATAAACAGTAGTTTCATTTCTCCACCTTGAAGAAAACCACTCGGAGTCTGTTAATAGTGGACAGTTCATCTCCACTATTACACATTAAACAGCCTATCAAGTCTACTGTTGAACATACGTTTCTGGTTCTCGTCGTGGTGTTTCTAAGGCTAATAGTTTCTTTGTATATTTCACAGTACGATGCGATGTGAATGCAATGTATGGAATGCAAATGTAAACGAGATGGACTATAATGCTTCAAAACCGTCTTAAAAATTCGAGGAAGCCTAGCAGTGGGAACTTTGCTTAAACATAGTCAGACGGATCAGTAAGCTGAAGTGGGACAATAAGACGGCCAAATAATTAACGGACCGACAACCAATAGGGATGAAAGGATCAAGATTGACAACCTCGTACCGGTAACATATATTATTTAGTCATAATTAATGTAACTCGGAAGAGAAACGACGAAGACTCCTTGCTAGAATTAGTAGCCTGTAATTGTAAACATTTGTGTAGAAAATTAGAATATCTTACAAAAATACACATTTAGGCGATAATGGAGTCGAGAGCTGGAATCTTGATTGGTAGAAGGAACAAGAAGTTCAATCAAAAAACTGAACACGATAGAAAAAGGAAATAGAGGGCTAATTTTTATTATAGGATTGGGTGACAAACGAGCACACAGTCCACCTGATGGTAAATGGTTGCTGCGGCCTATAGACATCTACATCTATCCTCGATTACAAATCAGAATTCAGATGCGTTGTCATCTCTGAGGACTAAGATCGAATGCCTCGTTTCCAGTAAAAAGGGTCTCTGGTTCTCTACACTCACCATATGAAACATTACGCCACTATTTCACGCTGGTATTTTGTGAGAGAGTGATCCCGCCCCGGTCGAGCCGACCTACTCGTGCCACAACTATACTACTAATATAACTGCAGCATTGCTCTACTATGTATGATTCTGTCAACTGTGGAATGGTATAGACTAATATTATAATAACTCAGATTTTTTTTTTAGTTTGCTGCACTTTACAACATTTACCTGCGTGTCAAATTGTGGTGGTTCATCTCCCATGAACCTCTCAAGCAACGGCTTGGCTAAATCTTGCAATGCTGATAGCAAAACTTTGCAGCTTTGTACACGTAGAACCATCCAATCTGATGGAAAAACCTGGCAAAATAGAAAAGAATGTTATGATTTTAAAAAAAACCTATGGTGTTGTTAGTGTTTTATCAACGACAAGGTAATGAAATACCAGACCCCGAACAACTAAGGCATTCTAACACGCCTTCATATTTTTGATCATTGACCTTCTAACCAAGGTTTATAATAACGTGAATTCCCTAAGTTCGTCGCTTTACAATTTACAAAGATATAAAACCTATTTTCAAACCCCTGTGTTGTTTTAGTGGGTAGAACTGAAATTATTTAAAACTTACATCTTGTTCAATTAGATGTCTGAAGACGAGAAAAGCACGCATCAGGAAATCCTTTAAGGGTTTTCGATCATGAGGATGTGGTGCGAGATGGCTCCATAGCCTTTGGTAATGTGCCGGTTTTAATAGCTCCATGGTACCCAATAAACCGGCCACCATTGAACCCTGAAAAAGAATATTTCTTTCTTAAATTATGAATTAATAATAACCGTATTTCGAACGAACTTTTACGGATTTTTTATTTATTTATTATTTATTGCACCAACAAAGTACACACTATTACATGCAAAAAAATCAGAAAAAAAAACGAAAAAAAAAACATACAAAGTGCTACTTCAATTATCGGCGCAAACAACATTCTCTTAAAGTCTCGTACATTAACTTATGTTGAGAAGCAATTTAATTTATTTGTATTAAAACGCATGCATTATTATAAGGAAGTTATTATACAATTAATTAACTTATTAGTACTATTAACAACAATAATAACAAAATTTTATCAGTGCATTATATTTAACTATGTCAAGAACATTATATTATTTAAAAAATAATAAAGATAAAGACATCAATTAAAATTTCAACAAGTCGAAATGTCATTAAAATAAAAATTTATATTATAAGTCAAAATTAAAAATTGAATGTAAAAATAAAATAACGCTCACACATATTTTAATTTAAAATTACCTATCGTACACAATAATCGAAGTATTCTGTTATTACTTGAGCTGCAAAATTTTTAAATTGTGTTAAGGAGTTTGAAAAAATATCTAGCTGAGAAGATCCTTTTTCAGTTTCACTGGATATAGAGTTGTTAATGAGATTGTAACTCATCATCGCTCTGTTTAATGGAGCATTTTAAGACACTCGATGATTTGGTCGGTCAATGAAAACTTTTTTTATCGAAACCATCATTTATCGTCGATAAAGAATTGAGGAACAGGTGCGTTCTTAGTCTCGAGGATTAGATTGATTCTTATTAACCAGAGAAATGGTAAGCAAACATACCTTACAAACATTCGAGCTTTTTCAGCCAGTATTTATTTTTTCAAATTCCGAAGAGTTTGTTGTAATCTTAGGCCAGTATTAAGAGACAATCTTGAGTTTGAACTCAAACCCTTAAATGTCAGAATTTGAGTGTAGTAGCTATTATACGCCACATATTTTAAAATTGTGAAATATGAGTTCAAACTCCATAATGTATCTGAATACCAGCCTTAATCTTCAGGCGTGACAATACATCAGTAAATACTGTTTGAAGTTGGTTGTAAACATGTGCTGCCATAGCCACTTACTGACTGGAATTTTTTTGTGACTTTAAAAAGGATTTTACTCTTTTAAATTGAAAACTTTAGTAAAGAGCAAGCTATACTTGAACAATTTCATTAACAGCTTGCTTTCAATTATATAATTGTTTATAATATTTATTGGCTGTGCTACTATTTTTCCTTTTTCCTATTATTCACTTTTCTAACTTTTTACAAGTATTTTTTTGGTAATAAATGCTGTAGACAGTTGATAAAAACTACTACAGTCACATATATAAGTTTTAGGTTATATCTACAAATATAAGTTTTAGGTAAGTTATAATGAAATTACCGTTTGATAGTTAATTTCTCAGTATTCCCGTTAGATGCAGTAAAACTAATATCACAAGAGTAGAATAGAGATATAAGTATAAAATCGACATGCATTTTATTAAGTTACGCCACAATTTGTGGTGAGCCCATTCTACATACAAAAAGAAATTGTCTTTTTTACGTACTTACATACATACATAATATTGCAATTATTTAAATTAATATTTTAATGAATATTGAATGATTAATAATAAAGAAGACTGATTTATTCAATCTTATTGTTACGTAATAAGAATTTGAGAATATTTTATGGTAAATAATAAAAAGCATTATTTTATTCAATTATATAATTGTTTATAATATTTATTGGCAGTGCTACAATTTTTCCTTTTTCTTAATATTCACTTTTCCAACTTTTTAAAAGTATTTTCTTGGTAATAAAGGCTGTATATAGTGGTTTTAAATATTTTTCACGAATCATATTTATCGCTTGTGATAGACATACATAAAGGGACACGAAGAGATTCCATAAATGTTTTACTGATTTAGTACAGAATACTAAAATTAAATGATTTAATACTAAAATAAAACATGGTGTGTGAATATCTAAACGTACCAACACGGGCGAATTCCCGCCGATGAGATGCAGCACGGTCTCGACGAGAACGTCGAGCGTGTTAAGGCAGAGCACGTCAACATCTGGATCAAAGTCTTCTTGTGGCACCGGTCGGTCGGGATCTTCCTTCTTCCACAGTAACGCGACTAGTTCCGCCAACATGTCTGCACACTGAGCTAGTTCGTCGCGCCGCGCTAAGTGCACACGCAAGTGGTGGCACGCACTCGTCAGTACGATGTTGCGCGCTTCTGAAATTGTAATGCAAAAGTTACACACCTTTTAAGGTTATTATCGCCATTATCAAATTTTGTAGCTGGATATAGGGAGGAAAGATTGGTCGCAATCACCATGCATGGTACGGCAGGTATTTGAGATATGGGTATTTAAAAAAAATCTGTCTTCTAGTGTATTTAAGAAGTCAAGATTCGTAATGAAGAGACAATAAATTTCACTGTTACTTTTATAGAAAAGTATAACTGAGAAAATATTCTGTGATTATATACGTAAAAATATAAGTGGTTTTCAGGTTTAAGCATAGCACAGAAAGACAGAAGTTGAGTTTTACAATATTTAAGGACAAAATATATTGCAATAGAGCTAGCATGCGATAATGTTAGGTTACCTCCAAAAATGTTCCCAAATGAGTATTTTTTATTATCTCGAGTGTCAGATAAAAAGGCGCTCATGTGAGTGGGTGAAATAGAGTGTTACAGCTTGTTCTTAAATATCGTTAACGTTTACAGTAATCTATACATATAATAAAAATCAATAATGAATATAATAATGCCATTTGTGATTTGTGAAAATCTACGTGAGCAGCTTATTTAGTGTTTGTAATATCGCGTTTGCGAATATCGACGTCGCTGTTGCGCGAAAGAATGCTTTTATTGAGCAAGTGCTCATTAGTAGCACGTGTGTCGCAACATTTCTAGTAATGAGCATGCTTATTTTGAGTATTGTGCTATTAATAATGTGCTCAAAAATATATAAATAAGTATTAGTAATGTGCTCAAAAATTAACCGACGTTTGATTTTCGACCATGCTAACTGAGGCGCGGGTAGAAAGGGGCGTGCTCTGAACGCGTCCGAACAGGTTTGCTTATGAGCATGCTATTATTGAATCGATCTCGATCCGCGACAGTTGCTGCATTAATTTAAAATAATAGAACCCTTAATATGTCGCGTTGGAGAAAAGAAAAAACTTTGCTTTTTGTATCCTAATCCTTTAAAACCATGGATATTGCAGCGCAAACTTCAGGTATAAATTCAGATATTGTAGATCTCCAATCCTATGAAGTGCTGATAATGTGTATAAAGAATCTCCGACAGCTAAATATCTCAATGTAATTTCCAGTTTTACTTTAGCTGTAATAGCATCTCGCATCGTTTTTGTTTCGTTTTTGTATGACGCTCTCAACTTCGAAAGTCATAATAAATCATCGCTCTTGAATTTTCTCGAGTCAATTCCATTTTCTCAACGACTAAACAAGTTTGACAAAACCTTGTGACAAGACCGAAAATCTTTTTTTAAATAAATAAATGGTATTCGATTTTTAAAACCAAGGAATTTTCAATTAAAAATATTTTAATATGCCAGGCATTATCGTAAAAACTAGTCTTTTTTTACCTGACTTATATTTTATTAAATATTTTTTTCTCATCAACTTTATTTCGTTTTCAAAAAGTTTTTTATCTAGTCATAACCAGTATTTTAATTTAGCATTCACCAACGCACACCTTCACTCATTCTAGTCCGGAGGTAGGATCTCATCATAAATAACAAAACGAAGCCAAACTCGGCACACCTAGTACTACTCTTCGAGGAGTTCCAGCCGGGCTAGCATGGACAAATTTTATCCCCCGATTATATCCACTGACAAGGGATAAAATTTTCTTATCCCTATGCAAAAGGTATATCCACCCTGCGAGCATGGGCCTATGGTGGATAAAATATCGACAGTAGATAAACTTATCCCCGCGCATAGATAATATACCATAATATAAAGCTATAAACTATAAAGACGCGTTCAAGGAAACAAAGCGGAACGCCACGAACACGAACACAGAGTACTTTACTTTTTATAAACTGGAAGCCACGAAACTGTGACGCTCTCACAATTAAAAATTTGAAAAGTGGTAAATAATTAACAGAATTTATTGTACTTAGTGTCAAAATTTGCGTATTAACGAGACGCATCTAGTGGTGTAATTTTTTTAGCCGCAAAACAATTTTTAGTAATATTCTAAGTGAAAAACCGTTTTTTTCTCATATAAGCAAAACAGTAATCGCTTGCGGCGCTCGATTAGTCGCTACGACCTGCTATTTTTTTAATGATTTTGTGGGCCACCTAGGGACACATCATAAATTTGGAATTTTTGGATAAGTTAAGAGTTATTAGAGGAAAAACGAAAACCATGTGGTTGGTGGTTTCACGAACCAGGAGTCTGCGGCTGGAATTGAAGATGTCACTTGCAGCGTCTCGGAAAGCTCTTTCCGAAAATATATGCATCATCAGCCGGAAGTGTATATCCTCGGAATAACCACACTTTTGCAACTGGTGTCCGATGTCTTGGAAGTTTGTACTCTAATAACTTTTATTTTTGAGTAACGACCAATCTTAATTTTTTGTATATAGAGGACAAACTCATGCCCTTACTGTGGGTAAAATTTAAAATTTTTTAGGTAAGCAGTTTTTTAATAGTGATTTTTTTTTGTAAAACGTATCCGTTTTCGCCATTCCGTGATAAGTTTGTTTTACGAGTAGTGGGTAGCTAAACTAAGCACTATCTCAAAAAAAAAAATGAAATTGTCGTTCACTTTAATAGTTAAGAATATATTGATTTATATCCATTTTACTTTTTTTTCTATTATCTTTATTTCATGCCCAAACTGTTTTATTCTATATCTGTTATAACATCTCTGCACGTTGTTGATTTTACATATTAGATTTAGTATAGCTATAAGGTCCACTTTCTTATTATCCTATTTTAATTTTGCAGTCTTCTTTCCATGTTACAAATTTTACTTGTCAACGCTAATTTAGTTGTAATATCCCATAGATATAAGAAAGAAGTGAAGTGTAATATCGACTTTATATTTTTAATTAATTTAGTAGACTTTATATAGCTGATAAGTTCTTTTTTTGTATATACTTACCTTTTTTTCTCTCTTTTAACATTATTAACATAAATGTTTAAATTATTATTTCATGTCTTTCCTTTAATAATGTACCATACATTAAATGTTACTAATACATTACTGTGGCGACTAGAGACTACTGTAAATAATTAATGTAATAGTGTCATTGTAAAATAGTAAAATTGTAAATTAAAATTTATATAGACAGTGTGCTAACTATTGAAATATTATATTAATTACTTATGTTTTTATTTATATTTTAATTTGTTTTCGTTTTGTTTAGTTTTAAGATTAAGTAGATTTACATTAACTTGTATTTTTCTTTTACCTTTTGTTTATTATATTGCTAAACTATTAATAATTTTTGTTAAACAATGTCATTTATAATAATTGTTATATTTAGTTTAAGCATATTTCTGGCTTGTTTTTATTTTTTCTATTATTCTAATTCTTTCTTTATTTTCTTTTGTATAATATTTAAGTTAAGTATACATTGTTTGTATCAAATCGCAGGCAATCTGTATTACTTCGCTTGTGATTGCGTTTATTAAAAAATATGTGTCTAGAATTAAGCCAATTGTGAAACTGGACAATACAGACCCTTTGGAGGTGGTGTAACCTCTGGAGGAAATTAAAAAAAATCTTATCCCCGCAATTACTGCCATTATAAGAAAATTACAAAATACATCAAAATTGATGTCTACTCTAAAGTCACAAAGATTTAATTTTAATTGAAAATGATGAAGCATGAAGAATGAAAATGTAATGATTTCAAACAAAACACGGAATAAATAATTTTATGATCATGAGTATTGTGTTATTTGTATTCCTAATATTATGTATATTAGTCTTTAAAATTTTAACAATCTTTGCTAAAGGATTAACATATTTCGTAATTCAAACCTCTGAATTGTAACTTTACTAAGTTTGATAACTTTATTAAAACATTATACTTACCTAAAATATAGTATAGACCGATTCTATTATCATTAAATATGACTTGATCATGGACTCGCCTTGGGTATTGTTGACACAACCTATGTAATTAAATCATGGCATTGAGCTATTGAGACTCAATAACTCAATGTTTTAGGGGTGACAACAATCTGAAAGGTTGTGGAATCTTTAACCGGGACGACTATAGTCTCATTGGACCACCTGTAAGATTATCGTGGCACACATGCATTACAGTTATTTTTTGGGGAAAGGGGAATATTAGATTAATATAATACTACTATTCTTTATTTAGAAAAAAAAAACATGATTATTAGGGTTTAGGTTTTTTTAAAACTATAACTTGTTCGCTATTACCAGTTGAACAATTTAAATTAGAATTGTAGACCGCCCTTTCCTTGTACTAAGCCCCAGTCTGGGATGGTAGGTGAAATATATCAACATGGGTGCAGTCAATAACCCTAAGAATATCTGGCAAACCATGCTCTGCTAGGTATCCTCTAACTACATTTTGCCTTGCTTGCTATGTGCCCGGAAATGACATTCACGTCAGTATTAGTCAAAAAAAAAATGACAGAAGTAGATGCACTGGAACTTATATTTATCTACACAAGAGGCTAATTAAAGTATATTGTTCCCCACATTCTAATGATGGCCCCAATAACTTAGGTCAAGTATTTGCCGATTATTTGTTGTTTGAACAACAGCCATGCCATGGTCTTGACTCGTACCTCTTTAGTAGGTAACTACCATCTGCCAAGAGCCTGAAAGATGTTAACTACCTACCTAGAAAAAATATTAAGTCAGCCACATGTATTGATTGCAAATATACGATATTTTTGGACAAGGTGGTTGTTATAAATGCTTATCTGATTGATATCTTAAAATCACCAGATTTAGCGACAAAATCACCAAGGTAAGGCAACACTGCAAAGTGTATCTGTATTTAGTAAAATATATTATTACAAGACTCACCGAAAAAATTTCCAAAAAGGCTTCAGTACCATAGACCACCTCACAATAAAATTAAATCACATGGAAGATGTAGATTCTTACGAAAAGCCCAAACACAAGATCTATTGTTTACCTCATCATGCAGTTATTCGTTGGCATGTGACATAAAACAAATGTATAGACAACAACAAATACTAGTTGCGGAAGAAGACACTGACTATCAGAGTATTCTTTGGCGTAAGTCACCTGTAGACAAGATTGTAGAAAAACGGTTACTTACAGTTACATATGGCACTTCTTGTGCTCCATTTCTAGCCATTCGTACTCTTAAACAACTAGCACAAGATGAACAACTGAGTTTTCCAGATTTAGTTTATGATATTAATAATGATTTCTATATGGACAACTTACTAACTGGTGCGAATGACGAGGAACAGGCGAAGAGTCTACAGAGGAGAATTACTCAAGTCATGTTTAAAGGTAAATTTGAAACGCATAAATGGGCATCTAATAGTGCTGTAGTTTTAAAAGAAATTCCAAGTTCCCATAAAGCAACTAATGAAAGTGTTGAAATAACTATGGATAATACTGTCAAAGCTCTTGGAATACAATGGAATATGCTCAAAAATGTTTTTGAACTAAAAAAATTATATTACTACACAGCAAAAACCATTCACTAAAACTACAGCATTCACTAAAAATATAGCAAGATGTTTTGAGCCGTTAGGATTTTTAGGACCTGTGTTATAATAACTGCAAAAATCTTTTTGCAAAAATTATGATTAAGCGGTGTTCGGGTAATGGACGTATCATCATCATCATCATCACAGCCCTTCACAAGTCCACTGCTGAACATAGGCCTCCCCCAAGTAATGCCACAAAGCACGGTCCTGAGCCACCTGCATCCATCGACTTCCTGCATATCTTACCAGGTCGTCACTCCATCTAGTGGGGGGTCGCCCTACACTACGCCTACCGGTACGAGGCTGCCACTCGAGAACCTTTCTTCCCCATCGCTTATCGGTTCTTCGAGCTATATGGCCAGCCCATTGCCACTTCAGCTTACTAATCCGTTGTGCTATGTCGGTCACTCTGGTTCTACTGCGGATATCCTCATTTCTGAGTCTATCACGCAGAGAAACTCCGAGCATAGCCCTCTCCATAGCTCGCTGAGCGACCTTGAGCGTCCTCATACGGCCAGCAGTGAAGGACCACGTCTCTGATCCGTAAGTCATCACTGGCAACACGCACTGGTTGTACACTTTAGTTTTCAGAGATTGAGGTATACCTGACGAGAAGATGTGTCGTAATTTCCCGAACGCTGCCCAGCCGAGTTGAATCCGTCGATTGACCTCTCGGTCGAAGTTGGACTTACCTAGTCGGACTATTTGTCCCAGGTAAACGTACTCGTCAACAACTTCGAGCATAGTGCTCCCAACAACTACCGGCATAGGTGTGACATGGACATTAAACATGATCTTTGTTTTGTCCATGTTCATCTTAAGACCTATCCGTTGGGAGGCACTATTGAGGTCATTGAGCATAGTGCTTAAGTCCTCCAGCGATTCTGCCATAAGGACTATATCGTCGGCAAATCGAAGGTGAGTGATGTACTCGCCATTGATGTTAATACCGTATCCTTTCCAGTCCAGTAGCTTGAAAACGTCTTTCAAAGCAGCGGTGAAGAGTTTCGGGGATATAACGTCACCCTGTCTTACACCTCTCTGCAGTTGGATAGGTTTCGAGCTCTGGTTCTGTACTCGGATAGCCATCGTAGCCCTACTGTACAAACACTTCAGCACTTCGATATACCGACAGTCAACATGGCACCGCTGAAGGGACTGCAGCACCGCCCAAATTTCGACGGAATCAAAGGCTTTCTCATAGTCCACATACGCCAGGCAAAGTGGCAAATTGTACTCTTCAGTCTTCTGTACAATCTGCCGCAGGGTATGTATGTGGTCTATGGTACTGAAGCCTTTTCGGAAACCGGCTTGTTCGGGAGGCTGGAAGTCGTCGAGTCTGCGTGCGAGATGATTCGTAATGACTCTCGAAAACAGCACGTAGACGCGGCTCAGAAGGGAAATCGGTCTGTAGTTCTTCAAGAGAGCGTTGTCGCCTTTCTTAAAGAACAAGACCACCGCACTTCTGCTCCACGCCTCTGGAGTAGTGCCACCATGGAGGACGGAATTGAAGAGCTTCTGAAGGACTTCAAATACCGGTGTTCCACCCGCTTTCAGAAGCTCTGCTGTAATTCCATCCTCGCCTGGGGCCCTGCCGTTTTTAAGGTGCTGGAGAGCCATTCTAATCTCGCTTAGACTGACGTCCGGGATATCATCGGAAAAGTATCGGATAAGACTTGCTCTTGGATCGTTACTCACACTTGCGTGTGGCTCCAACGATGATGTGTAGAGCTGCCCATAGAACCTCTCAATCTCATTTAAAATCTCAGGTGTCCCGGAAACGATGCTGCCACACTCAGTCTTCAGCCTTGACAGTTGGCTCTTTCTGGCAGACAGATCTCTGGCAATGACTTTGGAGCCCTGGTTCCGCTCGATCGCTTCTTTAATACGAGCAGTATTAAAGTTGCGTAAGTCTCGCCGCATGCATTTGGAGATCTGTCTGTTCAGTTGCCTGTATGCTGTCAAATCTGTTGACGATTGCAGCCTCATCTCCCGTCTAACAGCCATGAGATTAAGAGTGTGATCGGAGAGTTTTTGTGTTCTTCTGCGGCGGGTCTTGCAGAACTTAGCTCCGACCGCATGGACAGTTTCCACGAGCTTGTCATTCATATCGTCCACTGCATTGCAATCTTGTAGGCACTGAAAGCGGTTGTGTAACTCGAGCTGAAAGTTTTCGGGATTTTGGATTAGAGCACGAGGGGGGACGGAGCGTTGACTTCATTAGACGAGACCTCTCCAACTTAACGTTTAGGTTCAGTGTGCCTCTAACCATTCGGTGATCGCTGCCAGTTTTCACCCTTGCGATCACTGAGACATCACTGAACAGTTGGCGTCTGGTCGTCATAATGAAGTCAATCTCATTTTATGTCGAACCGTCGGGGCTCGACCAGGTCCACTTCCTGTGGGGCCGCTTCTGGAAGAAAGAGTTCATCATAAAGAGTCCCTCTTTCTCCATAAAGTCGGCCAGCTGCTGGCCCCTTCGGTTCCGTTGCCCTACTCCAAATTTCCCTAACTTCAGCTCACCGTTTTCTCTTGTGCCTAGTTTTGCGTTGAAGTCTATGGGTCTATGGGTATGACTCTCACTTTTTACTAGTTGACTGTGATTTTTGTGATAATCTTGCCAGTACGATTCCAAAACCTCAAGTTTTCTTTTAAAATAATCTATTGTTTTTCGATCTGACCCATCTTTTTTAATATTGACACCAATTTTACGAATAGCTCGACCTGATTAGCGTGTACGTTTTCCATGTTGCTATTAAATGCAGATCTGTTAAAAAAGGAAAGATCTTACTTTGACACTGCAAATTACTGCTGATGCTGCTGTTGCTGCTGACCAACTTGCCCCCACGTTGCTTCTACTTCGACAGACTAGACAAGTTGTTGTGGATGTTGAGCAAGATGACCATTGTTATGTTGGAGTTTAAAATGCTCGCTAGTTCTCACTGTCACATCACTGTCTTTGAAACACACGGGGCTCCAATTCACTTGTTGAAAGACCCAAAAATGTTTATTTTTCGCTCGAAGGACCAAAAAATGTTCGGGTATTGGACGTATGTTTAATAATAATTAAAATTTTATATAAAAACAGTTTAATAAAGAAGTAAAAAATATAAGATTAAAATATGTTAAAAAATGTTAATGTTATGTTAATGAGTTCGCGTCCGTCGCGGTTACGGTGATTACGTGAACTAACTTAATTTTTGTAATTCCGAACTATAGCGATCGCTTCACGTAAAATGTTAACGCCAGCAGAAATGTACAGTTGGACCGTACAAACGGTGTTAGATGGACTGATGAACTTCCAACAGAACTTGCAAGTGAACGGGTCAGTTACAGAAATGAGTGGTCACAAATGGGTAAAATAAACTTAGAATGATGAATGCATATTACTTTTGATGGATCAGAACGATTTGAAGTTCATGATTTCAGCGACGCTTCTTGTTTAGCTTATGCTGCCGTGTATACTTGAAAGTTTTAACTAAACAAAATGTGTTTGTTTCAATTCTCACTGCAAAAACAAAGGTTACACCCGTACGACAAGTTTCTTTGCCAAGGTTGGAACTTTGTGGAGCAGACCCATTAGCTAAGCTGATCAAAGATGTAAAAGTAAGTCTCAAAATTAATGATGAATCTATATATGCTTGGACCGATCCCACTATTGTTCTGTCTTGGCTTAGGAAGAATCCTAATGTATGGAAAACTTTTGTAGCAAATAGAACAACCGATATAATAAATGTAATAATTAGTGATCAGTGTTACCACATCAAGTTGGAAAATACCCCAGCAGATTGCGCTTCGCGAGGCATTAGACCGAGTTCTTTTAAAGATTTAGATTTGTGGTGGCATGGACCAAAGTTTCTACATCAAAGAGAAAGTATTTCCACTCCACAAGTTGATATACCAGACACTAATCCTGAAAGAAAACTAACAGTACAAACTAATGTTAACATAAATTCGGAATGTATTGATTAAAACTCAAGGTGTGGAAACTCCTCCTCATATGAACAAATATTCAAAATTACAAAGGCTTATTCGAGTTACAGCTTATATGTTAAGATTTATTGAAAATTGTAAAACTAAAATTCAATCCAAAAGAAATAAATCAGAACCTACATGTATTCAATACTTAACATGATCATGTACTCAATACTTAACTGTTCAAGAATTAAGAAAAGCTCTAAAAGTATGCATTCGTATCTAATTTTGCAAAAGAAACGGCAATACTGAGTAAAGGAAATAAGTTGCCTAAAACATGTAAATTAGCATCTTTATCAGTATTTATTGATAAAATAATATTTTAAGTCTTAGGGTCACGAAATTTGTGATGATGCTAAAACTCCTATATTGTTATGATCTAAATGTCATTTAACCTCTTTAATTATTAGAGATTTACATTTTCAAGCATTACACGGAGGTCCTCAACTTACACTAAATATTGTCCGTAACAAGTATTGGAGAAGCGGAACAAAAAATTTGAGCTTGAAAAAAATTTGTAATATATTATTTAATATTATAATTTTAATAGAATCTATTTCTATATTATATTTTAGTAAAAAAGAAGATACATTTCTCAATATTGTAACTGGCCGAAATCGTGTTTAATCACTAATGTTGACTCACGCTTATTTGATGTATTTGGGGAAATTTGTTGCCAATCACTGACCTCTATATATACAAGTACGCTGGACTGGCTATACACCGTGATACGACGAGACAATTTGATTTGCGCCATTTCGGCGCTGACAGCAGAAGTGCACGTCCACGGAACTAATAATAGGGATAGGACAGTGTGACAAAATATATCGATAAAAATTCTATACCCTACCTATACCTAAATAAATAAAATGGACTCTATGGATAGATGGACTCTACTCGTAACGTCCATTCTATTTATGTATCATTTTAATACCATTATCATTCATCATTATTAAGGCCTTCACAAGTCCTTGAAACGACGTCAAGTAAAAAAAGTTAATACTGGTTATTTTTTAATATTTTGCTTTGTTTGCAAAATTTAAACTTATTCGACAATGTCTCACTTGCTTTAAACATTCTACTGCACCGATTAGCCAATTGATGGGTCAACCACCTTCTCCGCGTATTACTCAAGGTAAACCTTTCCGCTGTAGTGGAGTGGATTACGTTGGCCCAGTTATTTTAAAATTGTACATTGTACCCTGGCAGATGTAAAAAAAAAACTTGTAAAGCTTACATATGTATGTAGTTTGTTTGCACAGTCACGAAGGCTATCCACCTCGAATTAGTGACTGACTTATCCTCTGCTGCCTTTATCGCAGCTTTTCGACGCTTTACTTCACGTCGTGGACATTGCAGTAGTTTTTGTGGGGCGACCGTGCAACAAACTTTATTGGTGCCTCTAATGTTTAAAAATAGAAATTCTACTGTAGTAAGAAAAGTCGCCCAGCTTTTAGCTAATGACAACACAAACTGGTACTTTATCCCACCAGGTTCTCCACACTTTGGCGGATTATGGGAAGCTGGTGTAAAGTCCGTTAAAGGTCACTTGAAACATGTTATTGGACACTTTTAACTTTTGAAGAGTATGCCACTTTTTTGGCTCAAGTTGAATCTTGTGTTAATTCGCGACTATTAACTCCTGTAAGTACTTCAGTTGATGACGCTTCTCCTATTACACCCGGACATTGACCGCTGAGATTGGCGAAGCATCACTATCCCTGAGGAAAACCTTGAAAACGTTACATTATCTTATCTAAGTCGATGGCAACTACTTCAACGGATGTTACAAAATTTGTGGACTCGTTGGAGTTCTGAATACTTTACAACTCTACAGCATCGTTACAAATGGTCATATCAAAATGAGGAACCAAAAATTGGTACTGTCGTTTTAGTTAAGGATTAAAGGCTTCCTCCAGGAAAATGGCTATTAGGTCGTATTTCAGATAAGCATTCAGGAAAAGATGGTTTAAGTAGAATTGTTACTTTGCTATTGAAGAATAATATTTTCAAAAGACCTATCACAAAAATCTGTCCTCTTCCCACAGATTTAAATTAGTCTTAGTATGATAAAATTGTATATTGTTTTTAATGTTATCTGAATTTCTTATTTTTCTTGTATTTTTTTAAGGATTGTTAGGCCTTGGGCGCCGGAATGTTTAGACGATTAAATTTAGTTTTTATAATGAACAACAGTTGGCGCCACAAGTCGAGAGTTTTAATTTGGTAGTAGTGTAAGTTTAAATTTTTGTGATAAATATAGAGAAAAACATTGTGACGTTTTTAACAAATAAAATATGATGAAAATTTTATGTGCAGTGTTTAACTTTATAAAGTAGTGGTGTAAACACCTTACTACTGACGGTTTGTTTTTCGTCATACTGATTACGACTTAACGAGATTCGAGTTATCGAGATTCTACTGTAGTATGTACATGGTGTTCGTGTCTTCGGCGTGGGTCTTACCGGGGGCCTGTCCCAGCGGGCCCTTGAGCACTTCCTGCGCGGCGGCAAGGCGAGCGCGCGCGAGCGGTGGCGGCGCGGCGGTGGCGGGCGCGTCAAGCAGCGCCGCAGTCGCACGCGCCGCTTCCGCCGCACCCAGCGCGCGGCACACCTCGCGAGCCACGCTGGGCCACGAGGTCATCAGCGCCACCTGCCCACACCATATTATATACATATATATATATACATATAATCACACAGTCCACCTGATGTTAAATGGATACTGTGGCCCATAGACATCTACATTTATCCTCGATTACGAATCAAAATGCACATGCGTTGTCACCCGTGAGGACTAAGATGGAATGCCTCGTGTTTACAGTAAAAAGGTATTCTCCAACCCCTAATATTAGTAAATAATATCGTACGCTCAAGCTGATGTTGGTCCTATCCCACATTCGACTCAGCATGAAGGTAAGGGGGGGGCGCGACCTTTTTGTTTTGTTGGTGTGTGTTGTGTTTTTTTTTTTTTTTTTTTGTGGGGGGCCGTTTTTGCGGGGGGGTGTCGTTTATTGCCCTTGTTGGTGGTGGGTTGGGTGTTTTTTTGTTTTTTGTTATTTTTCATCTTTTACCCATTATGGTTTCAAACCAATCAATATATAACGAAGTGAGGGTAAGTGGCTGCTACAGCCTATGTACGAGTATACCTACAAGCATCTTCAAACAACAAAGCTTACAAATGCATTGTATCTTTCAGAAACTAAAATGGGCGCGAGGTGCTCCCTGTGCGGGTGGTGCGCCAGCGCTTTTAGCGCGTGCAGCGCGGCGCGCATGTCGCGGCGGAAGCTGTCCTCGTACTGTATGCCGGTGCACAGTTGTGTACAAGTACCTGCGCGGGCGTGAGGTGCTCCCTGTGAGGGTGGTGCGCCAGCGCTTTCAGCGCGTGCAGAGCGGCGCGCACATTGCGCCGGAAGCTGTTCTCGTACTGTGGGCCGGTGCACAGTTGTGTACAAGTACCTGCGCGGGCGCGAGGTGCTCCCTGTGCGGGTGGTGCGCCAGCGCTTTCAGCGCGTGCAGCGCGGCGCGCACGTCTCGGCGGAAGCTGTCCTCGTACTGTCCGCCGGTGGCGCGTGCGAATAGACAGCGCGAGCGCACGGCCAGGCGGAACACAGCGCCCAGCGAGCGCAGGCACTTGCGGATCGGCTCCTGCCCCTCCGCGCCTGCCGCCCACTCCGCGCAGTGCTGCACCGACGACAGCAGCCCCCTGAATACGTCACGTTCATCACTATTCACTAGATCACTGCTGGACATAGGCCAACTCTTGTCACACATCCCCCACTACATATATCTATATTATATTAATACGTAATAGGAAAGTTTTAGAGCCGTGTTCAGATGGTTAACGCTCGCTGTAAATATAACACAACGCGAGTAACCCGGGTTCGATCCCCGCCGGTACAAATGAAATTGTTAATTGCAATTTTAACTGCTGATTTACCACGTGCTCGGCGGTGAAGGAAAACATCGTGAGGAAACCTGCATGTGTGAGGAATAAGAAAAAAATATTTCGATGACATGTGAAGTTCGCCAACACGCATTGGGGTAGCGCGACGGACACTTCCTTGCCCTAAACCCTCTCAGAAATGAGGGGAGGCCTGAGCCCAGCAGTGGGACGTATACAGGCTGTAACTTTACTTTTAAATTTTTTTAGGAAAATTTTGTATTGTTTGTTTCAAGCAGATTGCGCGCACGAAGAAGTGTGAGATTTGCTTTAATTAAAGTTTACACAGAGAAAGAGAGCAGAAAGATTAAATATTTACATTTAATTAAATTAAATAAAACACATATTGTTTGCATTCATACTGCAAATTACTTACAGTAATTGCCATAAATTTAGTATATACTAGATTGGTGATGGTTATTGGGCAAGACCAAAAACGAAACTGGTGTGAGTGAAATGTGCATGTGTAACAGAAAAAGAAACTTTTTTATTCAATATAGATTACCAATAATACTTATTGAGTCACTTTTTTAATTTACCACTGGTTCGGAAAAAACCTCTTTCCTGGGAAGAACCAGCAAGAAAACCAACGGGACTTTAAAAAAAGAAAATAAATAACAGCTTACAATCGTATGTTACAATTAACAAATTAACAACACAACAAATTAAAAATAGCTTGGTAGCGATCACCCTTTCCAATGGTGATTATCATCCATGAATTTCTTAATATTATAATAACCCTTTTTATACAAACTTAGTTTAATAAAGGTTTTGAACTTTGTTTAGGTCGAATTTTGTATATTTTCTGGAATTTTGTTGTAAAATCGCATACTTTTTCTCAAGAATGAATTACTGACTCGGTGGTGTCGAGTAACTGGTACTACTAGCTTGTGTCTGTCTGTTCCTAGTATTTACAGAATGAAAAGCACTTATTTTTGTAAAACTTTTAGTTTTGTGTACGTACATTACATTTTCATGTTTTTTAAAAATTTTACTAAGGGTTAGCAGTATGTACTAATAGATTTAAATAAAGGTTTTACTCTACTATACTTCATTAAATCAGGAAACACAGCAGATTTGATACTAGTATTAAATATAATAGATAGTTGAGGTGCGATTGTATCTAATATGGACGCAATAACTTTAAAGGAAATCCCCACAGATCTGGGGTTTTCTAAATATCAAGTTTTAAAATATTTTACAAAATATTTTGATGATACTTTATGAAATTTAAAATTTTTTGTACACGCATATACATTTTGTTTAAGTAATGATTCGACGGCGACGGCAGGAGAAGAATTCAGAGACTTAGTGGTTAAGATTGGAATATCAGTAAGTATTTCTCAAAAACTATTGCAACGTCTTGATCTGATTTAGTTATGCATCAAATTCAATTATCGATACAGAGCGCAGTGTTCGTGTCATAAAAGTGGTAAAATTAAACATTTTTTTACAACCTTCAATATAAATAAAATGAGAACGTCGTCAATGTAGTTGAATCAATTAAATACGCATTATTAAGAATAACTCAAAAACTACTAGTCAGATCTTGATCAAATTTATTGGGACCACAAAAGAAGCATCAGCACTAATTAGAATTATTTTGCAATTTTACTTCATACTTCAATGTAACAATTAAGTAAGTTTCGATTATTAATTTAATAATTAAATGTTTATGGTTTGATTTTGCCGGCGTATCGTATATATGTAAGTCAAGTAAGTAAAAAAAAATTGCAGGACACAAGCCATTCGTTTACTTACTTTAGAAACAAATTTTCGTTTAAATTTTTTTCCTTTCATGTGTTTTCGCAGACTATACATTTTTAAAGAAGAATAAACGTTTATTCATTTTTGCATATATATTCATATTTATAAGTTGGCTTTAATATAAAAATATATATCCGAATTAAAAAAAAAACGCTATTTTCTTTCATAAAATTTTAAAAAGTTTCTGTTCGACACCGTCCGTATATTCATGGATACCCTATGCGCCCGAGTGTCCTAATCATTGTAACGGCGCCTCTACACGTTGGCCAACATAGTGGCGAATGTAGTGGCCAATAGCATTGGCCAACGTGTAGACGGGGTGTTTGGGCTTCATTGGTATGTATTGGAACGATGGCCCGCAAGTTGGCGCGAGATCCGTGTGGTGTCGGTTTTTTACAAAAGATCAAAGGATTGTTGGCAGAGTTTGGTCGCCGCGTCCACACGTTGGCCGCGCGTTTAGTTTGCTACAAGCTCCCAGAGTGATTATACGCATCTGAATTAAATTTTATATTCAAGCTTTGTAGGGTGGATGCCCCAATTACCAGCATTTTAGTGCCAATTTCAACTTTAAACATTCCTACTACTTTAATTAGCGCGATTTAATTATTATTGAACATTTGTTTTAATCAATAAGCTATTTATTAAAAAAATTAACGTTTTTTCACAATCAGATTATTACGAGAACAATTTTAAAATGAAAAAAAAAATGAAGCACGTCGTTTATACGTGGTAGAACCATGCAATTATATTAGAAGTATAGTTGCAGCACGAAGGTCAGCTCGACCGGGGAAGGACCACGCTCTCACAGAATATCAGCGTAAAATAGCGCATCTGCATTTTGATTAGTAATCGAGGATAGATGTAGATGTCTGTGGGCCACAGTAACCACTTACCATCACGTGGACTGTGAGCTCGTTTGTCACCCTATCCTATAAAAAACGTCGATTTCTTATAATTTAATCGTGCAAGATTTCGAATCATCATCATCATCATTACAGCTGTTCACAAGTCCACTACTGAACATCCTCCTCCACAGACTGCCGCCAAGCATGGTCCTGAGCCACTTTGCTCGTCATGATTTTTTCTTTTATGTTATAAGTTATAATTAGTACCTATTATTAAGTCAGTTTTAATTATATTTATTGCTATTGTTTTTGTCTTTCTCAAAAAATAATTAAATTACCAAATAAATTATAAGGTGTTTTTTATATACATCAAATGTCTGATAGAAATGCAAGTACATATTTTGCTAAACTTTAAAATCAAAACCCAATTTTAAAACATAGACTAATCGATTATAACTCCTTTAACTTTAAAATAAGTTAAGTTCTTATTAATGGTATTTATTCCAGTTTATGATGATGCATGTAAAGAATAAATAAAGCTAATCGTATATCGTATATCTATTTACAGCCCCATTAATATCCACTATTATTTTATAATTCTTTTATAAAAACGTTAACCCCACACTAGGATTTTCTCCCGTATCGCGCAGGCAGTTTACAAACAAAAATTGCACAAGGACACACATTCAGACCCGAAACAATTATTTGTAGGACATACAAATACTTGTTCCGTGCGGGATCAAACCCGCGGCGCCCGGCACAGCCACTCATTGCTGAGCCACTGCGCCACGGTGCTTATAAATTCGTCCGCACATTGGCTCGAACCGAAGTAAACTGAACGACCTTCCAACGTGTGGACGCCGTCACCAACTCTCGGCCAATATATTCGCCACTGTGTTGGCCAACGTGTAGAGGCGACATAAAGATCACCGCCCGCGCTAGCTACCTACACAACATTCCAATAAAAACACGATAGGTACACATAACCTGCGATGTTACTTTTCCTTCATACTTTCATCCTAGCAAAAATTGAGGAATTAAGGAAAAAATGAGATTTTACTAAAAAAAATGTTATTTTTCTCTGAATTTATGTTCTATAAGTGAATGCAAACCACTGGTTTTAAGGATAATGGTGTTTACATTAACACCCTGTATGTACTGAACAAGATTTAACTACAAATTCCATACCTTCAGATATCCATGGCATAGATGATACGAAATAAGAATCTTCATTATTGATCTGGCTTGCACCAACAGCCACATCGTCGTTTGGCGTCGTCATTGCATCAAGGCCAGTTGTATTATGTATCTACAGTACACGATCTTTGTATGCTGAGCATACTAATATTCTCTAAAGGCAGACAATTGGCTTTAATGCTGATTTGTACTTCCACGTGGCAAATTAATCGTCTGTATGCTGCTGTGAATTGTCTGGCTGTAGGACTGTTGTTAAATCCTCCTCCAGAAATTAGTAATTTAAAAAAGTTTCTATATGATCTTGAGAGAGTTTATAGGTCGGAAGAAACTTTAATTTTGCTGACTATGAAATCAACATATAGGTATAGCTACATATAGACAACTTCAAAGCCGAAAGCATTATTAGTCAAAAAACCCATAAAACCAAGTTTTCTTCGACTCTCTATCAAAGCTTGGTTGTCGTATTTTAAATTTTTAATATATTCACACACTGTCACATTCACCTACATTTTCAACATTCTTTGCATTTAAGGCCTTCTTAAATCCGTAGCTGAGTAAATTTTTTTTATTTAACTGGCTTTACGGCTCTGGGTTCTAGCCCTTCGGAGCCTATCATATCTTTCAGAATCTTCATTTTATATATTTTTTCTTCACAATATGCTGATGCGTCACATTGCGAAGTTTTTGGGAGATTTTGACGACAGCTCAACCCAGCGGACTGTTGATGACGACAGTCTCTCAAGTTCATAAGGTGCCTAAACGATTAAATTAACTTGGTTTATATCAACATCAAAGCACTTGTTTCGTCGTTTTCTCTAATAGTTCACAAGCGCCAGACACTAAATTCACAAAATCACTTTTACGAATTAAAATCCGCTTCAAACAATTATTCAAGCGACAAAACAGGAGCGACAGTCCGTCGACGGCCAAGTTACCGCCAAAAATCCCCGTAGCTGAGTAAATTTCTGAAGTTGAAAATGTCAAATATGCTGTTATAAACACGTATATAAACATCATATTTGTCATTTTCAATGTCAAATGCTGTTGCTGTTTATATACTTTATAAAATCTGCTGCAGCTTGATAATTTTCAAACAAATTTAATTTTAATACCTCTTTGCAGGACTCTAAGCTGGTTGCAACAGAATTACTTAACAGTTGAGCTGCTAACCATACATTCATTTTGTGATCTACAAAATTGACATGTTTTGTAGTTACCTTATTTGTCAAATGCGACCTACGTCGTGTTGAAGTTGGCAGAGATTTTGAATTCCCATTCTTTTGTACTCTTACATTTTTTTTGTTTCATATCTAATCGTCTCCGAAGAATATCAATAGTACTCTTCATTTTTTTTCTTCTCGGGGAATTGTCTATAACAAAAACCTTTGCAGTAGAGCTACTGGGCACTAGAGATATATCTCTGTAGACATACGACGATGCTTTGAGTATCGGCTTCAATATAACCAGCAAACAAATATAATAATAATGTGCTTACACATTTGTAGCCTTCTCTGGTTGAAGCTATACGTGGTAGAACCATAAATGAAAACTAATGTACCTAGAATTTCCTACCCTTAGGAGTTTCGTGAGTTATTATATTTTATACCTGCATATATATATATATATATATATATATATATATATATATATATATATATATATATATATATATATACTATATATATATATATATATATATATATATATATATATATATATATATATATATATATATATATATATATTGCATAAAACTGCATATTTTCGCATACGTCACTTAAGCAGCGACACGTTAGCTCGCGACAATTTGAGTCTACGACTGACAGTCAATTACGCTCTACTGTCCGTTACTGTGACAGGCCCGCCGCGCCCACTTTGGGCTTCCTCTTGTTTTTATATTCCGTGTACGAAACCCTAAAAATTAAAAATATAAGATTAAAAAAATTACAAAGTTACATGAGGTTGCATTCAAAGACATGCCTTTGTCTGTTATAAACATATTATCGATAACGTGATATTGATAGTGTTAATCTCTACAAAAGTGAGATCAAAAATAGCGGGAATTCACGTATTTGTTATTATTTATAATATAATTCTTACGCATTCAAAGCATTATTGTAATAAAATGCTTCCATTTTTTGTTCTTTTTCACCTTTCTGCCTGTTCTAAAACATTGCATTTAGAGTGCTAAACATTTTAATTTTACTTACATGTGAAATGTATAATTTTGTCCATATTCTTTTGCATAAAACTGCATATTTTCGCATACGTCACTTAAGCAGCGACACGTTAGCTCGCGACAATTTGAGTCTACGACTGACAGTCAATTACGCTCTACTGTCCGTTACTGTGACAGGCCCGCCGCGCCCACTTTGGGCTTCCTCTTGTTTTTATATTCCGTGTACGAAACCCTAAAAATTAAAAATATAAGATTAAAAAAATTACAAAGTTACATGAGGTTGCATTCAAAGACATGCCTTTGTCTGTTATAAACATATTATCGATAACGTGATATTGATAGTGTTAATCTCTACAAAAGTGAGATCAAAAATAGCGGGAATTCACGTATTTGTTATTATTTATAATATAATTCTTACGCATTCAAAGCATTATTGTAATAAAATGTTTCCATTTTTTGTTCTTTTTTGTGTATAAAACATTTCTGCCTGTTCTAAAACATTGCATTTAGAGTGCTAAACATTTTAATTTTACTTACGTGTGAAATGTATAATTTTGTGCATATTCTTTTGCGAAGAATTGCATTCAGGTTTCACTGCAAGCGTCACCATATTTAACCACACCTTTTAAACATTTATTAATACTTCAAAATTAAAGATATCGCGAAAATAAACGAGATTTGTTTCGTAAAGTAAGGCCCTTACAGACCGATAGCTTGGTACGTGGTTTTTTCAACCTCGCTCTAACGTAAGCGTAAGCCAATCTAATCTTTACTTTCTATATTAATGTTTAATTGAAAGTGAAATACAGCTTAATGTAAAAACCTAAAACTTAATGAATTTCAGTCGAATTTCGGCCACCAATAAACTAATGTCGATAAAAGAAGTAGAATAGTCTAATTAAAAACCTAATTCAAGCAGACAGTCAACATACACATAATTACCGCTTATAAAATGTGCATAAATCTTAAGTCCACGAGATCATCTGCTGTTGGCATACCATTTTGGAATCGTGTTTGTATTTTCATGTATTTTTTGAAATGAATATAAAACATAGAATATTTCTGTAAACGGAACTAAAAATGAACTCACTTGTATACTAATGCGGCAGAAAAATGCTCCTCAATGTACACGTCCAAGACTGGTCGGAAATGTTGAAAACGACTTTCGTCGAGCAGACTGCAAATTGACACTAAGACCAGAAACACGGTCCCCGAATGCGGAGTGCTGAAAATAACAATATTTTACTTAGTGTTAGTTAGTTAGTGATTGTGCCACAAGTGTGCCACCTTAAATTTGCACAAAAATGCACGAGAACACTCCACGCGCTGTTGCTTTTGAAGCGGCGTGAGCATTCTAGGCACCTCTTGCGCTGACTCTAGTCAACCAAATCTAAGAAATACCTTTTGACAGCTGTCAGATTTATTGCACCAAGCATGCCAACCAAAAAATGAGAACGCACAATAATCGATTCTTAAAAAAATCGATATCGATTATTTAGAGTTGGTAATCATTCACAGTTAGGTTTAAATAATACCAGAATAAATTAGAAACGTATAATTTAAAACAAAAGATTTATCGTTTTCTTCGTATTTGTTGTAATTGCTTATTTCTAGAAGAAAAGTCATAAAAAATTAAGCAAAAAAATTTGTCATAAATCCTCCTCCGGCTGATCCCGCATGGCAAACTATGAGGCGCCCACCTTTCTCCGCGGGCACCTTCGAGCAAGTTGCTGTATTGTCATCTGTCCATATTTGCGCTACAGTGTGGTTGGCGTTTAACCACGTTTCATCAAGAAATTGACGTTGTCCCAATCGTTTATATTTTTCATTTCTCTTATAAATGTTATTCTTTGCAAGACTATGTCATGTCTCTCCATAATTATTTTACGTTTGTCAAGTTTTTTTGTATCGAAAGCGTATGCGTTTTAAAATGGTTCTCAATGACTCTACACTACCACTGTACAAACCGGCATCTATTAAACTTACTTGCAACTTCGCCACAGTAGGATATTCGCCTCTTATGAAATAGCCGTAGACATGTTTTCTAATTGCATCTGCATCGGATTGATCGCTACCTGTTACTGGTTTGTTCTTTTTTCGTTTTTTCGGCGTGTGAAGTAAATTATTCTCACCGCGTGAAGGTCCGTACTTTTCAGTGACGATCTTTGCAACGGTGCGTTTGCCAATCCCGAGTGCTTCACAGACACGATCCAGCACTTATGTCACTGGTAAAAGAAGCCCACCGTTTTGTGACTCACGTTCAAAATATTCGTGTAATTTCACCACCAATGTACGAGCTTGACGGTTTAAAGTACGACTACCACAACTACGTTTTCTTTTCGACATTATGATCACTTGCTTAGTCAGAGTCCAGTATATAAATTGCCAAGGTCAACGAACATAGAAGAAACGGTTCAAAAAGTTAAAGCCGGGTCACAAAATAAGAAAACAATCACAAAATCAAAAAAATTGCGGACAGTAAACTCCCAAAATGGCGGGAATGTTGACAAATTAAAAAAATAAACTTGTTTTATTCATATTTGAATATTTTTGCCGATTATTCGCATAACAATGAATTTTAATCATCCAAGCACTACGGTGATCTACACAGCGACATATCATTGATATGACGTCAAATAAAAAAAGTTGATACTGGCAATTTTTTAATATTTTGCTTTGAAAAATTTAAATTTAAATTAGTGATAAAAAACTATACACGTTGTAAAGAAATATAGATAACTTCATAATTCTTTGGATTTACGTAAAAGGTTATTTTTAATCGTGTGAGTACGCTTGTGCAAAGTTATTGCGGAATGATTAATGTGAAACGTCAAAAGGTATTTCTTAGATTTGGTTGACTATAGTCATGCCAAGATGGTTATGAAGAATTTTGAAAATGGCTGTATTTGATACTTCAACAATTTCTGCGAGCTGTTGTTTCTTTAGGCGTGCATCTTCTAATATTAATTTTTCGACTTTTTGACGCCTGTAGCACAACTCCGCTGCGAAACTCAAAGGGCGAAACCGCAATAGTTTCGCTGTGAGTTCTTTGGCGGCGAAACAATAACGAAATTCCCTGCTCTAACGTACAAAACTGACTATGATGTTGTCTCTTTCTAACATGATTTCGCTCATTTGCTTAGGCGCCGTCTACATCTCCGCCCGTTGGCCGCCAATTTGGAGCGGTTCCGCGTGTAACTTGGACGCGTCTGTAGCAATCGATAATTCTTATGAGCGAAATAGGAACAATGGATTTGGAATTTACTGAAAAACTTATACAAGCAGTGAGAAATAGACCTGTTTTGTACTTACTAAATCAAAATTAAGAATAAAAACAGTCTTCATGTGACTGTAACTCTTTACATAATATATTTTCTCCCAACTTCTTTCTTTTTTATTGATATCATGCACCCAGGTACGACGCCTTTTAAAGTAGTTGACCACAGTAAGATTAGTTCCTCCTCTGACTCCGAAAACGACGACATTTTCTTTCGATTGTTATTTCTCAACTGTTCTAGTTTTAGGTTTCGCTAATATAGTTTAGATATATAGAGAACTGTTAGAAACTCACGCAGCGGTTTCCCAGTTGATGTTTCGCAGCGGAGGTGTGATATAGGCATGAATAATTTCCGAAGTGGTCACCTCGATCGGCCTTCTTGGCCGTGGGTCGTCTTCAAGTGACTCTCTGCCTTATGATAGGGTTTTAGAAACCGCAGTTTACTTATAAGGAAAGAGACTACACTTCTTATGGAAAGTAAAGTCATAGGAAGGATTAAAGAAACTAATGGTCTTTAGAGAAGTAAACACACTTTTCACAATAGATAAAATAGGAATGGCTGATATAATTTCAAAAATATTGTACGGGATGAATGTAGAGTTAATGAGAGAAATAAAATTACCTGTTACCATCTTCCGTAGAGAACAAAGCAAATAATGCATCGAGAACATCCCGCAGGAACTTAATCAACTCCTCGCAACTAAGTCCATCCCCTAACCGCAGTACCCGCAGAAGGGTTTCTTGAACTTTCTCAGGTCTAGCTCGCCACTGGAGTAGTGCTAACAGGTCCTCTGAAAGAAATAACAGGCTTATGTAAAACATTGTGCACCTTGATAAGAATACCTTAATTTTAGATACGCATATTTATATGTATGCAGGTATAAAAAAACGTAACCGTCGAAACTCTTAAGGATAGGAAATACTAAGTATATTAGTGTCGTCGTCATAAGCTTTAACGTCATTAAAACCCAAAAATTTTTGGTGGCATGAGAATCTAGACACTTTCGCTAATAATTGACAAAACAGCAAAACTAAGCAAAGATAGAAACAAATAGAAGGATAAGGTGTGACCTATGTCGTGCAGTAATAAAAATCGGTTAGAAAAATATTGCATACCTGTTTGTGTGACGTTCAAAAATAAAACACAGTTACGTCACAGTGACGCCATCTATGTGCTTGCCTGAGAGAACACGAAGCATGAGAGATAGAGAGAACACTCTAAAACCGGAGTGTTCGATATTTCCCTCTCCTTTGTTTGATTTCTTTAGCAATCCACTACATTCGCTTCAATTTTTAATACGCTATTGCATATCTTAATACGGCAAGACTACTACGAGAAAAGAAGTTTAAATTTAAACATACCGTTCTGTGTAAGTTTGGTGGAGCACAAGAGCGTGCTAATGGTACAGTTTTCTTTGGAGCTCCTCTGAAAAGTGGGGATGACGCCGTTGGTCGGCGCGGGGCGAGCGGCGTCGTTCGCACACGACGGCAGCGACAGGTAGCCGGCATTCTGGAGCCTGCAAGTGGTCATAACGAATTCCCGGCCTAGCTGTCAGAGTACCTGCCTAGCACGTCGCACGAATTAAGTTCGTATCTAAACAAGTGTTAGTACTTATAATTTATTTTTATAGCGTAAGGGTGACAAATGAGCATATTGTCCACTTTATCGTAACTGGATGTTGTGGCCCATATACATCTACAATTATCCACGATTGAGGTACCACTGGGGTGACAAGGCAATTCACTGGCGAGGCATTTGCATGAAAGGTGGAATGCCTCATTTACAGTAAAAAGGATCTCCGGTTTTCTACACTCACTATGGGAAACATTGCAGCATTCAGCTGCTACTTTACGCTGGCAATCAGCAAGAGTGTGGTCCTTCCCAGGTGGAGCTCCGTTATTCCGTTTATCCATTCTAAAACGGCCACCCTAGGGTGGATATTCGGAAGAGTGTTCATTTATCCACCCCAGATAGGGACATTCGGAATTCACTTCCGATTGTTCTTTCGACTTTTACCCCAAGGACAGTTCAACAGTAAATAAACTCATACATTTTAATATATTATTTATTAATTTTTAATAACCACATACTTGCTAGTTACTAGATTTCGGCTTAATAAGATATTTTAAATATTTAAACCGTACCAATGGTAATACTGTGATTTATTTATATACTTACTCCAATAAAACAATAGTTAAAATTAACTGCAGTTATACATTTCTTTCATCGTAAAGCGAGGTTTATCTCTAGAATGACTTAAATGTCAAATCGAATGATTGTTATACAACAATTGAAACTATTTTAGCTTTGATCTTTCAAACAAAAAGTATCGTAGTCGTCATCATAAGCAACATCATCTTTCACGAGCTTGGAACGACGCCAAAAGAGTAAGAGTACCGGACGCGTAAGAACCGGTGTTGATTCTAGAGCACACGTCTCCAGCACAATGTGGGAGTATCACTCCACTTACGGATGTTAAGGGAGAGTAGTGCTTCACGCTCTAAGCACTGTGTGAACCACACATCCTGCATGGGGCTTTCACACTGCAGGATGGTCGGTGGCGTATTCCTGTCGTCGAGTCAATTTAATAGTATACCTATATGAAATACATACATACTTCTCGTTTCAAAGGTAAAAGCTGAAACTGTTTAATTATAATGTTTAATTATTGTATTACTATCATTTGATGTGACAGTAGCCATCCGCTAAGTATCTTGAGCTAGGTTCTGTCATGTTTCTATGAATGACGGTATAAAGCAGGAGGAGAAAATCTGTTGAAAAATAATATACGAATTCTGACTATACACTCCGTATGGGGTAGATATATGAACATGCGTTTTCGAGTATCCACTTTAGGGTGGCTGTTTTAAGGCGGAAAACGAAAAAATCGGTCGAGCGGACCGATTAGTGCTACAACCATAATATAGCTGCAGTATGACTCTACTACTTAAAGAGTATAAATTACGAGCCTGGTTGCGTTGTTACAGCAATCGATATGTGTAACAACGCAACCAGGCTCGTAATTTATACTCTTTACCGCTGATCTTATCACTAATGAATATTTTCGAATACTGATAGCTTTGGATGAGTGATTACCTGTAAGGTACGGTTCGTGTGGCACTTCAATTAAATATTGAAGTTTAGTTACACGTTAGATTAAACTGAAAGTTCTAGAATAAATTCAGAAGTTGAAAACGGCAAAAACAAAGTCAAGAATATCGACATAATATTTTCATATAGAAAATTCAAGTTGTCAGTAAGTGTTAAACACATAAATTACAAAATTGCAATACATTTTAATTGATATTTGACTGAATTTTATAATATAAAAAGTTCTATTACTTTCTTTTTTTATTATTTTCTGTCTTTTTTGTAAAACTATATTTTCGAATATAATATTTCTGGCCAGCTATACTTAAAATCAAATATATTAATAAAGGTAGAGACTGAATCAGGATAATCCAGAGTTTCAAAAAATTTTCATGATACGAAAGTATATGAATATAAACACTTGTGTATCACCTAACACATATAACAACTATTAAAATTAAACAACTCGATTCTTAGATTCATGTTTGTTGACGAGAATATAATAAAAATAACTATTAATAAATAACTATTAATTAGTTAAATAATCAAAAATAAACGAAACTCACCGTGTAGTAACTGCGTTAAATATTTCACTATTCCGTCTAATGACATGAGCGTAGTAAGAGGTGAAGGAGGTAAACTGAAACAGGAGGCGGCCAGTAGCGTCTTACTGATAACAACTAGCTCACCTGTGAGATAATCCATGAGAGAAGACTATGTTCAGCAGTGGACTTTTAATAGGATGCAATAACGCTATGATGATGATAATGATGAAACTCGCAAAAACTAAGTATTATGTGACCCAAAAATGTTAAAGTTAAAAGGTAAAATATAAAAGACAAAAATACCAAAAAAAAGATTAGACAACTCGATCACAAAAACTTACTTGGATGGGTCGTCGCACTTGTAAACGTACAACTCGTGCGCGCCATCTCTGAGGGTTGCTCCACTCGGTTCCATAAGCCTAGCGAATGCGAAGCCAAATAGTTTTCTTTCGTTTTTGTCTCGAGCTGAAAATCAAAAAACGATGTGTCATCTTTACTTTGACGCATTTCTGAATATTGGCGTCTAACGATAGCCAAACACTGCGATTAGTTAGGGTCATACTTATTAAGGAAAGAACGGATGAAGTAAAATGATCACAAGTTTATTAGCCTGAAGTAACATAAACGTCTGTCGTACTAGGAACCCCCTTTTAGATTTTATAGAATAAGGGTGACAAAAGAACACAGTCCACCTGATGGTAACCGGATGCTGTGACCCCTATGTCTATCCTTAATCAACATTTAAATTATAGATTCGTCGTCACCCCTCAGGACTACGATGGAATGAGTCGTTTCCAATATAAAAGGTCTTCGGTTCTCTATACTCACCATACGTAACACATTAAGTTGCTATTTCACACTGGTTTTGTAAGAGCGTGGTCCTACCCCGGTCAAGCGGACTACTCGTGCTACAATCATAATTATGTTACGATTTCACGTGATGGTAAGTCGTGATGAAGTTTTAGTAGAAAAATGTCGTGATAGTAAAATGTAAAAGTTTAGTAAACCATATTCCATCATCTATTTAACACTACGGCACTACTCTTTGTTTGAATGGACGCAAACAACATTAACCAAAGAAAGCTGTCCGACTGTATTTTTGTTGGGATGGGTTGATGTATATTACACGATCCAAAAGGTTCCAAAGACAGCGGTATAACCATTTCAAATATGTAAGATGCAAAAATACACAGACCAGCGTCGATAAGATTTATACTGCGATCACCAATCCGTCGTCAAAATTTTTATCTGTCCACTGTGCAAGAGTTATTTGCCTAACATCTATATTCTTAATTCATTCAATGGTATAACTATGAGAAATGTACACAACATTCGCACGCACGCATATACCGACTTTAATTTCCTATATCTATATATTATTGTAACTGGCTGTTGTTATACCGAATAAAGGAAAATAAATAAAAATGATTGATAATAAGTAAGTAGTGCGAACTGACTGGAGCAGTGTCGGAACTCGATGCGCACGTGCGCGTGCGTGAAGGTGTCGAGCGGCACGGCGAGGCGCAGCTGGTCGGCCCAGGCGGGGCTGTTGTTGTGGTACAACACCAGCGACTCGTAGCAGTCCGCGCCCGCGCCGCTTGCGCCCCACACGCAACCCTGCAATCAACGACCAAGCAAAAACCAGATTACTATACAAAATCACAAATGTAAAAGAATTACGGAGTATAACTGTGGCGGCGCTGTCGTCACGTCCCAAGCGAAACGCACCAAAGCCTAAATCGCGCTATCAAAGTTCCGAAGTACCGCGGTATATATAGAATTGCTCCGAACAATCTACCAAGGAACGTTGGCCGCTATGAAATTTTGTCGAACGTTGATCTTGATCTAACAGAAAACTGAGGCGACCATTTTTTTGTCACCCACCTAATGTTGAGTACCTATAGACATCAACATATATCCTCGATTAAGAATCAAAATGTAGATGCGTTGTCACCCCTGAGGACTAAGATAGAATGCCTCGTATCCAACAAATAAAGTGTCTGATTATTCTGGTTCTTTACACTCACCATACAAAATACAGCAGCATGAGCAGCTATTTTAAGCCAGTATTCTGTGAGAGCACAGTCCTTCCTCGGTCCAGCAGACCCATTCGTGCTATAACTATAATATAGCTGCAGCATGGCTCTTCCACGTAAAACATTTACTTTTGAGTGCTTGTTTCGAAATTATAGTTACACAACCATGTTTCGTCGCCAGTCGGTATTTAATTCCGGCATCAAATTTTTTATTATGAATTGGTAGCACTCACGTCGACTGAGTTCGATAACTGCAATTCCTCAGAGCACTTCCCTTGGTAGATGCGATAAACTACGCAAAGAGATGCAACATCTCTTCGCAGTGACAGTGAGTCAAGCCGATTGGAAAGAGCTCGGTCGGTCGCCGACGATTCGAACTGCTCTACGCTGGATGCGATCCAATGGAAGGAGCTGGCACTGGGGAGCCCAAGCCCAGAGATGGGAACAGTATTCCATGTGCGGTCGAACCTGCGCCTTGTAAAGTTGCAGGTGGTGAGCCGGCATGAAATACTGTCCGTTCTGCTGAGCACGCCAAGCTTTTTAGAGGCCAATTTGGCCTACTCTTCCAAGTGACCACGAAAGTGCACGTCACTCGATATGTCGACGCCGAGGATTTTGATACTGGCTGAGACAACAATGGAAGTGCCTTGAAACTGAGGAGATACGACAAAGGGGTTCTTTCAAGCGGTAAACGCGCAAACTTGTGTCTTCTGGGGGTTAAACTGGACTAGATTTAGTCGCCCCCAGTCCGAGATTTTGTTCAACAAAGTCTCGACTTCAGACACAAGTTTGTCCCGTTACTCGTCGACGTTTTCCCAAGAAATATTAGCACGGCCGGTGTATAAAGCATTACCAGTGCTGTCGTCTGCCCAGCAATGAATGTTACCGGTTTGCAACATTTCATTGACATCAGAAGAAGCAGCGTTGGTGATAGTAGGCAGCCTTGTGGAACACCAGCGTTAATGGGCTTATAATCGGAGCATGCACCGTCTACTATGACCTTGATGTCCGATCAGCAAGAAAACTGGTGATCCAATTACACAATTTCTCGGGAAGCCTACTGGAAGAAAGCTTCGTAAGAAGCTCTTTGTGCCAAACCCAATCAAAGGCCTTCGCTATGTCCAAACTAACGGCCAGCGCCTCACCCTTGGACTCTACTGCCTTCGCCCATTTATGAGTTAGGTAACCTAGAAGATCACCAGCCGAGCGACCGCGACGGAAACCGTACTGGCGGTCACAAATCAGCTGGTGACCTTCAAGGTCCGCATGAGCTGGCTGTTAATAATAGATTCCATTATTTTAGAGAACAAGGAGGTGATGGCGATAGACCTATAGTTGGACGGATCAGAGCGGTTACCTTTTTTATGGATCGGGTGCACGAAGGCTGTATTCCATGATTTCAGGACCACGCCTAGAGAGTAGGAGTACCGGAAAAGACGCGTTAAGACCGGTGCCAACTCCGGAGCACACGTCTTCAGCACAATAGGTGGGACGCCATCAGGCCCACTTGACATGTTGATGTCCAGGGAGAGGAGTGCTCTGCGCACCGAGCGTTGGGTAAACAGCACATCCTGCATGGAGCGCACTCACATTGCGGGATGTTCGGCGGTGTGTTCTCCCCGTCATCAAGTGTCGAATTTGACGCAAAGAGAGAGCCCAGTAGATCGGCTTTGTCCTTTGCGCCATGGGCCAGTGAGTCATCCTCCCTGTGCAGAGATGAAAGAGATGGCTGGCAGAAGTTCCCTTGGATAGCCTTGGCGAGAGACCAGAATGCACGTGTTCCCGAAGGAAGACGAACAAGTTTCTCGTCAATTCTGCCGATGTGCTCGGACTTTGCCTTAACAATGACACTTTTGAAGGACCTGGAAGCAGAATTATACTTCTTAACAGAATTAAATTCTGAATTCTTCGAGCTTTTCGTGAATATTTTTTATTTGAATGTAGCTATAGTAGTTATTCAGTAGTAATCGTTTTTATAGAGCGTATCGCGCGGTCGTAAAAAAGAAAGTGACATTTAAAACGCGGACAGGTGAGGCGAGAATCACTCGCGCGGCTTGGACGTTTGAGTGGTTAGGAACAGTAAAGAATGAAAAGTCGACATTCCTATTGTTATTTAAGCAACCGTACACTATGCAGTACTTTTTGGCCTTTTGAGGCCATACTTGAATAAAAACTCAAAATTAAATATCTAAAGTGCGCGTAACTGAGCGCGAAACCTCACAGAATTAGCTTCTTGTTGAGTGAGACTGGTCTGGTTGTACAAAATTTTTAATTTTACCACCTGCATACTTACATTAATAATTTGGCCGGTGTTATCGTGCACATTGACCGTAGCGAGCACATTCTTTGCGGTGCTCTTGCCTCCTCTCTCGAACTCTGCCTTCTCAAGCGTCAAGTACAAGTCATTGCGCACATCGCCCGGCATTATGACGTCGGGAAAACCGCGTTTCGGCGTCACAGTTGCTCCGGAAGCCACTGCCTCGGTGATGCTAGCAGAATTGGTAAGTAAACGTAGCGCCACCACAATACCTATTGAAAAGTACACAGATGTTACTTCAACAACCTAATTGAACAAACGGTGAGGCAGACAGCTAATAATACGTAATACTATATCATTTTAATCCTGCTTACAAAAGGAATGGTCTTTTTCCACTAGTGCCCTGTTTAAGGACTGATGATAATGATTATCATCATTATTATTACATCACAAGTCCACTGCTATAAACAGGTTTGATTATGAGTTGTAGTAATTATTCTTTTTAAAGGATTCTATATTCGTAATAAAAAAACTACTACTGACTAGGTAAGTCCAACTTCGACCGAGAGGTCAATCGACGAATTCAACTCGGTTGGGCAGCATTCAGGGAATTACGACACATCTTCTCGTATACTTGATACCTAAATCTCTGAAAACTAGATTGTACAACCAGTGCGTGTTGCCAGTCTGACTTACGAATCTGAGACGTGGTCCTTCACTGCTGACCGTATGAGGACGCTCAAAGTCGCTCAGGAGGGGCGGTGCGTGATAGACTCAGAAATGAAGATATCCGCAGTAAAACCAGAGTGACCGACATAGACCGACGGATTAGTAAGCTGAAGTGACAATGGGCCGGCCATATAGCTCGAAGAACCGATAACCGATGGAGAAGAAGGGTTCTCGAGTGGCAGCCTCGGTAGGCGTAGTGTAGGGCGACCCCTCACTAGATGGAGTAACGACCTGGTAAGATATGCAGGAAGTCGATGGATGCATTTGGCTCAGGACCGTGCTTTGTGGCATTCCTTGGCGGAGGCCTATGTTCAGCTGTGGACTTGTGAAGGGCTGTAATGAATGAATTAATTAAAAAACTATAACTGTATGTAGTAGTATCTCAAATTCGTTCCTAAGTATTAATAGTACACAAGTAAAGCTAATATTATAAATTGCTGTAAAACACATGCTAAATAAGGTGTATTGTGGTGGCATCTAATAGTGTACAATAAACGCGTTTAGCAATCAGCCATTATACAAGAAATCTTTATCAAATAATGATTTTACTTCGATGCGATAGCTTCTTTAAATCATAATATAATTTTACATGTATTGTATGCAATCGTAAAGCCCCTACTCACCGTAATTGGGCTGTCCTGGAAGAATATTGCACTTGTTTGTTTGCTTCCGTATTAGCATGTCATGTAATTGATGAAAATCTTTTTCTTCACACTGGTAAACCTGAAATAGAATATAATAAGTAAGTGAGTCGGTATTTCGAAATAACAAATTTTAACGAAAAATGCATTTGTGTGAACGAAATTTATAAAATAGATTTCATATGATCATTTGTGTAAGTAACTTCGATCCTTACAATATCATTTCTAATATAAAAATGAACATGGGCATTTTAGAATAAATAAACTTATATTATTATTAACTGGTTACATGCATACTATATAATTTAAAACATACGTATACGCGGAAAACATAACCCACAAACAAATTCTGAGACTGTCGGGGGAAAAAAGTGGTCAAGAAGAAATCTTTTAAGAAATACGTCAGTTTCGTTTTTTACGTGGATTTCCAACGTTAAAATAAATATATACATACGTATGAATTTATTGTAGATGCGAGGCTTTCTTAAGTTAAAATGCTTTTAGCGTTGCCTTCTCCACTGCATGCATATATTTAGCATGAAGTAAGCATGCGATATTCGGTGGACAAAAAGTTACTTTATTTGAAACTTATTTGCTTATTTTCAAGAAGTAAGAGATCTAAGTAAAAAAGTAACCGATTAAGAATCTAATTCAATAACATGCTTTTTATATTATCAAATATGGTTTGGTTTGGTTGTCACTTAAAAAAACGAGAATTCGAGCTCCAAAACTTTTTCCACACAACGATATTTTTTTTATTACGATTTATATAAAATAATTTTATTGAGTATTTACTAGAATACACTATTTCAATAAGTGTCAATTCTCGGGCGTCAAAATCGTGTCCAAAAATCATCATCATCATCATTACAGCCCTTAACAAGTCCACTGCTGAAAATAGGCCTCCCCCAAGTTATGCCACAAAGCACGGTCCAGAGCCACCGGCATCCATCGACTTCCTGCATGTATTATCAGGTCATCACTCCATCTAGTGGGGGGTCGCCCTACACTTCGCCTACCGGTACGAGGCTGCCACTCGAGAACCTTTTTTCCTCAACGGTTGTCGGTTCTTCGAGCTATATGGCCGGCCCATTGCCACTTCAGCTTACTAATCCGTTGGGCTATGTCAGTCACTCTGGTTCTACTGCGGATATACTCATTTCTAAGTTTATCACGCAGAGAAACCCCGAGCGTAGCACTCTCCATAGCTCGCTGAGCGACTTTGAGCGTCCTCATACGGCCAGCAGTGAAGGACCACGTCTCGGTTCCGGAGGTCATCACTGGCAACACGCACTGGTTGTATAATTTAGTTTTCAGGTTTTGAGGTATACCTGACGAGAAGATGTGTCGTAATTTTCCGAATGCTGCCCAGCCGAGTTGAATCCGTCGATTGACCTCTCGGTCGAAGTTGGACTTACCTAGTCGGACTATTTGTCCCAGGCAAACGTACTCGTCAATAACTTCGAGCTTAGTGCTCCCAACAGCTACGGGCATAGGTGTGACATGGACATTAAACATGATCTTTGTTGGGAGGCACTATTGAGGTCATTGAGCGTAGTGCTTAGGTTCTCCAGCGATTCTGCCATAAGGACTATATCGTCGGCAAATCGAAGGTGAGTGATGTACTCGCCATTGATGTTAATACCGTATCCTTTCCAGTCTAGTAGCTTGAGAACGTCTTCCAATGCAGCGGTGAAGAGTTTCGGGGATATAACGTCACCCTGTCTTACACCTCTCTGCAGTTGGATAGGTTTCGTACTCTGGTTCTGTACTCGGATAGCCATCGAAACCCTACTGTACAAACACTTCAGCACTTCGATATATCGACAGTCAACTTGGCACCGCTGAAGAGACTGTAGCACCGCCCAAATTTCGACGGAATCAAAGGCTTTCTCATAGTCCACATACGCGAAATTTTGTAATTTGTCTTCGTAATACGGTATATATGTGGTCTATGGTACTATAGCCTTTTCGGAAACCGGCTTGTTCGGGAGGTCTAAAAAGTAAAAAGGAGAGCCTAAAAAATACGATATAATATTTGTCCAATCTGGCCTTAAAAGTACTCTCATAAAGGTGCATGTGGTGTATTGTGTAGGCTGAAAAAGCAAAGCAAGCGATACCTTGAAGGTGTACTCCCTCTCGGCGGGGTGGTTGGCAGGCTGGCGCAGGAAGTCGGCGAGCGGCAGCACGCCGGCGCCGAGCGGGCGGCGCGCCAGCGGGCCGCGGCGCTCGCCCGTGCCGCCCGCGGCGCCCGCGCCGCTCCAGCGCGCCACGCGCACCACCCACGCCACCAGCCACAGCTCGCGCGACAGATCCGTGCTCGACAGGTCCTGCAGTACCATACTCATACATAAAAGTGGTGCCATTTTGCGTAATGAATGTATGCGCATGTCAACTATTATTGTAAACGATGAACAACTGCTCCAATGGTCAAGTAAATCTCAAATGATTGTGTTTGCTACGGCGCCCTGAGGTAATATCGGTTGGTTTAAGCTGTCGTCAAAATCTCCCATTTTGCAATGTCACATCAACTTATTGTAAAGAAATGACCTCTTATGTTATTGCGAACACCACAAATTTAAATGAAACTAAATTTAAGGATTTAATTATATGTATATATATATATATATATATATATATATGTATCAAATATTAAGCCCGTATGTTGTAGTATTTTATTTCATTTGTCAGTGTTATTACGTAAATCCTTTCAATACTTTTAAACCTTTTGCTTTAAAAAAAACGGTGCCTCGGTACTAAGAGCATACTGTTTACGTTACTTTAATCTATAACGGAACGAGTAAATAAACTAAAAAAATGTCTTTTTGCAGAAATGTGTCAAATATCTTATCTTTAGCAGTCATTGTAATTGCGACCTAAATAAAATTATTTAATGTTTTACCAGCAAATGAAATATAATACTATAACAATGGCTGCGATTATATTGAGTCACCTTCCTGACCTTTATAAACCCCGATATGAAACAATTTGTACGTAAAGGGAAACGTCAAAGATAAAAGTACAGTACAGTCACATTTTCTGGGTTTTGCCATCTGTTATGAAACATAAATAATTTGGAAATCGAAGACATTATAAATTAAATACAACTGTTAAAAATAACATGAAATAATCTTAATTAGTTTCTACAAAAGAGTACCAACAACTTTAATGCGGTGATTAAAACACAAATTATTGCATTAAAGTCATTTTATGCTACTTCATCTCGACGAAAGAAGCAACTTAAAGGAGAATATAAAATAAAGCAAAGTAATGCAGAAGATTTACGAAGCAAAGGGAGCAGATGAAAAAAAAATGTGTTCTAAATGCGATTTTTATGTAATATGAAGTCCCAATAATTTATAAATAAACGTCCTCGGCTTAAGGGTATCTAACGATACATTCCAGCCGTATTTTAATAACTTTTTTTATAGGATAGGGTGACAAACCAGCACACGGTCCACCTGATGGTAAATGGTTGCTGCGGCCCATAGACATCTACATCTACCCTCAATTACAAATCAAAATGCAGATGCGTTGTCACCCGTGAGGACTAAGATGGAATGCCTCGTTTCCAGTAAAAAGGATCTCTGGTTCTCTACACTTCCCATACGAAACACATCAGCATTAAGCTACTATTTTACGCCGGTATTTAGTAAGATAGAAATTGTTGATATTACTTTCCAGCCACACCTAGTTTTCATCATCATTACATAGATTCACATGTCAACTGCTGAACATAAGCCTCCCACAAGGAATGCCACAAAGCACGATCCTGAGCCACTTGCATCCATCAAATTCCTGCATCTTACCTGGTCGTCACTTATCTAGTGGAGGGTAGGTCTACACTTCGCCTACCGGTACAAGGCTGTCACTCGAGAACCATTATCCCCCATCGGTTGTCGGTTCTACGAGCTATATGGCCGACCCATTGCTACGTCAGCTTACAAATCCGTTAGGCTATGTCGGTCACTTTAGTTCTACTGCGGATATCCTCATTACTAAGTTGATAACGCAGAGAAACCTAGGTAATCTCCTAGGTACTCATTTTAGCCAAACGCAAACGGCCGCATTTAGTTGGAAGCTGGATGAAACTAGGTGTAACCGCACTTCGGCTTTAAGCTATAATAAGATTCTTAAATATAACTATGATTTATTAAGGTTGTCTTCCAAATACAGCATATGGTTACTTTTTAATATATTACATAACCCAATATCCAATTGGTTTTATATAAAATATGAATATCACATAGAATTATGTGACGATATTACCATGTGATGGTGGATAAACATTCCCAATTCCCAAAATTTCTTCCCATAGATAAGGTATAGGTAAGTTGATGGCGAATGCCGGACAGATGTTATGGTTTTTGAGAGGTGGAAACGTAACTATCTCGTTAACACCATACGTATCACACGGATATCGGTGACGGAGACAACATACATTGATTGCTTGAGTCGTCGGGTACTGCCATAGTAGATCATATCTGCTAAGCCAGCTGATAATGGCAAATTCATCCTTCAACGGTAAAGGTTTATCTATGTCTAGCAGTAGACTTTAACCTGCTCAAGAAATAAGCGTCGAAAAAGAAAACATCAATAGCCTTAAAATATCCTATTATCTTTGTCAGTAAGTAGTGTTAAAGGTGTGATTTAGCAAATCTACCTTTTCTCATCATCATCATTTCTGCTATTAATGCTTAGTATCAATCAGCGACTTTTGACTTGGTGGAAGGGCTTTTGCAAAGGTTTGTGAAGATTGTATCCGTCGAACAAAGTTGCTGAGAAGCAAATTGTCAAAAAGTTAAACTTTTTAAGCTTTCCCTAAGTAAAGCCTTCACAGTAACTTGAAACGAAAACTTTACTGAAGAGATGCATGTGATCCGTACGCCTAAGCTGTAATACGAAATACTTATGAAAATGCCGCAACGTGTTGTGGACTTGTGGTTGTGTATCTAAATATCTTAAGTAGTAAATATATGTATAAGCGCCATTATTAAGCGTTTGATTTTCAAACAAGACAAACATTTTTATTATTAACACAACCCTTTGGAATTCATAATCGATTTTTTAAGGCTACCGGCTCACATTAAATCAGTTAGGTACATTGTTTGGCTAAAGACACTATGACGTAAAAAAGCACATAAACATTATAAAGCAACATAGTTAAATAAGACTGATGCATTTGTTAAGTTTTGTTTTGACTACGTTTTGTCAAAAATAAAGGCCAATGAACATTTTTTATCGTCCCCGTTTGTTAGAGTTTGTTCTAAATACATCGAAGAAAAAAACTTAATCGAAAAGTTGCTTAAACTAAATTATTTATTATTTAAGCTGATGTTTCAGTCGTAGTTAACCAGGCTTACGCAATTGGGTCGTTTCTTATAACTAATTTATCATATATTAAAATTGTATTAGGTATATACTAGCTGGTACCGCGCGCGTTGCTACCGCAGAAGAAATAATTGTGAAAATATCGTTTTAAATTCGGAATTAGGAATGATAATACATACTTACGATCACTGAAATGGAATGATCCATAACTTTCAAATAAATTTGTCCGTAAGATACTCACGCCATCTATAGTCAACCAAATCCAAGAAATACATTTTGACAGCTCAGACTTATTGCACCAAGCATGCCAACCAAAAAATGGGAACGTAGAATATTCGATTCTTAAAAAAATCGATATCGGTTATTTAGAGTTGGTTATCATTTCAGTTTGGTTTGGATAATACCAGAATAAATTAAAAACGGATAATTTAAAACACAAGATTTATCAGTTTCTTCGTATTTGTTGTTACTGCTTATTTCTAGAGGCAAAGTTATAAAAATTTAAGATTAAACCAGATTAAAAATAAATTTATTCAATCACTTTTAAACAACTAGTTGAGTTGTCGTCGTTTAGATTAATTATTATTATTTGATTTTCAATAATACAATCAAAATTAATGTCTCTTTCTGTCATCCATAATCAATTTTTTTTCTACCACTTTTGCCCAATCATTATTTGTGACATGGGCACATGCTTCAACGAATATAGAAGTAACAGTCCATAAAGTTAAAGCAGAGTCACAAAATAAGAAGACAAACGTAAAATCACAAAATTAGACACAGTAAGCCCCCGAAATGGCGGGAGATTTTAGAGACGTAGTGGTTTTTTCAGCGCGGCTTTGTATATGAGCTTTTTTTGCCTACAGAAATTTACGTCGAAGTTAAAAAAAAAACTTGTTTTATTCATGATTCATGTAATATAATGCATGAATAATAATCATGGAGCCGTGGTAGCTCAGGTGGTTAACGCTCGCTGTAAATATAACAGAACGCGAGTAACCCGGGTTCGATCCCCGCCGGCACCAGTGAAATTGTTAATTGCAATTTTAAGTGCTGATACCACGTGCTCGGCGGTGAAGCAAAACATCATGAGCAAGCATGCATGACTAAGGAATAAGAAAAACATATTTCGAAGACATGTGAATTTCACCAACATGCATTGGGGCTGCGCGGCGGACACTTCCTTGCCGTAAAACTCTCTCAGAAATGAGGGGAGGCCTGTGCCCAGCAGTGGGACGTATATAGGCTGTAACTTTACTTTAATTTTATGTAATAATATAAAATTCCTTAATTTTAAAAATAAAAATTTAATTAAACAAATAATACATTAAAAAAATTTATGATTCGATTATTTGAATATTTTTACCGATTATTTGAATATTTTTTACGATTATTCGCATAACAATGAATTTTAATCATCTAAACACTACGGTAACGTACATAGCGACATATAATTAAAACGACGTCAGGTAAAAAAGTTTATACTGGTAATAAAAACTATACACGTTGTAATGAAATATAGATAACTTCATATATCTTCAGATTAACGTAAAGGGTTATTTTAAATCGTGCGAGTACGCTTGTGCTAAGTTATTGCGGATTAATTAATGTGAAACGTCAAAAGGTATTTCTTAGATTTGGTTGACTATAGTGTAAGTTATTTGTACTAGGTTTCATAACCTTCGCACAAGTGCAAGCAATAGGTTACCAAGTTTTACCGCAACCGCAATCTGATGACCGGTATGGCATGGTATAAAATACGAACAAATAAATTTTAATTTTTAAATATTAGAAGAAAGATTATGTCGATAAAATGATATAATAGTTTTTAGAGATCGTTGGAAATAGATAATAATATTATTGTAATAGAAAGATACTCACAGCAAAGAGAGTGCTGTTGGCATGCAGGCGGTCCACGTAATTTGAGAAGCCATCTCTCGCAATCCTCACTCTAAACCGTTCAGACAAGGGCTGCGACCGCCTCGCGTCATGCAGCCATAGCAAAAGCTCCGCTTCATCGCCGCCTGCCGTATGACCAAAGTCCCGCATATTGCACATCAAGTGGTGCGATTGAACGGTGGTGGTGGTGGTGGCGGTGTTGGTGCTGTTTGTGAGGGTTCCCGAGTTGAAACTGCTGCCGGAGCCGCCAGCACGTCGTAGTGTGCCACGCCACTGAAAGATAAAGAAATTCGCTTTATGTTGAATTCACGATTAATATTCATTCTTTTTCTCGATATTTACTAGGTACCATCACAGCCATTAGATGTGATAAGCAAAGGGTCCTTCTCAGGTTAGTAAGATTCCATTTCTGTTCTTACTTTTGAAGCTTTTGTCATACAATATTTCAATCAATTGACATTCGATACTCAGTTATGACTAACCGCTAAACCCGACCGTGCATTGATACAAATGCACAGAAAATAATAATATAAAAGTATATGAGCAAAATGATAATTACATACACGGCACTGTATTTAATAAATTAAGGATGAATGAAATTAAGTTTTCGTGGTAAGATGGAATTCATATCAGTCGTGTATTTAAATAGCTAAGCCAGTATACATTTTAAATTTATTATTAGTAATATTATATTAGGTACAAATACAAAATATGTAAATATTTAAGCACTATCCTTGATGAAATGTGTACTCATTTATTCATGAGGAATTTACGTAGTTAAAACCGTTGTGAAATCCAACAGGAAATGCATGTATTATTTTTATTCAATGTTACTGTATTGTGATATTACCAGTGAGTATTCCGTCGAAGAAGCACTACTACTTACTCCTTGTTTTACGTATTTGGTATTTAATACGTACGTACTTATGTACATATTAGAAACAGTATATGTAATTTATTTAGTCTTTTACTATGTCTCTTCTTAAAAAAATCTTTTGTTTGAAGTAAAATATTCAAAAATTCCCAATAAATTGATCCTGATTACGTCACAGAGCCATACATTAGCGTATTAAAGCAGTAACATGCATAGCAGCACGACGCCAGAAAATACCAGCGTAAAATAGCAAATAACATAATTCTGTAGCAACTTTTGGCTTATAAGTGACAATGTTATGTTTTATACGTGGTAGAGCCATGCTAAAACTATAAATAATAATAACATCTCAGTGGAGATTAGCCAGTTGTAGTGCCCGAGTGAACGCGCAAGCACTGGTGCACTCTCCGTTCCATCACTCTCTCAGGAGTGAAACACAGCCAACTTCCTGGCTCCGGCATGATGCTAAGAATGTGCTTGAAAATCTCAATAACTGATTTTTTGGTCCGACCTGGGATTCGATCCCGGACCGGTATGCTATATAGGCTGCAGATATTTTTAAGGTGCCTAACACAAATGATTTGGCTCGACCGGGGAAGGACCGCGTAGTCACAGAATACCAGCGTGAAATATCAACTTAATCCTGCTGTGTTTCGAATGGTGTCTTCAGAGAACCGGAGAACCTTTTTTAATGGAAACGAGGCATTCCATTTAAGTTCTTAGAGGTAGCAACGCAACCACATTATGATTCTTGATGCTAAAGATATCAGTGATAAAGACGTCTATAGGCTACAGCATCCACTTACCATCATGTCAATTGTGTGCTAGTTTGTCACCCTAATACTATAATTTTTTTTATAAATACTGCAATGTCACATTTTTGCACGTCTCACTCACATATTACAAATATTATGTGCTTGCTGCAAAATAAATGTTATTGTTCCAGGGTTAACAGGTTTTTAAATTTCGCCGTGTTAAAAAAATAATATCTGAATGTAGAGGTAGAATTACATTTTAAAAAAGTAAAAAGCGACATTAAAAAAACAAAAAAGGATAAAATAGTTTCCCCATAATTATGTAACTTTTTATTTTTTATTTTATATCTCACTTAAACAATAAACGTTGTGTCGTGAACATGAAAGAGACAATAATAAACTTAAGTAACTTAAGTAAAATTAAATTAAAGTAATTTGTAGTACATAACTATTGATGTCCTAAGTCAAAAGTGTATTGATAAATTAAAGGCCCAGCTTCGAAGCTATTAGCCCATGTTTCTCTAACAAATTAATGTGTAAGGCTCGAAATTTCTTGATTCCTTTCATTGTAATCGTGCAAATGATTTTGTTCAAATACAAACTTTCACATAACTAATTGGTACAAACGAATAAAAAGTGACAACTTTATCTATAGTTAAAATATGTATTTTAATGTCTTTACAGAATCTGACAATTCACTTGTAGACCTTGGCAGGCAAGTATTAAATGAAACTAACACCAATGCGCTATCACGTGCATATACTACATGAGGTAAGAAGAAACCAGATCTGCAGTATGTCAGCGACTTATCCATATAAGGGTTACTGATATGACCGACTTTTAAAAAAGTTTCTCTCTGTAAGAAATACAATTACCTACATACCTAATATAAATATTATTTGTAACTTACAACGAATATAGTCTTAAATGTAATACTGCCGAGTTTGGAGTATTTTATAAAAATTTGTAAACTTAAAAGCCTCGAACATAAAACGAGCTTCTTGATCCAAGTAATATGGTCACAGATATACCTATATTTGTCGGCAACTTACAGTCCAACAACAACCAGTATCCAGTACAGTTGTGAAACGGACGATGGATGTTTTACACATGATTTTCGTTTTATCTATGTTTATCTTAAGACCCATTCGTTAGCAGACACTACTGCGGTCATAGAGCATAATGTTAAGGTCTTCAATGAGTTTGCTACAATGACTATACAATATGTAACTTAATTAACGCACACCCTCAGACACCCCAATTAGTATATTATGTTATAATCATAATACATACACTGAATGTTTAGTTAAACATTTTTATGCACTGATTATTTATCAAATTAGTTACACTAATTCAGGAAGAATGTTGTGGTCACAGTACAAATCCATGAACGCAATTAGACTTTAATGAGCTTGAAATAAAGTTCATTTTTCTTTATTTTTATTTTAATGACAGAATTATATTTTATTTATATATTTAATTAATTAATACAAATAAAACTGCACTCTTAAAAGTCTTATTGCCTTAAGTTACGGTCCATTTCGGTTTGTTTTAACTGTACAGATTTAGTGTGACTGTAATTTACGTAGTTTTAATTATTTTTGGGATAAATAATTACCTATATTAAAAAATGATAGGAATCGATTCAGTAAACGATTCTGAACAAACTACTTTCTCAAAGTGCGTTAATTATGTTACGTGTTGTATATGGTTGGTAATTCGAAGTCGAGTGATATGTTCGAAATTGATACTCACAAATATCCAGACCATTTTCTGCGAAAACGACTTCCAATGTGGGGGTCGACCGCTCCTAACACCTTTCCACAGTCGTTTAGGTTTCTTACTTTTGTTATGTACTCGACTATGGTGGACATCGTCGCCGTACTGTTCAAGCACTTCAGCATCTCGATATAACGACCATAGATAATATACTATATAGGGCACCGACTGTCTATCATGCATCACTAAAGGAACTGTAGCATTTGAACTGAAGAATTTATCACCATCTTATTCCTCTTGTTGGTAGTCGTGAGGGTCGACATAAAAATGCTCAATAATTATTTTGCGTTTTTCATAGCAGATTTTGCATTTTTTATTGGATAAGGGTGACAAGCGAGCACACAGTCCACCTGATGGTAAGTGGATGCTGTGGCCCATAGACATGTATTTCTATCCTCGTTTGGGTATCAAAATGCAGATAATGCAAAAAAATGCAAAATTATGTCAGCCGTGAGGACTAAGATGGAATGTCTCTTTTAGTATTACGCTGTTATTTTACGCTGGTATTATTTGAGAGCGTGGTCCATCTCCAGTTGAGCCGACCCATTCGTGCTACAACTATACAATTAATATAGCTGCAACATGGCTCTACCGCGTAAAATCATATGTAGTTTTAATGATTGCTTTAAGTGTTTATATATATATATATATATATATATATATATATATATATATATATATATATATATATATATATATATAAAAGTGAGAGAGCCGTCACAGACGTCACAGAGTACAGTTTTATTATATATAATAATGACGTGAAAAATGCTCAAGGTAAATGTGACGTGGCAAGGACAAGTATTTTAAAGATCCTGCGATGAAAACCGGAATTAAAATTTTAAAGCTCCGCCATCTTGTAGAAAGTCAACAGCGTACCTTGAGATTATTGTGTGCGGATTTTATATGTTTTTTCATGAAATCAGAGAGATTATATCGCGTGTAAGTTATAAAAATTGCTGCCCGAGAAACTGTTTTAAAATAAAGTAATTAAGTGAATTGAAGCATACTGTTCAGTTTAAAACTAGAATATTTTACCGTCTGTATTTTACACATGTGTAAGTACATGAAATGGATACACAGGATGAAAGAATATACTTTTTATTATTTCAGGTGTTTCTGCGAAAACGGTAACTAGAATTACTAAAAAAGGAAAAGTATTTCAAAAAAAAAATTGTTACCCCTGTAAAAAGCTATTCGCAACCCAAAAAAAATGTCGATTTCGTTTTATGTCTATACGACGTATAATCAAAATAAATAAATAATCCATTTTTTTATGTAGTGAAGAAAAACATTTCCGTACATAAACTACGCTTGATCAAAACAAGGTATAAGTTTTAAAAGAAGTAATACAACTTGACGAAGAAGTTTAAAAGAAATTAGGCTTTCGTTTCAAACGCTGTCAATCTAAACGCAAAGTTTTGATAGAACACTATGACGTAACAGCGTGGCGTGCCAAGTGTATGGTGATGATCTTAGATAAAATCTACATTCATTCTACTTACCATGCAAAGAGTTGTTGGCAAAGTGTATATATTGGGTGTTTTAGCTGCATGAAAAGTTTCGATAGTGGTTGTCTATAGTTTGAAAGTTGAGATTGTCAAAATGTGTTGACATTTTTGTTCGGTAAGGTTTGGCAATTCGTCATGAATCGTTTAACGCCAGAATAATACCTCCAAATTGTGAAAATCCACTTTGAAAAATATAAATCTGTTTGCAAATTTTATAGAGCACTTTGTCCATTTTATGGTCAACATAATCAACCTAGTGAGCAAGGAATTCGTGCGGTTATTGATCGTTTTCGCAATAATTTTACTCTTCTCGATTCAAGGCCATGAATAAGACAAAGAAATTTGCGTAACGAAGAGATTACTGCTGTAGCGCGAAGTGTTGAAGAAGACGCCAAAAGGTCGATTCGTCGCCATTCACAACTTGTTAGCCTTTGTCCTTCGACCACGTGGAAAATTTTACGTAAAGATCGTGGCTTACGTGCCTATAAAATACAGTTCATGCAAAAATTAAAGCCAAATGACCATCGTTTACGTTGCTTTTTTGCTGACTGCGCTAATTTGAAACTGGCCGAAGGTGAGCATTTTTATCGAAGAACTATGTTTAGTGATGAAGCACATTTCTAGTTAAATGGCTTGGTGAATAAGCAAAATTGCCGTATATAGACGAAGACAATCCTTATGCCATTAACGAATCACTATTACATCCATTAAAATTGACTATTTGGTGCGGTTTAAACTGTAGCGACGCTGTCGTCGCGCCACAATCGAAATACACCGAAGCCTAAATCACGCTATTAACATTCCGAATAATAAACAGTATATATAGAACATCTCCGATACTACTATCACACGGAGCGTTGGCCGCTCCCCAGGCAGAACACCTTGCCCGGCGGGAGATCTCCCCTTTTCCTACCACGGCCACAGTGGTGACCATCCGACGTGATCTGAACACGCAACCAAACAAGCCTTCGGAAACTTCAAGCTTCATCATCGTCATAGAATACTCCACCCATTCGCTCCCGAGCAGATATCGTCTGCAGTCTTCATATCCTGCAAGCCATCTAGCTTCACAAGGTTCATCGCAGCACTGGAGTAATAATGCTTCCTGTTCCTTCAAGCTACTCTCTGCGCCATACAGTGTTCGGCATGGCTCTGAGCCTTACTGCTCGCCTCTGCTTCACGGCACTCTCGCAGATTACTTGCCTTCTTCTCGACTCACCGCATACTACAAGGCAATCTCCTGGCACTTGCACATTCGTTGGCAACGAGGCTGCACTATCGACCTCCGGTCTGAGCGGGGGGTGATGTAGCGGCGCTGTCGTCGCGCCACAATCGAAATACACCGAAGCCTAAATCACGCTATTAACATTCCGAATAATAAACAGTATATATAGAACATCTTCGAACTATCACACGGAGTGTTGGCCGCTCCCCGGGCAGAACACCTTGCCCGGCGGGAGATCTCCCCTTTTCCTTCATCGGCCACAAAACACTGGCGGCATCATCCTTATTTCTTTAGAAATGAGGAAGGAGTTGCCGTTACGGTGAGTGGCAAGCGCTATGCGATGCTGACTGATTTTTTGTTTCCAGTTATTAATCAGCTAAACATCGACGACATTTGGTTCCAACAAGATGGCGCAACTTGCCATAGAGCGCGCTTAACCATCAATTTATTGCAAAATCAATTTCCAGAAGTGGTCCTGTTAGCGCCTCTCAATTACTTTTTATGGTGCTATGTTAAGTCATTGGTTTATGCCGACAAACTAGCAACTCTTGAAGCATTGGAAAGCAATATTTAAGCCACCAGTGACGCCATAGGGCCAGATTTATTGGAAAAAGTGGTGAAAAATTTGACTAGTCGAATGGACTATGTAACTCGTAGCCGCGGCGGTCATATGCCGGAAATCATATTTAAAAAATAAACGCCATTAAATTAACTACCAGATTATAATAATAAATAAATAATTCAAACAATATTTCTTTGTTGTATTATTATTTAAATTTCTCAAGCTCTTAAAAAAAAACAACCTTTATAAGAGAGTGGAGTAGATTTCAGAATCAGCCGGAAAGTTTCGTTATTGCACAAGTGTCGAATGCGTTATTAATTTTTGAATCACATTATCATGCGACATGAATGCTGCAAACTTTCTAAAATGGATATCTGAAAAAGAAGTACAAAAACTGCTTGAACAATCTTTAGTGGTAATGGAAAATGCACCTTATCAATTCACTCAGATCTATAAAAAATAAAAAATAAAAAAGAGAAACCACTTTCAGAGAAATATTTACTTTGAAGAGCTTTACAACGCTAGTATTATATTATGACAATAGATTTAAAAAAATCGCCACGCCATCAGTTTTTTAAGTTGAAGTTAAATCAATACGACCACGAAGTGGTAAGTTACCTTCTTACCATTTATATCCTATTGAAAACAATTGGATTCTTGCAAAGGTCGTGCTGTTGAAAAAAATTTGGTCGAGACCCAAAATAATGGAGTTAACATAAGCCGCTTTTGCAATCATCACTTAAGTAGACTAGCATATTCAATCCAAAAATGTGGACTATATTAAAGACAATTACTTCAAAAACGTAGTATGGAAATGGAGAGATTTATAATATCAACAGTGAGTGACAGCGAAACTGAATCAGATCGTGGCAGTGAATTTATAGACCAAAATATTAGCGATTGCGATATGTCTTGAATAAAAGAACTGAATCATGATGACCATAATTATACAATTCCTTGTTTGTTGTATACTAAAGCCTAATTATCACTGTAAAACTAGTTTCACGCACCTAGCAATCCACTGGTTACATGAACCAATTATAGGAAAAATAGAAACACAACTACAGCGAAATAAGAAATATAACTGAACTTACCTTTGGGGGAAGGTGCATTATGTCTACTTAACTGGCAACATTTTATCATCCGAACGTAGAATAGCGTCTATCGGACTTGAGTGGTAGCGGGGACTTCACTTTTTACTACAGCCATAACAGTCAGCATCAAGTTTCACAGAAAATAACATATTTCCAGGTATAAATATGTAATAATAAAATGAAAAATGTTGGTTTATTTTTAATTACAATTAATGCAACTTTACTACAGTGTTTATACACTGTATTTTAGTTTTATTATTAGTTTTGTCATCTTCTACTTGATTCCATTTTTAATTTTATCAATTTATACTTAGTACCTGGATGACCGAGCTTTCCTCGGTTTTTTTTTTTTTGGAAATTATATATTTAGAAACAAATTACAAACTGATGAAACATGAATAATATTTTTTGATCTTATTGACATAACAGAAAAAACTGAACTGGTTATTTGAATAAAAAATCATGAGTGCAATTAGTTTAATTAAATTTTTCGTATATCTAAAAAATCCAAAAAAGAGTTAGAAATAATAGATTTTCTCACAAAAGAAGCGAACTTGAAAAAAAGGAAAAACAGTCGGACCAGAGACAGGACGCGAACCAGGGCACTTCGATTTCGCGACGGACCGATATCCCACTTGAGCTATTACGATCGTTAATACACTGTCAAAATTTACCTTCTTATATTGTAGCAGTTTCTCATTGCCAGAAAACACGGACAAAAGGACATTTTCTAAAAATGAATCTTATTGGTAACAAGGAAGGAAGGAGGCGAAAAAAGTATGTCAGGATCGTGTCAAATGGAAGTCCGTAATCTCTGCCTACCCCTCTGGGTGACAACCGTGAGTGTTTATGCGTGTGTTTATGTGAATCTTATTCTATATTGCCACATCTACGTCAAATTCTCACCACTCCATGGGTTGACTGGTAGAGAATGCCTCAAGGCATTAAGTCCGCCCTTTGTATTCTTTTGTTAAGGATGCAATAAAGAATTAAAAAAAAATCCCAGCTAGATCGATTGCCCCCAAAACCCCCCTGGACACTAAATTTTATGAAAATTGTTGGGAGCCGTTTCCGAGATTCCGATTATATATACACAAGAATTGCTCGTTTAAAGGTATTATAGGATATGTCACAGGGAAAATAATGATTGGAGGCTGATCGTGGTTATTACACTGCAGCATAATTTAGAGTCAGATAACTATATATATATATATATATATATATATATATATATATATAAGTGCCATTATGTATTACTCCACATAAAGATGGCTCTTTACTTTTTTCTTTCCTCCTCGTATGGCAGCAGTTCGTATCCAGTAATGGTTTACTCGTTACTGATGCTTATGATTCAATATTTACAATATGGATGAAGTCCACGCACAGCAGTGGACATTTAAAGTGATGGTACAGAAGAAGAAGGAATAATATAAATATTAGAATGCACTTACTGCTGCGGCTCTTTCTGCACTCTCAACGTGTACCCTGTACAGTTCCACAAGGCTTATGTCCTCCGGGTCAACCGCCTCCGCACCTCGACGTGGCACAAGCTCTAAGCCAAGTTTTCTGAAAGAAAAAACTAATATAAACATTTGTACTATATTTAGTATAAAGGTAATTTAACTGGATTTATTAATCCGCTATTGCATAGACATTTTCAAAAATATAAAATATCAATGTAGTCTTTAATTCAAGTCCTCGTGTTGATAAATATAAAATATGTCACAAAAACCCTGTGGTTCCCGTTAAGTGTGTTATCAGAATCGGTATTCAAACGTATACAAATAATTTTCTTTTCCAGAAAACTCGAGAACTCGAACATTTTTGGGTGTATTCGCAAAACATTAAAACGAAAAACGCTAATATTTTATCGTTTTAATTATTAACAAAATTTTTTAGTATTTGAAGTGGACACCGCCAAAAAGTTTATATATATATATATATATATATATATATATATATATATATATATATATATATATACGTGTCACGTTGTACGTCCGCGATGGACTTCTAAACTAATTAATCGATTTTAATCAAATTTGGACACGGTGTGCAGTTTGGTCCAACTTATAGAGAGATAGGACAGTTTTTAGCCCATGAGTGACCCAAAATTCTTTTTGTTATAGCAGGGTTGTCGAAAAGGGCAGAACAACGTCTGCCTGCCAAGCTAGTATACAACACGTAACATAATTAACGCACTTTGAGAAAGTAGTTTGTTCATGATCATTTACTGAATCGATTCCTATTTTTTAATATGGGTAATTTTTTATCCCAAAAATAATTAAAACTACGTATATTACAGTCACACTAAATCTGTATAGTCAAAATAAAACTGAAATGGACCGTAACTTTAGGCAATAAGACTTTCAAGAGTGCAGTTTTATTTGTATTATTACTAATTTTGTCATTCACTAAAAATAAAGAAAAATGAACTTTATTTCAAGCATGTTAAAGCCTTTGCGTTCGTGGATTTGTACTGTGACCACAACATTCTTCGGAATTAGTATAACTAATTTGATAAATAAAAGTGCATAAAAATGTTTAACTAAAAATTCAGTGTATGTATTATGATAATAACTTAATATACTAATTGGGGTGTCTGAGGGTGTGCGTTAATTACGTTACATATTGTATATATAAACTGTAGTAACAAACAAACTTACAGTCCATCTGATGTTAAGTGGCTACTGCAGTTCATGTACTCCTGGAACCAACTTCAAACAAGAAGCTCAATGGATGCGTTGTAATGTCTGAGGACTAAGATGGAATGCCTCATAGCCTGTAATTGTACTGGTTCTCTATATGGACGGACTGCTAGGCAGAGAACCCTACCGCCGGTAATTATACTACGATTAATAATTACGAATATAAGTAAAGTAAAATAATAAAGAGCGTCTGTCGGTATTCAAACCAAAGACATTCATGTTCACAAAATAATAATTATTAATAAATTTTAACCACAAATATATTATTTAAAAAAAAAACTATACGCAGAGCCACACTGCAGCTATATTATGGTTGTTGCACGAATGGGTCGGCACAACCGGGGAAGGACCACGCTCTCACAGAATACCAGCGTAAAATAGCTTAATACTGCTGTGTTTCGTATGGTGAGTGTAGAGATCCGGAGACCCTTTTTTACTGGAAACGAGGCATTCCATCTTAGTCGTCAAGGGTGACAACGCATCTGCGTTTTGATTCTTAATCGAGGATAAATGTAGATCTCTAAGAGTCATAGCATCCACTTACCATCCAGATGGACTGTATGCTCGTTTGTCACACTTATTCTATAAAAACACTATCTACCATAAAATACGTTGCTCAAATGTATGCACGTTAGACAACATATTCGTATTCGCTCGTACCATTAACAGTGACTACACATTACACATAATAATTCGATTCGTTAGTCCGTGCTATGCAAACGCGAATGTTAAACATTTGACCGAAAGTAATTCTACGTAAAACTGTCCAACATGAATAGCAGCACCGTGTGAATGTTGTGAATCATTAAGTAGAGTTTCGGAGAACTGCAAACACGATATGTGCCGGATATTAGGAAATCATAATCTTCGAATCAAAACTTACTGACGACCTGGTACAATAAAGGACTGAAAACTTAGACGAGTGAAAGATATGCAAGAAGTCAATGAAGGCAGGTGGCTCAAGGACTATGCTTTATATATATATTCCTTGAAGGAGCAGTGGGCTTGTGAATGGCTGTAATGATGATGAGGTTAAGCCGGAAAACATAAAGAACAAAACATTCTTTTATACATCAAATTGACTAGTAAGATAAAAGCTTTTCCATTTTTTTAACTATTTTAAGCCAGTTTTTGACTTCTATCCCATATTCTATTTTTCATCAAGTGGTAAGGCAGCCGTAGATGGTAAAGAGGACATACGCAATTGGCTGGCAAATTATTCTCTTACTGTACGCAAAGTTTTTGGTCTGAATGCATGGTAAATCCAAAAACAAAGGTGTGGAGCGTCTGGTTATCAAAAGGTGAAATGTAGTGGAGAGATCGGAAATTAGTTACGCAATTCCCGCGCAGACACTGTGTGACATTTATTCTGTACAGCACTAAAAGACTGGCTACAATGCGCTTATGTTCGAGACTGGTGGCGTTAACTCGATTCGGGTCACCAATATGCCTCTTAGTACGCATTTCTTTGAATTAAAAACTGCTGGGTGGCATTTTACATCACCAGCCCATATTATAAAGTAGCAATATTCCATGCACAACCGGACTTGCAATTTAAAGTAGGCAATTCTCCCGGTGTGAAGTACAGCCACAACCCCCAACTTTGCAAGAATTATTTGTTGAAAATGACGGATTATATCGACACGTCTAAATCCGTAAAACCAGAGTTTTTACATTCTGGTACTTTTATCTATACATAATAAAAATAAAATTGAAGTGTCTGTTTGTGATATTGACGAAACTGTCTTCTTTCAAGCTCAGGGAGTTATTTGCATGATAGTAAAATATAAATGACCATTATTAATCTCTCTGTACATTTGTCTGTCATGAAACTTTACGAACAGATAGAAAGTAATTCCAGGAGGGAGGGATCTAGGCTACATTTTGTCCGAAAAACTTCAGTATTTATAAAAAACTATAATAAATAACCCTTATATAAAATACCTTTAAACGAGCAATGCTTGTGTTATATATATATATATATATATATATTAATAATTATATAATAGGTACGTAGCTCTCTCCCTTCCCTTCAAAAGTAGCTTATCACCTAGCGAATTATTCGAGAGGAATCGGCTGACTGTTAGCCAGTTTGCGCACTCACAACCAACCAGACTGTTTCGTATGCGCACTAGCAGCCCAACGCGACTGAAGTATCGGCCGATAAAAAGTATATAGTCTAGCGGTGGCGCTTATAAATTTTGAATTTAGTGATCCATAATCATATGGCGAACGCTACACGCGTGATATTTATCATGATCTGGGATGCGATCTGGAATGACGTATCGCGATCCATATCGACACACCTTACACGTTCATTACGGATCAAGTCAGTATTGGGCACAAAACTGTTTATCGACACACCTACAGTCATTACGGATCATGTCAGTATTGGGCACACTGTTTACGACACACCTTACACGTTCATTACGGATCACGTCAGTATTGGGCACAAAACTGTTAAGTGCAGACATATCTAAAATGGACCGAAATTTTTTATAGGACAGGGTGAGCCTTGCATAGCCGAGTTATAATAAATGTGACAAATGAGCAACTGATAGTAAGTAGATGCTGTGATCCATAGACATCTACATCTATCCTCGATAACGAATCAGAATGCAGATGCGTTGTCACCCGTGAGGACTAAGATAGAATGCCTCGTTTCCAGTAAAAAGGGTCTCCGGTTCTCTACACTCACCATACGAAACACAGCAGCATTAAGCTACAATTTAACGCTGGTATTCTGTGAGAGCGTGGTCCTTCCCCGGTCGAGCCGACCCATTCGTGCTACAACTATACTACTAATATAACTGCAGCATGGCTCTACCACATATAAACGCTTTCTTAAAGCTTGTGTGGCTATCATTATGGCAATAATATTAAAAAGGAGAGTGTCGATTTTAACGATTTTTTTCTAACATCTTCCATTGAAGTGCCTTCTGAAGTGCCTTCATGCGCTTACAATTGTTTTTAAAACCATCATACGATGTGTCGCATTATATGGGCGTTGTTTCCAAACATAATTTAAAAGCATGTAATTATTTTTGATGGATTGTAGATGATCCCGTCGAAACAGGATTCTCTCTTTCCTTTGCGATTTCGCCCGCATCGCTACAAAAGTCGTCCTCTTCCATCGCTTCTTCAGAGCAGACTAACGCGATCCGTATCGCAGCAACACTACACGCGCGATATTTATCACGATCCTTGGATCGCGATATAGATTTTCGGAAATTTAGAAATTCTGTGACCCGTGTCGCGATCCATCAATACTTGATACTACACGTTCAATAAATATCACGATCCTGGATCGCGATCCAAGGATCGTGATAAATATCACGCGTGTAGCATTCGCCTATGACGTTACGAAACGTCAGTAAAACACGTAGTTGTACAATTTTGCCGCTCTTTACGATATAAGTAATCATCGATCGATTTCTTTCGGTGTGCAACCAAACGGTCGCTAAACCAGTTATTCAAGCGTCTCGTCTTGTACGACCAGTAACGTTTAAACAAGCCGGTTATTTATGACTATAAGTCTAACGCTTTGTATATAAATTTAAGTCACTCCTCCCCCAGCCTCTCCCTTGGGGTCGGGTGAACCGTGAAATTAAAAAAATCGCAGTAGAACAGGCGTTTAGGACCTTTGCCGGTTGCAGAACGGCTAAGTGCGAAAGTACTTTGTTACGCTAAGACAGTACGATTCACCATCTAGGTCTACATCACCACTTACTACCTACTACCAGCGGGATATCGTGGTCAAGCAGTGACATATAATAAGTTAAAAAAATGCAATGCCTAAATGCAGCGAAAGTGGTACATCATGGGGTTTAACTCGGTGCAATTCCGACGTAACCCTATCCTTGTCCATACGAAGCGGGTATGAGTAGGAACTTTTCCCATGAAAAGAGAAGTAGATGCCTACAACGTGTTCTTCTTGTCGTCACCATCACTTTAGTTTATTACAGATAATGCTACCAAGTTATGAAACAAATTTTTACTCATAATTAACGATAGTTTAAGAGTGTGTCTGCCAACTACTGTGAGCCGTGGTCGCTCAGATGGTTAGCGCTCGCTGTAAATTTCACAGTATGCGAGCAACCTGGGTTCGATTCTCGCCGGTACCAATGAAATTTTTAATTGCAATTTTAAGTGCTGATTTACTACGTGCTTGGCGGTGAAGGAAAATATAGTGAGGAAACATGCATGTCTGAGAAATAAGAAAAAAAAATTCGAAGACATGTGAAGTTCGCCAACACGCATTGTGGCAGCGTGGCGGACACTTCCTTGCACAAATACCCTCTCAGAAATGAGAGGAGGCCTGTGCCCAGCAGTGGGACGTATATATAGGCTGTAACTTTACTTTTAATTTACTTTACTGCCAACTAAGTTTATAATTACACAGTAAGGCTGAGATCTATAGACTGTACTTTGACTTTGCTCAGACTTTACTTACGAAAATTTTTACTGAGTATAAGCTTAGCATAATCTTTGATTCTGAATTTATAGTTATATTGGGCTAAGATTAAGCTAAGCTTATAAAATTAAAAAAAATTCATAAAAATCTAAAAGAATCCAGATGGTATTTTATAAATAAGTTATTACCACATTTAACTAATTCTAGTTTAAAATATGAAAATTAAAACAAACTTTTGGACAGCCGGTCAAGCGCTGTCAAATCACTGTTTCAAACGTAAAGCTTTTGGTTTATTGATATTGTGTGCATTTATATTTTATCTGTATAATCTTTTTATTACGACTGGTTTTGGAACTTGGACTTCCGTTCCCTCACCTACCTATTCGACCAATGCTTCTGGAATTTGGACCCGACATTCTTTGGGATTTTCTGTAACTGTGTATAATGGTGATTATAGTTAGAGTTCTGTCTATGAATATTTGGCTAAAATAGCTTTTTTATCTGAAATTACGTAAATATATAATGAATTAATACTAATCAAAACTAGAAGACGGCCTATAACCACTTATATATTATTATAAATAATTAAAGTGACATTAAAACAACAATTTAAAATTAATACGGTGGTTTTGGTTAATATCCTAAGTTTTTCGTAAGTCGTAGTTTTCTTTGACCTTAGGTTTTGCTTAGGGCGCACTCAGCACGACTTCCATAGATGTATACTATATAGGGCAACGACTTCGAAGTTCGCTCTATAAATAGTATATATATATATATATATATATATATATATATATATATATATATAATTACTTACGTTTAATAAATACGTTCGGGAAATTACGACATATCTTTTCGTCAGGTATACCTCAATCTCTAAAAACTAGATTGTACAACCAGTGCGTGTTGCCAGTGATGACTTACGGATCTGAGACGTGGTCCTTCACTGCTGGCCGTATGAGGACGCTTAAGGTCGCTCAGTGAGCTATGGAGAGGGCTATGCTTGGAGTTTCTCTGCGTGATAGACTCAGAAATGAGGATATCCGCAGTAAAACCAGAGTTACCGACATAGCCCAACGGATTAGTAAGCTGAAGTGGCAATGGGCCGGCCATATAGCTCGAAGAACCGATAACCGATGGGGAAGAAAGGTTCTCGAGTGGCAGCCTCGTACCGGTAGGCGTAGTGTAGGGCGACCCCCCACTAGATGGAGTGACGACCTGGTAAGACATGCAGGAAGTCGATGGATGCAGGTGGCTCAGGACCGTGCTTTGTGGCATTACTTGGGGGAGGCCTATGTTCAGCAGTGGACTTGTGAAGGGCTGTAATGATGATGATGATGATATATATATATATATATATATATATATATATATATATATATATATATATATATATATATATATATACTACTATTCTACATACTACTATTCGCCGAGCTTTATCCACTTCAACATTAGAAAATAAAATTCTAATATCACCGTGACTAATACACAAAAATTATAACAAAAACCATATAGTTATAGTAGTATATGTGTAATAGAAAATTACGAACCCATATTCTCTTATAGGGTGGGAGCAATCTTACTTTTAATTACATCACATTTCATCAATTGCAATAATTCTAAACGGTGACAAAGACAACATCACACTTTGCCATGTAAATGTTACTCTTACTCACATATTACTAAATACTTCTTTTGCTACATATTGTTACGGAAATTAAGCTACCAGAATTTTGAGGAAGGTTACTTTAATATGAGCAGAATAGATAATATTAAGCATGTCATAATACAAGGACAGCAAAATAATAAAGACCAAAAATTAATTAAGACATCTACAACACAGGTACCGACCGTGTTCTGACGTGAGCCTTGATTACTTGTATTGTTTTTTTTATAAAAAAAGGGGCAAACGAGCATGTGGTTCAATTGATGGTGACTACCACGAATAGGCTAGTTGCAAAAATTAATTAGTATATTATTTAAATGCCGTGGTATATTTATATGTAGAAACATTTTGTAAATTTTATCTTTCATTATCATATACCATATTAAAATAAATCTCTTATAAAATACATTGGCACAAGAATTTTTTTTCATATGTGATAAAAGCGTAAACGTGTACTTAGATTTTTAAATCATGTAATTTTATAAAGCGTTTTATTAGTAATTGTAATTTCACTGCAAAATATCACATGAGTAGACAAACGGATAAAAGACAATGCTTCCTAAGAACGGTTAAAATTAACCTATTTTGGTAGGGTTGTCAAAATATGTTAAGACAAATAACAAAAAGTTTGTCAAATAGTTTTATTACTCAGTAGGATAGAATACTTTACAAATTATTTATTCTAACATTTTTCTTTTTATAATTTGTGTTTTTTAATAATTATTGTTTCTTAAAAGAAACAATAATTATTAATAAACATTAACATTAAACATTGGTGTTATAAATTCTGAATCTAACATAAAGTTTACTATAGCTGTTGAGGAATTCTTTCATGAGGAGACTATCTTGTCTGCAGCAGTATTTTATGGTGAAGATTATGTTTAGCAAACAAAATCAAATTTAAATACAAGATTTCGAGTCCTTGCTACTAACCGTTAGAGTTCCCTCGTAAGGAGACAATCTTGGCTGCTACACCAGGTTATATCTATCATATTATTGCATTGTCACTGAAGTTACGGTATACAAAATTTCAACTCAATCAGACATCGGGAAGTGCTTTAAATCTTACTTGCAATATATGAACTTAACACGCGTATCTACTACATACCAACACACCCATATACCTACAAATGTTTAGTAATATACAATAAAAAGGTAAACAAAGGTAAACTAAACTACACACCATGTAGTACCCTCTTATTATTTAAAAAAAATAGGATCATATAATAAAATAAAGGTACTTAATTGAAAAAATAATAATCAAATATTTAATTACCTATTGTACTCCTTGGGATAGTTTAAGTATGTGATATATTTTTATTTTTTCTAGTAGTATTCATACACAGTACAATACACAATCATTAATTATAATACCACGTTTTTACATTAAAATATTCAAAATTGCAACTAACGTAACAAACAATGTGCGACGCACTGACCCTGAGATTTGTCAACTGGCTGAGCCAGTGTAACCGGTTTTTTCCAGTCTCGCCGTGTTACGCGACGCGACAAGCGGCCAGTGGTCACGCACACATGCCCCGCGTGCATGTAGTAGTGCAAACGATTCGCGCGGTTGTATGAAGCTTTATCTCTGTTCCGTTTATCTACTCATGTGAATATGTGAATGATGATTATTGCGAAATTACAAATTAAAATATAATATGAGAATTTTTTCCCTAAACTATTTCGATAATATGCTATAAAGCTGATGAGACTAAACTAATGTTACTGAACTGACGTGAACAATTTTCATAAAAAATTAACTTAAAAAATCCTTTAAAAGAACTAAAACAATAAAATAATTTCACACTTCATTTCGATTAATGGACGTATCGTCAGTGGGTACCATATACCATGGTGAGTGTATAGAACCGGAGAACCTTTTTACTGTAATCGAGGCATTCCATCTTAGTTCTCAGGGGTGACAACGCATTTGCATTTGGATACTTAATTAAGGAGAAATGTGGATGCATATTGGCCACAGCATTCGCCCACCATCAAGTGGACTGTGTGCTCGTTTATCACCCAATGCTATGAAAAAAAAAACACCACAGGAACGTATGTAGCTCATTTAATAGAAAAGGATATTAAATAATGATACATTTATTTATATAGGCATCATAAGATGGTCAAGATAACGCGTACAAAACGAAATGAGAACTTCCTCCTTTTTAAAAGTTAATAAGGTGGCGATAGATCCGCTTTTTCTTTATTATTTAGTGTCACGGCCATCGTCTAAGACATAATATAAAATTGGATGTTTTCTAAGTGACATCTAAAGGATAAGAAACAAAATATGTTCATAATAAAATTAAATATTCTAATATTTAATGATATGTAATTCTTTCGCTCGCCAAGCTTGTCAACTATGGCAAAATACCCCCTGTGAGGCAACCTATGGGGGAGGCCTATGTTCAGCAGTGGACGTGGAGTGGAGTGTCCTTATGTGTTAAGATCGGCGATCGACCATTTTTATTCCTTATCCTTGTGCTAAATTCTAATTTAAACAATCATAACGTGGCCATTTATGGATGACGAGTTTACATATGTACTACGTGATATATACAGAACAGAACTAGTACAAATACACTGTAAATTTAGACAAATCAAAGTAAATTCTCAATTTATATAACTGACTTGAACTTTTGATATTGTATAAAACTATTCATCCAATATTTAAATATCCATATCCAATAAGTCAAGTCAGAAAATTTCCACATGCGGTAATATAAATGATATAATAATCAGTTATACACAACTTTCAGCATCATCATCATCATCAGCCTCTCCAGAACATGGGCCTCTCCTTCTATTCGACGTAATCGCAATGTATGCAGGCGGAAAGGCGATCGCAATATATACCAGATGTTTGTCCGGTACTTCTACTTCCAAGGCTCAAATTCATGGAAGACAGCTTTGATCCACCCAATCCCTAAAAAAGGCGACAGCTCATACCCGTCTAACTATAGGCCTAACACCATCACCTCCTTGTCCCCCAAAATAATGAAATCCATTATAAACTGACACTGTCAACCCATGAGGTACCTTGAGGATCACCAGCTGATTAGTGACCGCCAATACGGTTTACGTGGGGGGTCGATCAGATGGTGATCTTCCTGTCAAACTGACTCACAGATGGGCGGAGTCGTTAGTTTGGACATAGTGAAGGCCTTCCATCGTGTTTGGCACAAAGCGCTTCTTTCGAAGCTTTCTTACTGTGGGCTTCTCGAGAAATTGTGCAATTGGATCACCAGCTTCCTTGCTGATCGGAGCATCAAGGGCGTAGTAGACGATGCTTGCTCCGACTACAAGCCTATCAATGCTGGTGTGTGCATAACGCTGTTCCTTCTGCATATTGTAATGTACTGCCCCCCCCCCCTCCTCTTATATAATATATTACAATATTATTTCCCCTTTTCCATGAATGTATATATATATATATATACATTTATATACATATATATATATATATATATATATATATATATATATATATATATATATAAATTTTATTAATGTAAACCTGGCAAGTGGAATAGGGACGATTTGATGTTTTTAATCTTCCTCGGGCCCTGTCTTCGTGAACGGGGTTCACTTAGCTTAAAATTATATAAGGCACTATCAACGGCTTTCAATTGTTCTAGTGAAAATTCATTCTTCCAAAAAACATCTAAAAGAACTAAGTTACTAAACAAACACAAAGTATACGTGGTAGAGCCATGCTGCAATTATATTGGAAGTATAATTATAGCACGAATGGGTTGGCTCGACCGGGGAGGGACCACGCTCTTACCATACCAGCGTAAAATAGCTTAATACTGCTGTGTTTCGTATGGTGAGTGTAGAGAACCGGAGACCCTTTTTACTGGAAACGAGTCATTCCATCTTTGTCTTCACGGGTAACAACGCATCTGCATTTTGATTCGTAATCGAGGATAGATGCAGATGTCTTTGGGCCACAGCAACCACTTACCATCACGTGGACTGTGTGCTCATTTGTCATACTATCCTATAAAAAAAGTAAATAAGGGTCTAAATTAAGACAATCACACCATGAATATTATAAATGTCCTGTTACTAAGCCTTCAAAAAGATCATAAAATGTTTGTTTATTTCGGTCACGTATGTGTATATTCATGATTTTTCTGAATTATCTTTCTAAAGGTTTAATAATAGGGCGTTTGTAATATTTTTGGGGTGATCGTCTTAGTTAGGAAACTTAATTACGTTGTATTTGTTAAGTAACTTAGTTCTTTCAGGTGTCTTTTAGAAGAATGAATACTCACTACAGCGATTGAAAGTCGTTGGTAGTGCCTTATAAGCTAAGTGAACCCCTTTCACGAAGACACGGCTCGAGGAAGGTTAAGAACATCAAATCGTCCCTATTCCACATGCATCAGGTTTAAATTAATACATTTTTTGTTAATCAATCTCTTCCCGCTTGGGAAAGGACATTTAAAAAAATGTGGGGGAGGCACACGACTCCACACACGCTGTGTGCGGAGAGCGCCAACCAACTAACGCGCTCCCCCCCGAAGCGGACGTTAAGTTGGGAACTGGACCGTAGTCCACAGCAAAATAACTGGCGAACCAGTAAAAGAGGGCTTGGTCCCTTTGTAGTGCGTAAGCACAAACATCGACCGAAGTCGCGTATATCAATGCGTGTAAACGACATACAGAATACGATGATATCCAGCCACAGTGAATCTACGTCAGACGGTGTAGGCAAATAGGTACAGTGGCAATAAAAAACCCTCCGTGAGCGCCACCACCAGACCGCCGTTTCTGTAGACGTGATGTAAGTATATGGCATCACCACCGATTGCATGATCAGCACGGCTCCTAGCCACAGAGCGTGTAATGAGTACACCGCTCACCTTAAAGGTAAAGGTAAGTTTTGCGGCTTTCGGCCGCAGCCTTTGAGTCTCCTCAGATCCTCCCTCCAGCTACCACCTGCATGAGGTCGACACATATGCTCCACCAAGCAATACAACGACAGATACAGCCAAAAGGCAGTTATAATATAAAAGTAATAATTTGCATCAGAAAGGGTTTGTGTCACTAACGTTAAGTTGTATATGCATTTTTCGATCATGTTTGTCTCAGCCACCAACAAGTTGAGTTCAATCATTCAAAGGTGGGAAAGTTATAGAGACATACTTATTATTATGTTGTTATATAAAACATCATGGAGGTCGGACAGTCTGATTAACCGTAATGAAGGGACCCGACTTGCACAAAGCTACTTAGGTGTGAGTCAAACCAAGACGCAGAGAGCGCCATTGAGTATAGCGACCCGCCAAATAACCATCGCAGAGACGCAATGCTGCAAAACGCAACAAGCATCAGTACGAATGTTGTCGGGCTTACACCATCCCAAGGTTCTCCACACAATCCCAGCAGACATCACCACCCGTATACCTCAATCGACCAGAACCACAAGATGCGTCGTATCAGGTACAGCAGATCCGCAGATCCATCACAAGACACAATACCGCAAGTAGCAATAAGCATCAATGCAACTATCATACAGATGGCGCCCCCTCACAACACACCCACATAATCGACTTTGGTAACAAAATTAGTATTGTTGTTAACTAAAAATAACACTAACATATTATATTAGCACGCTACTAAGACGCCAATAGCCAAGTGCTTGTTACACTTAAATGTGCTACCTAACACACTTATCCCAATCCGAAAGATAGCCGACGTATCATAACGCGATGCGCTAAGACGCCGCCGCCCACAAACGGTATGGGTGTGCGATGTCCACGGGCAAGCCATATTGCTACAACCCGTTTACCACCGGCACTAAGATGATATTATGTCTAGGACACATCGGTTAGCAAGTACAAATTTACCTCGGTCTCGGACGCTGTGATGCAGTCTACACGCTACTATAATAATCCTTTTCAAGTCCTATTTCTATTAATGTAATTTACATATTTAAGACCTTCCACATATTTGCTTTATTTCATAGACCACTATTGCATGTCTTAAATATATGGGCCCCTTCAACCCATAACCCTACTATTGTAATGCTTATGCATCATAGAGACCTATAATAATGCTTTTGTATCATATACCTTACTATTATGTCTTTAATATATGGGACTTTAGTGAAATTCTTCAGTTCTTTTGAAGTCGAGTCGTTGTAAAACAAAGTCTTAGAATGGGGACGATTAAATCTAGTCCACTTTAACCCTCAGAAGACACAGATTTGCGCGTTTACCGCTGAAAACAACCCGTTTGTCGTATCTCTTCAATTTCTCCTGTAATGGTTTCTCCTTTTTGAAGATAATCGATTAAGATAACTTCATGACTTTCACAAAGAACAATCACCATCAGCATCCAGCATCCAGTCTAAAAAACAGTTTTTGATTTTTTGGAGCCGGTTCCCCCTATGCAGTCCACTGTTTTGACTGTATTTTTGTTTCGGGCGTATAATAGTGTATCCAAGTTTCATCTATAGTAATTAAACGACGCCAAAACTCGGATTGATTGCGCCTAAACTGCACCAACAGAGAATTGGAAATATTCATTCGAACACGTTTTTGGTCTAACGTGAGCAAACGCGGCACCCAACGCGTTGACAGCTTTCTCAAGCCTAAATCTTGATTTAATATCTGAGAAACGCGTTTTTTTAGAGATTTTCATAGCCTCTACTAACTCTCTCACTTTAATTCGGCGATTGTCGTCTTGTACCATTTGGCTAGCGATGTCATCGTCAGTAGTTGCAGCTTTTGGACGTCCCGAATGTTCATCGTCTCCCAAGCTCTCACGGCCAAGTTTAAATTCAGCTGTCCAAAATTTAACTGTGGTGAATGATGGTGCAGAGTCCCCATTCACAGAATCCGACTCATGTTTTATTTGCGTAGGTGTAAAGCCAAAACAAAAATTTTATTTAGACATTATACTCAATTGATGATAAATATAAAAGAATAATGATACTCAATTTTTTCAATTTCCCAAAAACACTCACATCGACTCACTCAAACGACCGCCTAATAACAACTACGCGTTCAAAATGGCTGATATTTAGGTGTATAACTCTCAAAAGATGCACAACTACATTCACTAGCTTCTGCCATCTTTACGTTGAGGTCGGAAATTTTTCAGACCACATATACATATACACTACCGATATATTTAAAAGATGTTAACAAAAACATTTAATATTGCAATAATGGTGTAATTTTTGGATTTTAGCTTCGAAATCGTTTTCCTGATTATATTTTTATTGTGAATCTAAAGTTTTGTCCGTTTGAACGAGGAAAGCCTTTTAGCCTTTTACTTAAAAATATTGAAGCTGTACCACAGTAAACCTGAGATAGATACAGTTTTTGTTGCTTCTAATAATTTCATACGGTTTCAAAGATGTAAGTTTTTGTCTTTCATTAACGCTAACAAAGTTGTGGTCACAGCTAGTAAGAAATAATAAGCTGACTGACAGCGTTTATCCTTTATATTATATTATATTTACATAACAATATTATTTTTATCAAGCTCAAAATTTCTATTTTCACCCTTGTATGATCATCATCACGAAACATATTTGACTATCTAAAAAATAACTATCATTGAATATAGGCTTCCCAGCTTAGATTATAAATAAGCATAGCTAGCTTATAAATACTTCAATCATCCAAGATACTGCTAACAAAACATAAGCTTGAAAAACCTAAACTACCGCTATATTAAGTTACCAAGTTTTATATAAGATCGTCAGTTCTAGTGGAGGTTAGGGATCGCCCTTATACGGCTAGTTGAGTCATATGTAATATCCGCTTTAAACCATCTCCGCTACCACAGAATAAATAGTACTACGGCTCCCTACATTTAAAATGTACACTTTAGATACATTGCAATTTAAAAAGTTTTTTTTTTCACTGATATAGTCTGTAGCTTTTTTAGATTATAAATATAGACTAGTGAAGGTTGTTCCTACACATGTAAAGTCGGCTATACATGTTGACCGAGCGACGGCGAGCACCAACGTATAGACAGCCCATTTATCCAGCCTCAGCAAGCGAGCGCCAACTCAGGATCGCTCGCTACGACTCATCCACTTCGGAACAGTGTCGGTTTTACTGCAAAAATCAAATTCGCTCGCCTGCACTCGGTAAGTCGCGTGCACATGTTAGTCGGCCATGTCAGTGTCAGTTACGGCTTGGCGTCCTGAGATATTGTTTTAATTATAATACTCAGCACCCACCACCTTCTTTTCTGCCTCTTCTTTTTAATAACTTTACTGCGGAGTACACTGACATAATAATTAAATGCACTTATTAAATAAATAGCAGTAGCTGCAATAACTTCTACGTGGTCCATATCGTTCCAATTCTCAATGACAACTAATTACAGCCAACGTGTGGATAGCTCCACAAAAACTCGTGAACATTGGCCTTGGCATTGGTCTCTTTCGAATTTGATCAACGTGTGAACTGTAGCATCCCCCTTGTATCAATTTGCCTACGCTCGCGTTGGCTAAGGCTTGGCCATCATGTATTGTAAAGTTAAAGTTAAGTTACAGCCTATATACGTCCCACTACTGAGCACAGGCCTCCCCTCCTTTCTAAGAGGGTTTTAGGGCAAGGAAGTGTCCGCCGCGCTGCCCCAATGCGTTTTGACGAACTTCACATGTCCTTGAAATATTTTTTCCTTATTCCGCACACATGCAGGTTTCCTCACGATGTTTTCCTTTACCGCCGAGCACGTGGTAAATCAGCACTTAAAATTGCAATTAACAATTTAATTGGTGCCGGCGGGGATCGAACCCGGGTTATTCGCGTTCTGTTATATATATATTTATTTATATATTGCCATTACATTAACATGTATTGCCGGGGTAATAAAATGAACGAGCTCTGCCTCTGCAGAGAAAGTACCGTAAAGGATAGCTTTCGATGTAATATCTAGTATAATAATTTCAAAGATACCTGCATTGTCTTTGATCAAACCCATTTAAACGCAAAGAAATATCATTCCATATTTTATTAATACATGCATATAATTTATTGTAAATAACTATTACTTTTATGACATAAAATTGACTCACATAATATATCATCGGTTTTGAGGTAAAACAAAGCAAACTGTAAAAAAACCAGTTCGGATGTGGTTGAACCTGAGACGTGACAGATGTCACTGGTCACTGAATCTATTTAAAACCCGACAAGACGACGCGTTTAGTGACGATTTACCGAATGGGAAATTAAATGGGAATTACTTGTGACATTGTTATATTAATCTTAAAGGAGAATAATCAAATTCATCTTTAAAAAAATTATCACAATATAATTACAATATTACTTACTCATATGGTATTACACACAAATACCCTTATTTACTTACTGTTAGAAACAATAACACACCTATTATCTATATAAATAAAAGTAAAACTATATGCTTATCGTAAATTGTGGACAGACACGTATAGGAAATGCTTGGAAGCAATACTGGAGGCTAAAGAAAATAATGAAAAAGAAAGAACATCACTATCAAACGCAAACTCTTTGACAGTAGTATTTTACCTTTCGTCACATGAACATTTCTCAAAATTTTTGACCATAGTCATAACGTCAATGTCCCACGTTTTTTTCCTTGATTATTTTATTACTATAATGTTATAAGTGATATACATAATATTGTAACTGTTTTGATATTAATAAAGTGTAAAAATTAAAAAGTTACTTTTAAAATTAATATTCTGATAAATACCGAAATTTTCGTAGTATTGGATATAGTTTGTCCCATTGTGACCGCAGTGACTTCGAACTCATTTATTTTCATTACATTCTAAGAAGTTCTACATATGTTATAGCCTCAAAACATTGCTTATGGTCTAAACATTCATTTATAACGATTTATAGTAAAACTCGTCATAAGTTTAATCATTTCAGAAAAATAATTTAGTCCTATAAAATGTTCCAAAAGGGAATTCTTATTTCGTTACCGAATTTTGTTTCGAAAGATTTTTATATTATCAAAATAATTATTTTTTAATCTTGGCAACACTATCTGACGACATTTTACTCCGCCATTTTGTTGCAATGTCATTTCGGCGTCGACAACAGCCGCAATAGCACTGTACTCTGCCTACTGCGACAATTTACAATTTCATTCTGGATTTTGTTACCATTGTGTCAAGGTAAATTTTAAGATATTAATATTTTTATATTTTTTTTGATAGTTTATTTTATACACTACACTTGATGTTAAATTCTTGTTTTAACTGTTTGGTTTTAACCAATATTTATTTTTTTTGAAAATCTCATACGTTTATTTCGTTACTTCTATTTTTGTTACTTTCGCGTGGTAACGTATAATCGGAAAGTGGGGGTAACAAAAAAGGATTTTTAAAGCCATGTGTACATACACCTCTCAAAAATGGCATAAGATATGTTCGTGAATCTCATATAATATATATATTTTATATATTATAGGTATTTAATGTTGCTTTCATACCTTACTATAGTGTAGGTATTAAAGCAATATTAAATACCTACATAATATTTTCTTTTCTTTTCATTACGTTTAACTATATTATTAAACTTTAAAATAATAATTCGATATACAGTTTACATCGTTTTCAAATTAATATCAGGCTGTTAATAACAATCATATATTATAATATAAATTACAAAATAAAACTTTTGTTTATTTATGTATTTTTTCAAATATATTAATTCTATTATCTATAAACTGTATCTATAAACTACAATTTGGAGAATAACAAATCATCTCAAGAAATTACATGGCAAAAGTGGGAAATCCAAACCCACACTTATAAAAAACGAAGACAAAATGACGATGGACAAGAACGGCAAACTAAAAGAACAGTAAAATCAATAAAAAAGGTACTATTGCAGAGCTAATAAAAATATTTGAGGAATCTTTAAAATTATTTAAAGTTCACAGTTTTAATATATGGCACCAAACAAAAAGCTATAAAACCTGTCTTGAAAATTTGGATGATAATGAAATGGCTGTGCAATGTGACTTTTCAGAAAACTTTGAATGTAAAATGGCAGAAGTTCAAGCAATGCATTTTGGTGCCTCTAAAGTGCAAGTCATATTACATACGGGAGTCATATTTTATAAAGGCGGACAGAAGTCATTCTGTACTGTCTCCCCCTCCAATATACATCAGCCACACGCCATATGGGCCCACGTAAAACCCATTATAGTACTTGGGAAATCCTTAGTACCAAATCTCAAGATAACATTTTTTTTCTGATGGCCCTAGTTCCTAATACTGACAGAAAAATAACTTTTTTCTGATTAAGTATTTTTCATCTTTTTACAAGTTTGATATTTCGGGGTCATTTTTGAAAGTGGGCACGGTAAGGGTGTGGCTGATGCTATTGGAGGGGTTGCTAAGAGGGCTCTTGATAGGCAAATCGCCTATGGAAAAGATATTATAAACGCTACTGATGTGTACTTGACGTTTGAATCTTTTGTTAAAGCTGTAAAAGTATTTTACATATCTGAAACCGAAATCAACGGGATAAGTGAAATTATACCGGCTGGCCAAAAAACTATAAAAGGAACTATGAGTATTCATGAAGTGATTTCTCTACATGTAAATGATGAAATTCAACATCGCATCATCAGCTGTTTTTGTAATAAGAAAACCTGTTGTTACGATCCAGAAACACATAAATACCCAAATTTTTCACATTTTAGCCAGAAATCTAAAAATAATGACTCTACAGATAACCAAGCATTATTTTCAAAGTTAAACGAGTTACCAATTTTTGACACTGAGATGATAGATGATTTGCCAATATTGTGTATTGATAATGTAGATCTAGAAGAAAACGAGGCTATCGAAAATAATTCCGCTGTAAATCGCGTTGATTTTCTTATAAAACTGAGTGAAAATGATTCGAATCCAATTATGATATGCGAAATTGATGCACACAAGTTAAAAAAAGCAAAGAAAACATTCCACCTAATATTTCAATAAATTTAATAAATCCGTATCTTTCAACGTCAAAAGATCCGTATCCTTCAACGTCAAAAGATCCGTATCCTTGAACGTCAAAAGATCCGTATCATTCAACGTCAAAAGATCCGTATCCATCAATGTCTAAAGATTGGTATCCTTCAACGTCTAAAGCTCCGTATCCTTCAACGTCTAACATCCGTATTCTGCAACGTCTAAAGTTAATCGTGATCCATTTAAAAAAATCAAAATCTAATACGTATACTCATAGTCCAGCAAAAGAATCATTACTGATTCTTGTGACAAGACAAATGGCTTGCAATAAGTGCAAAAATCCCACATCATTGCATTATTTAATAAAATGTATATCTTGCAAAAAATATTATTACGATAAGTGCGCACAAGGACAAGCCTATTTCGATTCATCATCATCATCATTACAGCCCTTCACAAGTCCACTGCTGAACATAGGCCTCCCCCAAGTAATGCCACAAAGCACGGTCCTGAGCCACCTGCATCCATCGACTTCCTGCATGTCTTACCAGGTCGTCACTCCATCTAGTGGGGGGTCGCCCTACACTACGCCTACCGGTACGAGGCTGCCACTCGAGAACCTTTCTTCCCCATCGGTTATCGGTTCTTCGAGCTATATGGCCGGCCCATTGCCACTTCAGCTTACTAATCCGTTGGGCTATGTCGGTCCTCTGGTTTTACTGCGGATATCCTCATTTCTGAGTCTATCACGCAGTGAAACTCCGAGCATAGCCCTCTCCATAGCTCGCTGAGCGACCTTGAGCGTCCTCATACGGTCAGCGGTGAAGGATCACGTCTCAGATCCGTAAGTCATCACTGGCAACACGCACTGGTTATACACTTTAGTTTTCAGAGATTGAGGTATACCTGACGAGATGTGTCGTAATTTCCCGAACGCTGCCCAGCCGAGTTGAATCCGTCGATTGACCTCTCGGTCGAAGTTGGACTTACCTAGTCGGACTATTTGTCCCAGGTAAACGTACTCGTCAACAACTTCGAGCATAGTGCTCCCAACAACTACCGGCATAGGTGTGACATGGACATTAAACATGATCTTTGTTTTGTCCATGTTCATCTTAAGACCTATCCGTACTGGACTGGAAAGGATCCGTATCCTTTCCAGTCGCTTGAAAACGTCTTCCAACGCAGCGGTGAAGAGTTTCGGGGATATAACATCACCCTGTCTTACACCTCTCTGCAGTTGGATAGGTTTCGTACTCTGGTTCTGTACTCGGATAGCCATCGTAGCCCTACTATACAAACACTTCAGCACTTCAATATACCGACAGTCAACTAGGCACCGCTGAAGAGACTGTAGCACCGCCCAAATTTCGCAGGAATCAAAGGCTTTCTCATAGTCCACATACGCCAGGCAAAGTGGCAAATTGTACTCTTCGGACTTCTGTACAATTTGCCGAAGGGTATGTATGTGGTCTATGGTACTGAAGCCTTTTCGGAAACCGGCTTGTTCGGGAGGCTGGAAGTCGTCGAGTCTGCGTGCGAGACGATTCGTAATGACTCTCGAAAACAGCACGTAGACGCGGCTCAGAAGGGAAATCGGTCTGTAGTTCTTCAAGAGAGCGTTGTCGCCTTTCTTAAAGAACAAGACCACCGCGCTTCTGCTCCACGCCTCCGGAGTAGTGCCACCATGGAGGACGGAATTGAAGAGCTTCTGAAGGACTTCAAGTACCGGTGTTCCACCCTTCAGAAGAAGCTTTCAGAAGCTCCGCTGTAATTCCATTCTCGCCCGGGGCCTTGCCGTTTTTAAGGTGGTGGAGAGCCATTGTAATCTCGCTCAGACTGCTGTCCGGGATATCATCGGAATAGTGTCGGATAAGACTTGCTCTTGGATCGTTACTCACACTTGCGTGTGGCTCCAACGATGATGTGTACAGCTGCCCATAGAACCTCTCAATCTCACTCAGAATCTCAGGTGTCCCGGAAACGATGTTGCCACACTCAGTATTCAGCCTTGACAGTTGGCTCTTTCTGGCAGACGATCTCTGGCAAAGACTTCGGAGCCCTGGTTCCGCTCGATCGCTTCTTTAATACGAGAAGTATTAAAGTTGCGTAAGTCTCGCCGCATGCATCTGGAGATCTGTCTGTTCAGTTGCCTGTATGCTGTCAAATCTGTTGACGATTGCAGCCTCATCTCCCGTCTAACAGCCATGAGATTAAGAGTGTGATCGGAGAGTTTTGTGTTCTTCTGCGGCGGGTCTTGCAGAACTTAGCTCCGACCGCATGGACAGTTTCCACGAGCTTGTCATTCATATCGTCCACTGCATTGCAATCCTCTAGGTACTGAAAACGGTTTTGTAACTCGAGCTGAAAGGTTTCGGGATTCTGGATTAGAGCACGAGGGGGGACGGAGCGTTGACTTCATTAGACGAGACCTCTCCAACTTAACATTTAGGTTCAGTGTGCCTCTAACCATTCGGTGATCGCTGCCAGTTTTCACCCTTGCGATCACTGAGACATCACTGAATAGTTGACGTCTGGTCGTTATAATGAAGTCAATCTCATTTTTTGTCGAACCGTCGGGGCTCAATCAGGTCCACTTCCTGTGGGGCCGCTTCTGGAAGAAAAAGTTCATCATAAAGAGTCCCTCTTTCTCCATAAAGTCGGCCAGCTGCTGGCCCCTTCGGTTCCGTTGCCCTACTCCAAATTTCCCCACCTTCAGCTCACCGCTTTCTCTTGTGCCTAGTTTTGCGTTGAAGTCTCCCATCAACACCGTGTGTGTTTTGGAGGAATGCATGGCTCTGGAAATATCCTCATACATTTCCTCCACCTCCTTATCGGGATGTGCAGAGGTTGGTGCATAAACCTGTATGACCTTCAGCGAATACCGTTTGGTGATTCTGAGTATCAGGTACGCGACCCTCGTCGACACACTCCCAATCTTTACAACGTTGTTGACGAGAGACTTGTGGACGATAAATCCGACACCTCCTTGGGACAGATGGTCGCCCTCCCGGTGGTAGAACAAGTTGCCGGACTCGAGGATTGCCGTATCCTCCCCCTCTCTTCGGACCTCGGATAATCCAATAATATAACAGCGCAACTTGTCTACCTCTTCTTCCAGCTCCAGTATCTTCTCGTCAGTCCTCAGAGTGCGTGCGTTATATGTTGCCAGGTCGAGTCGTCGTAGGTGGCAACCGAACCTCCACCGGAGATTCTTAGCACCCCCTGCCCCGCCGTTACCATGGTCACCACCGTAGCCAGGAATAGCGGGGCCGCCGGGGACTGGGGGCCGTTTTTTTGCGTAGTTATTCATGGGGGGATATTTGCCATAGTTGCCACGCTTGGCGAGCGGGTTGGCAACCGCAGTTTTTTATTATAACACAGTTGTTATCAGAAAGATGCTGCTGCCCATCTCCTGCCTGTCTCCCTCTGTCGCCTCTTACGACACCCACGGGAAGATATGGGGTAGTGGATATTCTCAACCGCCACTACACGGCATACCGCCACTACACGGCATTCTATTTCGATTACATATGTGATTTTTGTTTTGAAGGTTATTAAATTGATGTACCACTAAACTGAGTCGGATCCTTATGTAGGTGTGCGGGGTGCAAGAAGACATGACGTTTGATAAAACAGCATTCGATTCCATTAGTAGGGACTTGCTTAGGCTGTTTATTGTAGTAATTTTTTCATATGCGTTGTTTCTTGACTGATTAATCATAACTATTGGAATAATTTTAAGTGTACGTGAGATTTTAAAAAAAATGTTTTTTTTTACCATAAGAAAATATTGATTGTTATATTTTTTGATTTATGAATAAGTACATTAAGAAGAGTCAAAGTTCACGTAAAATAGCAGATTTTCAGAGGTCTTTACTGGATTCATTTTACGCAAAATTAATTTATTACAATAGAACCCTAGATAATATTCAAAAGATATCTGTGTTTTCAAAAGATCCGATAAAAATGTGTAATAACGTCACATAAGAGCGGTGTATGAAAAACAGTGAAAATGTACGTCACCACCAAAAAATATTACTGATTGTTATTAATTAATAAGTTTATATATGCTTAAAGCAATTTAAATGAATGTTTTGTTTTTATTATTTTGGAAGTATAATTACTAAATCTTTTATTTTGTAATATTTTGTAATTTTTAATACTTACTTTTGTTTCCATTTTATGATAGTGAGTCAAGTGTGTGTGCTAGGCCTTATATTTCCGATTATGTTACCAACACTTCTTTTTTTGTTACTGTCCCAAAATAGTGCTGATAATTATACTCTATAACTTCCTTTTTTCTTCAAATTTAAACACAAAAAGCACTTGATTAAAAGATTAATGAAAGAATTTTTTTTATAAATATGTATAATGGTATCCTTCTTTTTTATTCAAGAAAATGAAACTTTATTACTAGAAAGTGTTCAAATAGTAACAAAAATTAGTAGTATTGCTAAAAAACAATTTACTTTGTTTGTTTTCACAGTTTTTCTTTTGTAAATATTTTGTTTGATTTATGATCTATACAGTAAAATATAAATTCATAAAAAAATCGTGTATTATTTTAAGATATTCACACAATTCCAAGTAACAAAATAAGAACTTTTGTTATATGCCCCTAGCAACATTTTACGGGTTTTTTGTATAAAAAACCTAATTAAAACAAAAAACAAACAGAAATTTATAATCTGAATACGTTTAGCTAATTATATTTAGAATCATATATCCTTAATATACAGATTTTAATTTTAGACGAATTTTAAGACTCTGGTCAAAAAATTTGAGAAATGCTAACATATTGCTGACAGTCCTGTTCCCTCACCAAAACCCATATTAGGAAACTAGAAATTGTCACGCCATGGAGAGTAGCATGATGGGAAAAAGATTATCCGACAGAGTAAAAACTACATTATATAAAGAAACATACAAGAACAAAAGATGTGACAGTCACAATAAAGAAACTTAAATGGAAATGGACATGACATACGTTTAGGGGAATAGAAAAATGGATCAAAACAATAATGTACTGGTTCACAAGTTACAAGAAAACGATAAGAGGTTGACCATTCAAGAGATGGGTCATCAAAGCAGTAGCCTGAAACATATGGACCAGAACAGCTGATAATAGATGGAGACAATTGGCGCACTTTTTTTAAAGAGGAACAATTCATTCATACATTATTTTCGTGCAACTTTAACTAGGTACTGATGCAGCGCACGCAGTGTTAGCTTTCTGACTTAGTTGCCGAATATATTTATATATTTTAGCCATAATTAATAAGTATATATAATATATAGCTTATGTCCATCTAGAATAATGTCATAATGTGTCTTTTAAATAGTGAAAGTATTTTTCAAAATGGTGCGGTGGTTTCAGAGATTACCCTATAGCCCTATACATATACACAAACTTACAAAATTTGCACTCTCTCTTTATAATATTATATTCTATAAGAACTTTAAGTAGAGATTTCGTGAAAGGTATCAATTAAAGACGTGTTGCTAAGTTTAGGTGTTTAATCATAACTGTAGACGAATCGCGTGGACTACACTCCACTTGTTTAAAATGATCGATGACATAACAATGGTAGGTACTACCACAATACAAGAATTCATCTTAATATACAGGGTGTTAGTGTAAACACCGTTATCCTTGAAACCAGTGGTTTGGTTTCACTTATATAGAACGTAAATTCAATGAAAAATAACAACATTTTTTTTAGTAAGATCTCAATTTTTCCTTAATTCCTCAATTTTTGCCTGTCCTAAGCCAGAATGAAAGTATGAAGGAAAAGATACATCACAGGTTATATGTACCTATTGAGTTTTTATTGGAATGTTGTGTAGGTAGCTAGCGCGGGCGGCGATCTTTACAGTGATTACGTCACTCGGGCGCATAGGGTATCCATGTATTTACGGACGGTGTCGGACAGAAACTTTTTAAATTTTATGAAAGAAAATAGCGTTTTTTTTTTTAAATTCGGTAAAATATTTTTATATTAAAGCCTACTAAACCTATGGTTTTAGTGATAACGGTATTTACACTTACACCTTGTATATAAATTACGTGTCACGTTGTTTGTCCGCGATGGACTCCTAAACTACTTAACCGATTTTAATTAAATTTGCACACCGTGTGCAGTTTGGTCCAACTTGAGAGATAGGATAGTTTTTTTGCCCATGAGTGACCCACAATTTTTTTTTGTTAATTTATGGATTTTTGGATTTTATGGAGATTTGACAAAGGGTTGTCGAAAAGGGCAGAACAACGTCTACCTGGCAAGTTAGTATATAATATATACTGGGGTACTACTTTGTAAAAACCATATTTGCGATGATATTTTATCTTAAAAAAGAAATTACTTGTGGACGTGTAACCTATAATTAATATTTATTTAATATTCATTTATTAATAAAAAAATTAATAATAAAAATTTGTAAACTGTATTTAACTTGCAACCGTCCATTAATATAAAACACCGATAACTAATAAAAATATAATATAAAGGCTTTTTTGCCTTGACACACTTCACTAACTATTGAAAGAGATATGGTGGCCACACACGGTCAGTTAAACTGATCATTCCAACTGATCAGTTCTAACTAAAACTGTTGATATTTTTTAAAATATCGGATTTTCGATATATCCATAAATAAACTTAAATGTAAAACTCCGATATTAATATATTTAAAAAAATATCAACAGTTTTAATTAGAACTGATCAGTTGGAATGATCAGTTTAACTGACCGTGTGTAGCATCCATAACATTGGAAATATAACAAAATTCACAGCTCATTCAGTCACTATAATTTCAGTAATTATTTCGTTGGCAATACTTCTAAAATTCTTTTGCGACTATTTAACCAAAGACAAAAATGATTAAAATTGCAGTTTTCTCTTCCCGTATATAATATATAAGTGGCAGCAAACTAGCTTACTTAGCCTTTCAGTTAACAGCCTAGCATTTCACTAAACGCTAGGAGCCTGAATTATATTCACAGCTCATGCGTTTCAGCCGATGCATCTAATACAACATTTCATGCCAAATTATGCAATATGTGCTATATTACATAAATATATACGCAACTTTAGGGTGGCCCAAAGGTAGGGCTGCCATCCGTCCGGGTTTCTCCGGATTTGTCCTAGTTTGGAAGACGTCCGGGGAGAGTCCGAGCGGGGTTTAAATTGCACTCAAAACGCTTCCGGTCCTGGGGGCAGGTTTTAGAGATGGCAACCCTACCCAAGGGCAAACTCAGCCGCATCTTAACCTACTGTTGCTTTAGTAAAAAGCTAGGCTGTCAACTAAAAGGCAAATTAAGCTAGTTGGCTGCGAAATATAGATTAATGTATATAATATACCACTGATTTATTCACTCATCACGAGATCTCAAAAACTATGACGCCCGATTGACTTGAAATTTAGCTCCTCCTTTTTCGACGTACTAAGAACGGATTTTTGAAAATTCAACATCTAAAAGGGTGAAATAGGGTGCTTCAGTTTGTATGAATATTTTATTTTACGGGGCGATCGAGTCGAAACTTACTGAAATAAAAATTTTAACAAAATCCGTAAAAATTTGTATATCAAAGGTTGTTCAATTTTGTAAGGAGAAAAATAATTAGTTTTTAATTTGTAAACTGGGGCAAATACTCTTGATTAAAAGTAATAAAGTAACCACCCACCTTTTATTTTTTCAAAAATTAACGCTTGAGGTTTCAAAACAGGGGTGCAAAGTTTATATGATAAATATTTTATTTAGAACCCCAGCCAAAAACCACTCGAAAAAAGTTTACCAATTTTTATATTATTGATGTTGATAAACATTTTGTTGATTTAAGGCATACACGATCAAAACTAAAAATAAATAAAAGTCATATAATAAATATAATATTTTCTTACTGAGCACATTTTTTGTAAAAACAAAACTATCAATACCAAAGCGACAAACTCGTTTATCGATCAGTGTCCTTTTTTAAACATTAATGACACTACATGTAAACTGCATCCGTGCAAAGCCGGGGCGGATCGCTAGTATAAATTATGGATTATGTATAACTTTATAATATCTATATACATATAAAAAAAATTGAAAACTTTGTGAATATCGTAATTACCAACTTCTTTTAAGCACAGGGTGTGCATGCTATTCAGACATTCTCAAAAATTTTGTATCTCTGTACAAATTAATCTTCGAATTTGCCGAACCTATTGTGATGAAACTTCACGAACAGATAGAAAGCAATACAAAGAATAATGTAGGCTATATTTTATCTGAATAACATTGATAAATATGTAGTAATAAAACCTATAAAATAAATGATTTTTGACGATTATCCCATAAACTATACTTAAGAGATATAAAAAAGTTTCAACCAAAACTTTGTTTTTTGTACACTTCATCTTCTATCTCTCAAAGTTGTGATGCAAAATGACATAAAATGCAAATTAATACAACAAATCTACGAGTGCTAAAACTTTGAGTATTGAATACTCAAAGGCGTTAAAGGATAAGGTGATAACTTTTTTTGCATTTAAAAAAAATCATATTGCACATAGTTTTCCAGATAATAGGAAAAATTGAGTTTTAAGTGTTTTAGGAACATTAACAAAAATCATATGATCATGCCCTTTTTAATCGAAATAGCTATACAAAATATAATCAACATTTCATATATTTCGATTCTGTATTTCATAATATTTATTTAATTGTTCAAAACTATAATCAATCCACCCACTCGCTTTATTCTTTTTATTAGTAAACTTTAGCGCACAGATGATCACACTCGGAAATAACAGTCGGGAGTTGACAAACTCAACATTTGTCTGCAATATGTTTTTTGATAAGTAAGTACAACCAGTCCGTTCTACTGTTGTTGCATCAGCTAACGATTATGATTACAGACAGTTCATCTGAATACACGTCAAGTGAAGATACGAGTGATGATTGTACCGAATAAAAATAAAGTTCTTATATAATATTGAAAATAAAGTTCTTATACAATATTGAAAATCAAGTTTTATCTTTTGAATAAGTACGTACTTATTCGGTGTCGTCATCACTCGAATCTTTATATGTGTCATAAATTAATGTTTTTTGTTGTTAAATGAATAAAGTACTTTATAACAATAGATGATTTTTCTTCTACAGCGATCTTTTACATAACTTTTTAATAATAGTTAATAAATATATATTATATCAATCATTAAAAAAATAATAAAAAATCATTATAAATAAAGAAAGTACTACATATAAAATGTGTCTATATATTAAAGGTTTGTAACCCCTGGTTAAACGACCGAAAGGTCATTCATTGGCCGTTTGTCTTATGTCGCCTCTACACGTTGGCCAACACAGTGGCGAATGGAGTGGCGAACATAATGGCCGAGAGTTGGTGACGGCGTCCACACGTTGGAAGGTCGTTCAGTTTACTTCGGTTCGGGCCAATGTGCGGACGAATTTATTTTATTTTAGACGACGGCTCCGTGGCGCAGTGGCTTGGCAATGAGTGGCTGTGCCAGGGGTCGCGGGTTTGAATCCCGCACGGAACAAGTATTTGTATATCCTACAAATAATTGTTTCGGGTCTGGATGTGTGTCCTTGTGCAATTTATGTTTGTAAGTAGCCTCCGTGACACGGGAGAAAATCCGAGTCTGGGGCTAACGTTTTTATAAAATAATTATAAAAGAATAGTGAATATTAATGGTGCTGTAAATAGATATACGATATTCGATTAGCTTTATTTATTCTTGACATGCATCAGAAACTGGAATAAATACCATTAATTAGAACTTAACTTATTTTAAAGTTAAAGGAGTTATAATCTATTAGTCTATGTTTTAAAATTGGGTTTTGTTTTTAAAGTTTAGCAAAACATGTACTTGCTTTTCTATCAGACATTTGATGTATATAAAAAACACCTTATAATTTTATTTGGTAATTTAATTATTTTTTGAGAAAGACAAAAACAATAGCAATAAATATAATTAACACTGACTTAATAATAGGTACTAATTATAACTTAGAACATAAATGAAAAACTCATGACAAGGAAAGTGGCTCAGGACCATGCTTTGCGGCATTCTTTGGAGGAGGATGTTTAGTAGTGGACTTGTGAAGAGCTGTAATGATGATGATAATTCGAAAACTTGCACGATTAAATTATAAGAAATCGACGCTTTTTTATATAGGATAGAGTTACAAACGAGAACACAGTTCACCAGATGGTAAGTGGTTGCTGTGGCCCATAGACATCTACATCTATCCTCGATTACGAATCAAAATGCAGATGCGTTGTCACCCGTGAGGACTAAGATGAAATGCCTCGTTTCCTTTAAAAAGTGTCTCTGGTTCTCTACTCTCACTATACGAAACACAGCATCATTAAGCTACTATTTTACATTGATATTCTGTGAGAGCGTGGTCCTTCCCCGGTCGAACCGACCCATTCGTGCTACAACTATACTTCTAATATAACTGCATGGTTCTACCACGTATAAACGACGTACTTCATTTTTTTTTTCATTTTAAAATTGTTCTCGTAATAATCTGATTGTAAATAAATGTTCATTATTTTTTTTTATAAATAGCTTATCGATTAAAACAAATGTTTAAAAATAATTAAATCGCGCTAATTAAAGTAGTAGGAATGTTTAAAGTTGAAATTGCCACTAAAAAGGCTGCTAATTGGGTCATCCACCCTACAAAGCGTGAATATAAAATTTTAATCAGATGCGTGTAATCACTCTGGGAGCTTGTAGCAAACTAAACTCGCGGCCAACGTGTGGACGCGGCGACCAAACTCTGCCAACAATCCTTTGATCTTTTGTAAAAAACCGACACCACACGGATCTCGCGCCAACTTGCGGGCCATCGTTCCAATACATACCAATGAAGCCCAAACACCCCGTCTACACGTTGGCCAATGCTATTGGCCACTACATTCGCCACTGTGTTGGCCAACGTGTAGAGGCGCCGTTATGTCGCCTCTACACGTTGGCCAACACAGTGGCGAATGTAGTGGCCAATAGCATTCGCCAACGTGTAGACGGGGTGTTTGGGCTTCATTAGTATGTATTGGAACGATGGCCCGCAAGTTGGCGCGAGATCCGTGTGGTGTCGGTTTTTTACAAAAGATCAAAGGATTGTTGGCGGAGTTTGGTCGCCGCGTCCACACGTTGGCCGCGCGTTTAGTTTGTTACAAGCTCCCAGAGTGATTACACGCATCTGATTTAAATTTTATCTTCAAGCTTTGTAGGGTGGATGCCCCAATTACCAGCCTTTTAGTGCCAATTTCAATTTTAAACATTTCTACTACTTTAATTAGCGCGATTTAATTATTATTGAACATTTGTTTTCATCAATAAGCTATTTATCAAAAAAATTATTAACGTTTTTTTACAATCAGATTATTACGAGAACAATTTTAAAATGAAAAAAAATGAAGCATGTCGTTTATACGTCGTAGAACCATGCAATTATATTAGAAGTATAGTTGCAGCACGAAGGCCGGCTCGACCGGGGAAGGACCACGCTCTCACAGAATATCAGCGTAAAATAGTAGCTTAATGATGCTGTGTTTCGTATAGTGAGTGTAGAGAACCAGAGACCCTTTTTAAAGGAAACGAGGCATTTCATCTTAGCCCTCACGGGTGACAACGCATCTGCATTTTGATTCGTAATCGAGGATAGATGTAGATGTCTTTGGGCCACAGTAACCACCTACCATCAGGTGCACTGTGTGCTCGTTTGTCACACTATCCTATAAAAAAAACGTCGATTTCTTATAATTTAATCGTGCAAGATTTCGAATCATCATCACCATTACAGCTGTTCACAAGTCCACTACTGAACATCCTCCTCCACAGACTGCCGCAAAGCATGGTCCTGAGCCACTTTGCTCGTCATGTTTTTCATTTATGTTCTAAGTTATAATTAGTACCTATTATTAAGGCAGTGTTAGTTATATTTATTGCTATTGTTTTTGTCTTTCTCAAAAAATAATTAAAACCAAATAAATTATAAGGTGTTTTTTATATACATCAAATGTCTGATAGAAATGCAAGTACATATTTTGCTAAACTTTAAAATCAAAACCCAATTTTAAAACATAGACTAATCGATTATAACTCCTTTAACTTTAAAATAAGTTAAGTTCTTATTAATGGTATTTATTCCAGTTTATGATGCATGTAAAGAATAAATAAAACTAATCGTATATCGTATATCTATTTACAGCCCCATTAATAACCACTATTATTTTATAATTCTTTTATAAAAACATTAACCCCACACTAGGATTTTCTCCCGTATCACGCAGGCAGTTTACAAACATAAATTGCACAAGGACATACATCCAGACCCGAAACAATTATTTGTAGGATATACAAGTACTAGTTCCGTGCGGGATCAAACTCGCGGCGCCCGGCGCAGCCACTCATTGCTGAGCCACTGCGCCACGGTGCTTATAAATTCGTCCGCACATTGTCCGCTGCGCCCTCCTTTCTGCCAAGGAGGGTCGCGTTCGTATACGGCTTAGAGATCTCTAGTCAGATCGTTAAGCCAATTACCAAAAGGTTGAGTTTAGTGGGTAAAAGTCTCCACATAACCACGCAGCCGGCTGCGTGGTATGCTATGAGCATTCTCAACCTCCCTCCCCCCGCTTTCCGGAGGGTTGCCCATATTTGCTTCGGGCGCAAAAAAAAAAAGCCCGAACCGAAGTAAACTGAACGACTTTCCAACGTGTGGACGCCGTCACCAACTCTCGGCCAATATATTCGCCACTCCATTCGCCACTGTGTTGGCCAACGTGTAGAGGCGACATTAAACGATTTGGCACGTACTATAGAGAGGGTTATGGTGGCTTTTCTGAATCCACGACCCATTGTTGTCCTATAGATCTTTCTTCACTTACTTACTCGTGTTGTGGATGTTTTGTTTCTTTATTTATTTTATTCGGTTTTTGACGAAATTGAAATGCGTTATTGAGTTTCTTTCACTTTATAGATGCTTTTAACATCTGGAGAAAATACAACGACCCCTGTCCCCTTCTCTTACTTTCTAGTACGAGACAACGTTGTTTTACAATATCGAATGACTCATTACTGTATCAATAAAGCTCATTCACACAGGCATGCTAATACGCGATGATATTTCCACAAACCTTTACAATTATTGCGGAAATTTTATCCGTTTTATACGTGGTAGAGCCACGCTGCAGCTGTTATGGTTGTAGCATGAATGGGTTGGCTCGACCGGGGAAGGATCGCGCTCTCACAGAATACCAGCGTAAAATAGCAGCTTAATGCTGCTGTGTTTCGTATGGTGAGTGTTGAGAACCGGAGACCCGTTTTACTGGAATCGCAACATTCCATCTCAGTCCTCAAGGGTGACAGACAACGCATCTGCATTTTGATTCTTAATCGAGGTTAAATGTTGTCTATAGGCCACAGCATCCAATTACCACCAAATAAAGTGTGTGCTCGTTTGTCACCCTTATTCTATAGAAAAAAATTATAATATATTATATATAGCTACTACAATTTTTCGCGTCGTATATCTATTTACAACCCCACTTATTCACTATTATTTTATAATTCTTTTATAAAAACTTTCTCAAAAATAATTAAATTACCAAATAAATTATAAGGTGCTTTTATATACATCAAATGTCTGATAGAAATGCACGTACATATTTTGCTAAACATTAAAATCAAAACCCAATTTTAAAACATAGACTAATCGCTTATAACTCCTTTAACTTTAAAATAAGTTAAGTTCTTATTAATGGTATTTATTCCAGTTTATGATGCATGTAAAGAATAAATAAAGCTAATCGTATATCGTATATCTATTCACAACCCCATTAATATCCACTATTATTTTATAATTCTTTTATAAAAACGTTAACCCCACACTAGGATTTTCTCCCGTATCGCGCAGGTAGTTTACAAACATAAATTGCACAAGGACACACATCCAGACCCGAAATAATTATTTTCAGGACATACAAATACTTGTTCCGTGCGGGATCAAACTCGCGGCGCCCGGCGCAGCCACTCATTGCTGAGCCACTGCGCCACGGTGCTTATAAATTCGTCCGCACATTGGCCCGAACCGAATCACACAGCGTACTATCAGATAGCTAGAGCCCTCCGCATAGACGCTATCACCCACACTCCCCCCTCTCTCCCGTCCCGACGGCACAGTTGCCTTCGAGGACGAGGAAAAGGCTGAGTGCTTTGCAGATAGCATTGCCGCTCAATGTTCTCCTAGTTCTCAACCCGTCGACCCCTCACACGTCCAGGCAGTGGAGGATGAGGTCCGCCGCCGGAACTCACCCCCTACGGCCTCCGAACCTATCTCTGTGTCCAATGATGAGATTCCATCCCTCATCAAAGGACTTAAGCCTAAAAAGGCTCCGGGCGCGGATGGCATCTCCAACCAAGCCCTAAAACACTTTCCCGAGCAGGTGTTAACCTTTTTATCTATTATCTTCAACGCCTGCTTCAACCTTAGTTATTTTCCCACTACGTGGAAAGAGGCAACTGTGATTGGAATTCCCAAGCCAGGCCAGCCTCTCAACCTCCCCCTCCAGCCATCGCCCCATTAGCCTCCTCAAGGCAATGGGCAAGCTCTTCGAAAGAGTCATCCAAACTCGTATGAGGCGCTACCTGTTTCCCACAGACGGCGACCCTCTTATCATTCCCCATCAATTCGGCTTCCGAGCCAAACACTCATGTCCCCAACAAGTCCACCGCATTGTGGAATATATCCTCAACGGTTTCTATCCTCGTCGTCATAAGACCATCGCGGTCTTTTTCGATATAGCTAAAGCTTTCGATAGAGTCTGGCACACAGGCCTCATTTACAAGCTCTATAAAATAGGTCTCCCCGATCGTCTAGTTCGTCTCGTGGCCTCCTATTTAAAACATCGTACCTTTCGTTTTAGACACGAAGGCACGCTTTCTTCACAGCGAACTATCAAGGCTGGTGTCCCTCAGGGCTCAGTACTTGCTCCTCTGCTGTACATCCTGTTCACCAACGACATTCCCATCCCGTCGAAAGGTGTTCAACTCTCCCTCTTCGCAGACGACACTGCTATCTACTGCAAAGGTGTCTCACTACCCTTCATACGGAACAAGATCCAAAAGTCAGTTGATGACCTAGGAGCTTGGTTCAAAAAATGGCGCATCGATGTGAACCCGGAGAAGAGCTCCGCCGTTCATTTCGATTATAAACGACGCCGCCTCAAAAACACTCCACCAATACGTATGCTAGGGACCCCTGTCCCCTGGCATACGTCCGCCAAATATTTAGGTGTCACTCTAGACACAGGGCTCACTTTCAGGCCACACGTCAAAAGAGTAACCCGTCACGCACGATTTTATCTGAGTAGGCTCAACAGTATGCTGGGCCGACACAGTAAAATGTCCCTCCGAAACAAGCGCACCCTTTACAAGGTCTGTATACGACCCGTCATGTCCTACGCGGGCCTCGTCTTTGCCTACGCAAACCCGAATATTTTAAATGAACTCCAAATAGTTCAGAACCTCTTCTGTCGTCGAGCTGCGAACGCACCGTGGTACGTCCGTAATGCCGACCTTCATCGGGACTTAGAGCTCCCAACAATTCAACAATTTTTTAAAAAACTCTCTGAGAACTTCTTCAAAGCCTCAGAGTCGCACCCAAACCATTTAATTCGTGAGGCAGCTTCTTATGCAGCCCCACCCCCCTCTCGCTATCGTGTCCGCAGGCCGAGAAACTCTCTCTCGGACCCGCCTAATAAACTTTCAAACGACCTGAACTGTCTCCTGGCGGCTCAGGCCAACTCTAATTAAATAAAATTATTGTAATAACCAACATTAATTTGCCTTCGTAGGCACTCCCTCAGCGGCACTTAGCCGCCTGCGCCCTCTTTTCCCAAAAGAGGGTCGCTCATGATAAGGCACAATAGAGCTTAATCAGCCGGTTTCCTGTCCCCAAAGGCGGTTTTTTAGAGGGTATCACTTAGGGTCCCCGGTAGGACAGTGAGCCCCTCATAACCACGATAGACCGGCTATCGTGGTATGCGTAATGCATTTTCCGCCTCCCTACGTATAGGGTAGCCCTTTAATTGCTTCGGGCGCAAAAAAAAAGCCCGAACCGAAGTAAACTGAACTACCTTCCAACGTGTGGACGCCGTCACCAACTCTCGGCCAATACGAGGGTGGATTGAAAAGTACTCGGCCTAACCAAGAAAATAAACACATACTAAATCAGTTATATTTTTATATTTCTACATAATCACCATCAAGTTCAATACACTTTTGCCACCTCCCCTTCCAAGCATTTAGACCGTTGAAAAAAAATGATTCTTCCTTAGAGTCAAAATATGCGTCTACAGCTGCTTTGACCTCGTCGTTTGTCGAAAATCTTTGACCTCCCAAGTGCTTTTTTAGGTTAGGGAACAGAAAGAAGTCTGATGGTGCCAGATCAGGTGAATACGGCGGATGCGGTAACAGTTCAAAGCCACAGTTGTGAATTTCAGCCATTGACTGTACTGACGTGTGAACACGGGCGCTATCTTGATGAAACAGGACTTTTCTTCTGAGCATTCCTCGACGTTTTTCTTTTATTTCCTCTCGTAAACGACGTAGTAAGGTGCAGTAGTAATCAGAGTTTATAGTTTGACCCCTTTCAAGATAATCAATCATAATCACACCTTTCGAGTCCCAGAATACTGAAGCCATCACCTTATTTGCCGACAAAATCGACTTAGCCTTTTTAGGGGGTGGTGAACCAGGTCTTCTCCACTGTTTTGATTGTTGTTTTGTTTCCGGTGTACAGTAATGAACCCATGTTTCGTCCATAGTAACAAAACGATTCAAAAAATCATCTGCATCGGCTTCAAATAACTCCAAACAGTCGCGTGAAATAGTCAATCGCGTCCTTTTTTGTTCAACTGAAAGCAGTCGCGGAACCCACCTCGAAGACACCTTGTGGAAACCCAACTCGTTGACAATGATGTTTTGAGTTCGTTCATAAGAGATGCCTATAATCTCGGCTATCTCTCTAATTTTTAATCTGCGGTCTCCCATTATTAAATCAGGTACTTTTTTAATATTTTCGTCAGTAGTTGACGTCGAAGGCCTTCCAGAGCGGGGTTCATCTTTCACACTCTCTCTACCACGCTTAAATTTTGCTATCCATTTTTTGACGGATGAATATGACAGAGCACAATCGCCTAATGTACTGACCATGTCATCATGGATGGCTTTTGATGATAGCCCCTTCTTATGGAGGTACTTAATGACGGCACGCTGCTCGATTTGCTCCATTCGCGGAAATTATGTCCGATTACTTTGTTAATAAATTTATAAAATCACAACTAATTATCGCACACGTTTCGAACTTCACACAATGAACTAGTCTGAACTGAACTAAATAATGTGGGTAGATTTGATTTTTTACAATTTAATGGATCTGTGTTAGGCCGAGTGCTTTTCAATCCACCCAGGTATATTCGCCACTATATACTCGCCACTGTGTTGGCCAACGTGTAGAGGGGACATCAGACATTCAGCGAACGATGGAGAAAGCTGAGCTCGGAATAACCCTTCAAGAATATCCACAGCAGCACACGAGCAACTAACACACAGCATAGCGAATCGAATCGATACAAAGCGATAAACGATGGGAAGTGGTTCTCGACCTGATGAAACATACAGTATTTCATGGCGATCTATGGGGGAGAGTATTGTTTTAACTTCATCACGGCCTATATATATATATATATATATATATATATATATATATATTACAACACGTAACATAATTAACGCACTTTGAGAAAGTAGTTTGTTCAGAATCGTTTACTGAATTGATTCCCATTATTTTTAATATAAGTAATTTTTTATCCCAAAAATAATTAAAACTACGTAAATTACAGTCACACTAAATCTGTACAGTCAAAACAAACTGAAATGAACCGTAACTTAAGGCAATAAGACTTTTACGAGTGCAGTTTTATTTGTATTATTACTCAGTCTATCATGAAAGAAAAATGAACTTTATTTCAAGCACGTTAAAGTCTTTGCGTTCGTGGATTTGTACTGGGACCACAACATTCTTCCGGAATTAGTATAACTAATTTGATAAATAATCAGTGCATAATAATGTTTAACTTAAAATTCAGTGTATGTTTTATGATTATAACATAATATACTAATTGTGGTGTCTGAGGGTGTGCGTTAATTACGTTACATATTGTATAGGTATAGTATAGTTACAGCCTATATACGTCCCACAGCTGGGCACAGGCCTCTCCTCATTTCTGAGAGGGTTTTAGGACAAGAATAGAAGTGTCCGCCGCGCTGCCTCAATGCGTGTTGGCGAACTTCACACGTCTTCGAAATATTTTTTTCCTTATTCCTCAGGATTGGTAAATCAGCACCTAAAATTGCAATTAACAATTTCATTGGTGCCGGCGGGGATCGAACCCGGGTTACTCGCGTTCTGTATATTCACAGGGAGCGTTAACCATCTGAGCTACCACGGCTCTTGCTTTATCAATCTCATGCTTTATCTGTATGGATGTAACAAACTCGACTATGGTTAATGACAGACAAAACCGATCCCGCAATATCTAACTGCCACAGCCAGAATCTATTTGGGTGAACTTGTAAAGGGATATGATGATGATGATGATGAAAATGATGCCGTTGGTGGTGATGGTGATGATGATACGTCTAATAATCTACCTGTCTTGATGAGTGCGACGTGAATCAGTCAGTGAGGGATAAAAATGGCTTTTTTCAGATTTCAATAACTCAAGAACTATTAATTAGGTTTATTCATGAAATGGGATTCTAGGAATTTAAGGAGTCTTAAATTTTGCGTTATGGAGGGTTCGAGTACTAGTAAAGTGCGTCGTCGTCGAATGTATGTATGAATATGGCTGACACACTAACGAGTGTCTAAATATCGCTAAAGTAGAATAACTTTGGACTTAGTCTTCTAGTCTTAGTCAGGCAGCAACTGCTTCCTGATAACAACACAATAATAATAAAAACTGCGGCTATCAATTCTCCTGCCAAACGTAGCAACAGTGGCAAATACTCCCCCATATGAAGAAATCTGTCCGTGGATATCTAAGTTCTGCGGTCGACTTTTTATAATGATTCATTACAGAATGAATGAATGAATAAATAAATAAAACAACTATTCAAGAGATTACATTGGGTACACCTTGCTTACCGTTGGTATAAAGTGTACCCAATCTAAAACATGAAAAAGCTACGACAATGGCTATAATTAACGAGACGCAAATTGCAATGACTGTTTTGTATTATTACGCAATGTGTTGCAATTTAAAATGTGTGTCTGCCATTGCACACGCACAGAAGTTCTGTGCGTAGTAAAAGCATGAAAGAAATTAAAATTTGCAAAAAATATTATATATTATATGTATTACATAATTATTAATTATATTACTTACTTATATGTTACGTGTCAATAACTTACAAATAACTTTGGCAATACGAAAGTGTGAAAAGGAAATTTTTTAATGAACAAAAGAGATGAAACCCGTCTATTTCTTGTAATTTATTCCTTTATTTCTAAGGACCGAGGCGGAGAACAGGTAGATGGTCCGCATGCCTAGCCAATGACAGAGCTCCGGTCGCCTTAGTTGACCTCAGCCCCAGACATTTAACTTAGTCTCTTTAGGACCGGTATGAAATATTACTAATTATTATAGTATGCGGTGGAACTGACGTGGTAAGCAATATACCTACTCAGCTCACTTTATGATGTGATCTTCGTGTCTTAATCTCGCTCTTATGTTTGTTATTGTTTACATAAACTAAAAAATTAATAAATTGGCACTTATTGTTTACCGTTGTCACCATAATTTAGTCAATGTCCAACTTCAGATTTCTAACAGCAGCACTCTTTACTTAGAAACTCTTTTTAAGCAATAATAATTAAAATTCAACTCAAACGTAATTAATATTAATGCTAGTTGTTAGGGTAATAATGCATTAGACACCGTGGTTTTAAACAGAGTAAGCAATTTTCGCTCGTATTAAACCGGTTCTCATAGGCACTTTAAAAAAATTGCCATACGAAATTTCAAAGCACCGGTAACGGAGAAAAGAAGTCACGACAGACTCGAACTCGTTCGATGGATTATCGAGCCCGACTACTGTGCATTTAAGACGGTGGATAGAGAGGGAAAATATGCGGATGCTGTGTTAGCAACGTGTTGGAAGGAGACGAATGTAGATGCGTGTACGCCACTGGCACGGCGTTGGTCGGTAGTAACTATTGAGATAGGCGCGAGTCGACGCGTCGAGCGAGTGCGCTTTCCAGTTCGTGTTCCCGACTCACAAGCAGCTGGCGTGCGCTGCGCTACCCGCCGCCACCAGTTTTACACCAATCATATTGCTCTATCCATGACGTATCATTTAAAGTATGACGTATAACTAAACGAGTACGCGCCTCAAGCTCTGTGTGTTGTGTTGTGGCATTAGGACGTTAAGTGACTCGTTGTTTTGAAAAATCATCGGCAAAATAACTGTTTATTATAAAGGTAAGTTGTGTCATAAAGACACGGTTGGACGAAATGAAAACACGTTTCGGAGACGCGAGGAATGCAGTTGGACGGCATGTGTACGGGTATATGAAGGAACAAAAGCCTTATGCATAGTCATCCTTGTTCTCTTTTTATTTCCGAGCGCTTTCATGTAGTAGTCTAGTGAAGCTACGATTTGAGCCCAAACGGATAAGGAAGACTAAAATCACCAGCAAAGGTGTTACATTGACATGTGTACATTTGAAAATTTCACAGGTAGTGACAATATTGTCCTTTACCTGAGTGTTATAAAGTTTAGGGGCAATGTGCCTAGTTCCGGGAACAGCATTATGAATTGAATAGCTAGAAATGGCATAATAATAGTTTATTATTATTGGTACTATACTAAACAAATACAGCGAAACGATTTTAAGAATGTTACAAAAATTAATTTAAATAATTTGAAATATAACTGCCACATAAAAAAAGTTGTGACTGGTGACTGGCCTTTAATATCTTCAAAAAATTTGTATACTTATTTGTAACGTTACATGAATACTAAAGACTAATTCAGGTACTGCCTAAGTTGATAAGTTAAACGTGGATGTTTTTCAAAAAAGGAGGTTTTGCAGCTCGCGAATTTCACAGTTAAGTTTATAGCACAGGTAGATGTACAGTAATATTAGAGTTTAAAAAACTTAAACAACAAACATTAGATCATGAAATGAGATTATCCTAGTGAGAATACAAGGTCACAGTCATGAAATTATTGTAATTTCATCTACACTTGCGAAATTTCAGATTATGCAGACGTTCGAAAGTGGGTAAAAACTGTATTATAAAATTTCAGTACCTTAACATATACACACATAAACGCAGATTAAACTAATAAAAGAGTGTTAAAAACACTTATGGTTTAATTATCGCCTAACCGGATATTAGCAGTACAGGCATTCGATTTGCATAGTATTATTAATTATTATAGAAGCATTACCAATACCAAGTCCAGTCTTCGGGACCAATTATAATATATGAACATCAAGACTTTGTTTTCGTTTGACGTCGGCTTCGTACATCACTTTAAACGGTGCGAAAAAACTGACAAAAAACAATATAGATACCTACATACGTAATTATTTCCTTTTTCAATTAAGCAAATAATGAATACTTACCTGTTATGTAGAAATATTAAACCATTCATAAACTCTTTGTTTAGAGGCAATATTATTAGTATTATCAGTAAGAAAAATGCTTCTATTTTTTCCAAATGAATAAAGCGTGAAAATCTATATTTCAAATCAATAGATCAGATTTCGTTACGAACCAAACATAATAATGGATGGAAACTAGGCTTTTATAAAATATAACATACTAGTTTCTTGTTATATCACAACCGTACGTCACAATTTAAACATGTGTACAGACAAGAAAATCACGAGGTTCCCACAGTTAAGTACGGGAATTTCTCGTTGGATTGAACGATGGAGGCATCTTTAACAGGTCACAATTGTTGAATTCCAGTCACGCAGTGTGCACACCACCTGCATATATGATCCTGGGTGATTACCGATATTTTTAGAAACATTTAAGTCCTGTTCTATTTATAAATAAATTAAAAATAAATTATATGTAAAGAATGATGTAGAATTTATAAGTAGAAAAAACGTCAATGTACCTAATTATTGTAACTGGGAAATGCATTTTTATGTAAATTTAGCACTTTTGCAAAGTTTGGGAACCATTTATTATCTCTTTTTTCTATAAAAGATATAGGTACAGTCAAGCTCGAAAGCTAAAAAAAACTTTATCTATTGCTATGCAGCGCGCGTCACATCAATTAGACCGTACAAGTTTCACAATACGCGACTTGTGTACAAGTCTTCGCGAACACATCTGTAACTTTAACCTTAACCCCTAACGCGATAAATGCTATCAGATGCTTTATTTTTATTATATACTTGAATTCTTACTTCTATACTAATACATGAAAATATTACTCTTATTTTCTGATTTATTACAACCTGGTGACTTGCAGGATGGTGATGGATGGAGATGGCAAGGTCTTGAGACATTCTTTGGTTGGTAGGTCCATCCTGTGACCTATTGCTGCTGACAAATAGCGGTACTTGCACCGTCGTGAAGTATTTCTCGCAGTATGGACTGTCAGATATTCCTTATATATTTCTTAGCCACCAGGAGTGACGCTTTTTTGTAGACTTTTTTGTTCGAAGTGTTGAAGTACCCACGGTCGTTATAGCATATATATTACATCAGGGGGGACTGTGGGTTCGTTTATCAAGTCAATTTTATTTAAAAAAAAAGACATGGAGAAATTCAAAACCAACAATTTGTGTTTTTGCACATATATTAGTTACGGCTGGAAATAAAACCAGAACCCGCGCCATTTTGTCACCACTAGGCTATATTATGGTGGTAATGAATAATATAGACAAAAACGTTACTTTTATCTGATAACTCATTATTTCGTCGATTATTTTATTAACCGTGCTATTTTTTTTATAGAATAAGGGTAACAAATGAGCACACAGTCCACGTGATGGTAAGTGGATGCTGTGGCCCATAGACATCAGATGCATTGTCACCTCTGAGGACTAAGATGGAATACCTCATTTTTAGTTAAAAAGAGTCTCCTGTTCTATTTTACGCTGGTATTCTGTGAGAGCGTGGTCGTTCCTCGGTAGAGACTACCATGATTTAGCTGCAGCGTGACTCTACCACGTATAAAATACTAGCTCGATAACGGATTACAAGCACGAGGTTATAAATGTAACTTAGAATTATTAGTAACGTGAGTACATCGCAACGTTAGCCGCAACACAGATACGAGCTATATTTCCGTAATATTTGATATTGCCCCGATGACACCGAGTCCAGTGATGTTTTATATACACACACGCCCCGCAAATAATTACAATGTACGTTCGTAAGTACCTACAAGTAAAAAATCTATATGAGCATCGATTTCTAAGTAATTTACCGTTCCGCCCCATTACATATTAGGATCAAATTTTTTTACCCTATCAAGTTGACTAAGAAATACACAAGATGAAGGTCAACTTGAATGTAGTCTAAAAACTTCATCCTCTATTTCTTAGCGTTTTGTCTTTTTTTTTTCACTAAATTATTATGGGACCAAACATGAAGTACAATCCTTTTGATTAAAGAAAAATCATTGAAATCGTAATGATATATCGTGAAATCATACACACAAAAATAAGAACATACAGTCGAATTGAGAACCTTTCCCCTTTTTGAACTCGCACAGGCGTTTTCTCTTTTTTGGGAAGGATTTAGGGCTAGGAGGAGTCCGCCGCACTGCCCCAAAGCGTGTTGGTATACTTCACATGTCTTCAAAACATTTTTTTTAATTTCTAAGACATGCCGGTTTCCTTGCGGTGAAGGAAAACATTTTCCTTCGCCGTAGAGCACGTGGTAAATCAGATAAAATTAATTGTAACCTTCTACCACGTCTTCAAAAAAATATTTTAACTATTTACAAGTATTTCAAACAAATAACAGTCGATATAATTTGCTTGCTGCTGAAAGAATAAGTTTTAAAAGACCATTTTAACACTAAAAACGAAATATTATTTATTATCTTATCTTTACAAGCAATAATTTAAATTTATAGAATTACCCACACTACGCTGGTTTGTCAGGTCTAACATCCGATACCATCGTACATTAATGCTGTTCCTTGTTACCAATCTTTTAAACTTGGAATCAGCTTTTGGATGGATTTTTCATCATCAGTTAGTTGACAGGAACTTGTGCGTCAGGATAACAAGGTTCGCAGAAAAAGTTGACACTGTTCCCTTTACAATTGTAATATAGGCTCTAGTGCCAGCTCGTCGCACCAGCTTCAAGTAAAATTACGACAGCAAGTTTACCATTCACTTGCATCCACCACATACCACAGATTACCTAACAACTGCCGCACCAATCGATGTCGCGTCATTAGATACGCTCTTACACACTAAAGTCGTTAAGATAAAATTCGGCTTTCGTCAGATTTATAACCTCGATGACGCATCGGCGGCGCTGCGGCTACGCGTTTGTCTGCGACGCCGCTCGTTCGAATCTCGCACAAAACAAGTGTTTATCTACATGTGCAATTTTTGTATGAAAACCCAACCGCGACACAGAAACACATGCATAATAAAATAAAAAATAATATTTCTTAGATTATACATAGTTTTACCTATTTTTACATTATCCGGTTATATAAGTAGTTAATCATGTTACATAAGTTAGTAAAAGTAAAGTTAGTAGGTAAGTATTTAATTTAAAATTGATTTTCCTTCTTGTTGGATATCCGACATGGGTAGACGGTTAAGTCTAAAACTATATGTTTCTGTATACAGGTATGCAATAAATGTATCTTTATCTTTAAACTAACTTTATCTGCAACATGAACGCGAATGCATTTCTTACTTCTATTTTTCTTTTGTCACGTCCACGTGAAAATGCGCCCTCAAGAACTTCCTATTGTTCGAGCACGCTTGCATTCGATCGAGATTCCTTTCCCACGGATTGGTTGCCAGTATTATATGAACCTACCATTACGCTCAATGCTCGTACAAACGCTTTCGTCTGCCGCAATTAGCGTTCATTCAGGGAGCCGTCGCGTGCTAACCGCCTCCTTATGGCAACTGTTGATGCGCACAACCACAGCTAGTATCGCTACTAATCGTGCTTATGTGACTATAATATATTTCCATATAAAAAATTGTAACAAGATTACGGTTAAATAAAAAAAAAAGAAAGCCGCGTGGACTATCCATTTGCGTCCGTCACAAAAAGAAATATGTCTCCGTACCCTTTTCTCGCATCTACCTCATTATCAGCTAGCAAACAGTGTAAGTCAAATAATCGTTGTACACTTAAGCGACGACACAAAGCTCATGCATTATTAATGTCAGTAAAAATGTGACGAAACGCAACCGATATGTCAATATAATTGTAAATATTAATGTGGTACAAAACTAAAAGTCTTCAAATAGTATTTTCTTCTTGTAAGACAGAGCCTTAAATACCAACTATTATAGTTTTAAATACTTAACATTCCTTGACTAAAAGGCGTAAAAGACTGTCGGCGCACGAAATTGTTGAAGATTGTCGCTGTGCAGACTTTTAAACTGGTTTCCGCGTAAAATTATTCGCGTTGCCTTGGTGCAAGAGCCACAGGCTTGGGTATACACTATACAGCGAAGAGGCGAAGGGGGAGGTTTCAAACGCAGGAGGCGGACGAGCATCGGCCGGTCGACGACCTGCCGCGTGCCCTGTGCCGGCGCACCATTCGCCTTCGTCGCGGTCGACCTGATCTTACCACGATTATGAGATTATGATAGCTAAATTTTACAAAATATATACCTAACTGCCTGATGTTTAAAATGTTACAAAGAACGTAACTATTTGTCATAAATTGAATTGAATGTTTGAAATTAATTAAATCTCTATCAACACAGTAACTTCAACAGACAAAGTTATATAACGCTACACCGTGAAGGCGTGTCGCATACCACTAATAAAAAAATTGTATTTAATTTATCTCAGCAGCAGTCGACCTAAATAATAGACGCTCTGTAGGAACGGGATCAAGAAGTCGCCAAGGTTAGATCCATTTGTGATGAATTACACCGCTAGGATCGTTGTCGTTCAATTCTGCATACGTAATTTAACGGGACACTGGCGGTATTTTAAAAATCCCATAAACGAATCCAATAAAAATAGACATAACGATAATTCTATAACTCACTACGCGTGTGACCGGTGCGGCGGTAGAAACGCGAAGTAGGACTGAATATTATGAAGTTCATAAAAAAGTTAGAGTCAAGCCGAGATTCAGATGCACAGCATGGGCGAGTAGTAGCCACATCGTTAAATTATATGAGGTCATTGATTGAGAAGGCACGTCTCCTGTACTTGTCTCTTAATACTTAACAGTCCGATGTTTATTACAAATCGTAAGGTAGTTGGGAAGATTCCGAACTAAACCAAATCTTTATCTGAGTGACAACTGACAACGTAAGCAAATATAGATATTAAATTCGGGACACTGTACAAACAGGGAGAGACGCACGTACACACATGAAATTGAACGCAATAAAATTTACAGTTTATGTTAGAATTTAGTATGTGTTGCGTACGACAACCGTCACAAAAAGACGGCGTCGATTTATTGATAATAACCCTAATAATAACTATGGTTTTGCCTTGTTGGGTATCTAAAATCAATCAAATAACGTAGTTCCCGCTTTATTGCAGACAAAGAAGAAGTAATCCAAGATGGCGCTTATTGGTATGGCATCAGCGGTGGCGGGCTTCGTCAAAGTCCGCTACCTGATCGACAAGGCTGTTATCGACAACATGGTGTTTCGAATGCACTACCGAATCACATCTGCTATATTGTTCCTGTGCTGCCTGCTTGTAACAGCCAATAATCTTATAGGTAACTTATTTGCTATCAATAAATCTACACTTATTAACAATAAACGCAGTGTAATAAGAAATAAATACAAAGAGTTGTATAAAAGGTATAAAGTTTTACCGGAGACCCTTTTCACTGGAAACGAAGCATTCCATCTTAGTACTCCATATTACATATGTAGTACATAGTACATACATAGTATTCATCTTTGGAGTTATAATGCATGATTTTAATCCTGAGACTAAGATATAGGACATAGATGTAGATGTCCATTGCCCACAGCATCCATTTTATCATAACTAGTGGACTGTGTGCCCATTTGAAACCCTTGATATATAAAAAAAATTACACACATAGTCTACCTTTAATGAAAATTTTTAATACTGTTAAAGTGTAAGCTAATATGTTGATTCAAATTAAGACAGACCATCACCGATTGTTTATAGCAACCGTGAAATCTAATGACCTAGAAACTACAGACCAAGTAACCCATAGATACAGGGAAATAACAGTCCGTCTAGCCGGTGATCTCGTACTACCGTAAAAATTTATGAGTCACTTTCAGTTCATTGTTCATTACGGGACAGTGCGCGTAACAGTTACCCAAATTGAGACATCTTGTCAAATTGCTTGTACAAACAGTCTAAAGGCGTGGACGAACATACGTAAGTTTAAAATCATTGAAGCTGATCGGAACATTGAACTTGCAAGTAACACGTATTTATACTCTACAAAAATAAACTGTAGACAAAACGGCTGCTAATGCACGTAGAAATATGTTAGTGAAATTATAATTTGTAAATACAATTTACAAAATAAAGCACAGTTTATTAAATAAAATATGAAATTAGCAAAAACTATGTTTAAATTTTAAAGCACAGTCCGAATAAAATGGTAAGCGATTACAACTTTCTTATACGAGTAGCATTTAACTAACGTTATTTATTAAAGTAATAGAGCTCGGAAATAAAAAAATAACGTTCATTATATTTATGATAGCAATCATCTTAGAACTGGTTCTCCGCGGCACCGAGATACAGGATCTAAGCTGCATCAAATTTGCTACATAGCAGTAATTAACAGGACTTCTTAGTACCAACGCAGGTTAAAAATGTTGTTTTAATCGAAATAAACTAATAATTTGATTTTATATCGTAATGAGAAATGTACCTACCACGATGAAAAAAAAATAACTTAAATCTTTAAAGGCAGGTTTGAACAGCAAAGGGACTTGAACATTGTTTACATTACAGTTATCGCGTGCCCCTCATTAAGTGATGCTACTTATATATAAGCATTTGACATTAACACGTAATCACCGCTTATTAGCTTGTCTTGACACACAGCTTTACTTATAATAAAAAGGAAAAAATTGAGTTCGGAAAAAAATATATGATGTTACCCGCTATTTTCAGTTTTTTTCTGGATTGTTAGTTGCTGAATTTAAAAAGTAAATATTCGGAGAACAATATGTCGGAATTCTATATAAAAAAATATCGTAAAATGTAAAACAGGATTGTTTTTTTAATATGTTTTATCCAATTCGGCTTAAAATTCTAAAAATTATGAAGCTGTGATCCTTGTGAAACCCTAATTCTAATTAAAAAAAATGCAAAATCACAATATTAATTTGTTATCTTTTGTTCATAGAATAAGGGTTACAAACGAGCACACAGTCCACCTACATCTACATTTAACCTCGATTAAGAATCAAAATGCAGATAAGTTGTCACCCCTGAAGATTTAGATGGAATGCCTCGATTCCAGTAAAACGGGCCTCCGTTTCTTTACACTCACCATAAATGTATATACGTAATAGTAATGTCATTGCATGGTTCCCAAATCTCAACATACATACGTAAACTACAACGGATAAACTTATTTGTTAAACCATATTATGAATTTACTACTTTAAAATATAATTCTTACTAGATTATATGAATAACAAGTGAAATTTAAAAAAAATTACCACGTTTTTTATCATATTCTTGCGTTGTCACCCGAATTTGAGCTACATACTTATATTTTAAATTAAAAGTTTCCAGTTCATAGGGAAGTTATTTTCAAATCAATTATACTAAATTCCACCCGGAATGAAAAACACAAAAAAGTGACATAATAAAAAAGTGATGGAAACAGTTAATGCAGATAGTAGTAGATAGAAGTAGTAGATGTCTTCAGGCGACTCCGTACCGCGGGTTTTGACTATGTCTAACAGTAGATTTAGACGGATCGTAATGGTGATGATTACGATAACTAATTCATGTGTATTCAAAATCCAGTTTTATTTCAAAAAATTATATTCGTACTTTCGGATTCTAATAACATTAAAGTTGCGAATTACAGGCAAAAATTTGTGACCACTGAAGGTGCCCAAAAACATCGGTGTCGACAAAAGTTTATTAACATAGTGAAATATAAATCTTTACGATTAAACACAGCGTGTTATGAATAGCCGTTTACTTTATTGTTAGTCATAATATTCACACAACATGCACACCCAACTATATTTGTTTTGCAATAATAATCGAACACGCTCATATTACAATTCTTTAAATTTATTAGTAACGCAAACTTAATCAATTTCTTTGTAATTACACAATTGACCAACCATATAAATAAAATTGTATATGTATAATATATCTCATTACAAACCATCAATGTTCACTGCCAACCAAACATAGGCCCTTCTCATATATTGCTACATACTTCATATAGAAATATATGAAGTGAGTGCCAGTTCTATTTGAAAGGGGAATTTACATATCCTTCGCTATCTTTCCTAAGCCAATTGAACAACATGGGGTGAACTATGGACGTTCTACTACGAACGACTACATTGTTGGTGTTTTAACCGATTTAAAATAGGAGGTATCAATTCGACTGTATTTTTTTATGTGTGTTACCTCAGAACTTTTTTTTAGGTAAACCGATTTTGAGATTTTTTTCCATTTAAAAGCTGATGCTTCTCATGTGCATCATACAAAATTTTTCAAGATCTGACCAGTAGGTATATTTTGAGTTATCCTTAATAATGCGTATTTAATTGACTTGGACTACATTGATGATGTTCTCGTTTTATTTATATTAAAATCTGTTGTACTATTTTTTTATAGTATTGGGTGACAAACAAGCACACAGTCCACCTAATAGTAAGTAGATGCTGTGGCCCATAGACCACCACATTTATCTTCAGTTAAGAATCAAAATGCAGATGCGTTGTCACCACTGAAGACTAAGATGGAATGCCTCGATTCCAAAAAAAGGGTCTCCGGTTCTCTATACTCACCATACGAAACACAACAGCACTACGCCGCTACTTTACGCTAATATTCTGTGAGAGCGTGAACCTTCCCCGGTCGAGCCGACCCAATCGTGCTACAACTATAATGCAGCTGCAGCGTGGCTCTACCACGTTATAAAAATTTACCACTTGTTACAATAAATATGTTCTCAATAGAATGGATAGTAGCTTGCAGATAGACGTAGAACATAGATATTAAGAAAAACTTCGACCGTGTGGCCCACACGTTATAGCATTGTTATTCTGCTGATAGTTTATGTATGAATATAGATACGTATCATATAGGTATATTATAACCTACTCGCAAAAAAAATACAGTAAGTAGTAGAGGGTGTAGTAAAACCTACTAAAACTTAGGTACATAAGAGTATGTATATTGTACGTCCGTCGTAAATAGGTATCCTTATTTATTGTATTAGGTACTAGCTGTTCCCCGCGACTTCGCCCGCGTGTATATAGGGATTTAATTTTTTTAACGCGGTACCCGAATTCTTTTTCTATAATTATAAGTTACTTATTCACCTATCTGCCAGTGAAAGTTCACCCGGAGACAGTTCCGAACAATAAGTTAAAAAATTTTGTTTTTGTTATAAGTACCGTACTTATTTTCATATGCATTTAGTAAAAAGCTGCTATTTAGACATTACAGACACTCCAAATTCATTTAAATATTTGTATATTGTTTTATTCATACGTGAGGTCTATTCTTGAATATTGCAATTAAATATGAATTTCACAATACAAGATTATATAATATATTGGTGTTACTATGGATATCTAGAAAAAATACCAATTACCTAAACTATAGGTATCATCGAATCCGACCGAACACACGGGACAGGGATTTGGTTAAAATCAAATTGGAGGATTATATTATATGAAAATGAAATACAAACGTTGGGATGCAAAGTAGGTGCATCCCGCTATGTAACGGACGAGGTTTTGCGGAGTGATAACGGAAAATCCTTAAAATTGGCCGAATCCAAATCACCGGTACGAGCATTGCCTCTGCGTTTACGAACTATACGATATTTCAATAGGCTTTTCTCAATATTTTTGAATTAAGAAGTATGTAGTTGCAAAACTTACCAAACTACACCAAATATCGTAGCTGAGTTCAGTGCATAATATTTAGTAATGAGACCAAAATTACTGAAGTATATAAACAATTACAATTTAACTTTTATATTCTTTTCATCATGGTGCTTTCTTATTAACCGAATTCAAAAAAGAGGGGGTTCTCATTTATAGTGTACGTTTTTTTCGTATGTTATTACGCGATATCTTCGCAGATTGTGGACCAATTTTGATGATTCTTTTAGGAGAATAAATTCCACCCTTAAAGGTAGCAAATAAGTAACTTTTTTTACCAATTTCAAATCGGTTTTTACTTTTTGTTATAAGTTATACATTTGTATTTTTATTGGGTTTTTCTAAAATAAATTATACTCACGGTGCTTATAAAATTATACGCTGTCGACGTTATCCCAAAAAAATATACAAACATTCATACTACTTTTAAAAAGCACAATTTTATTGCATTACTCAAGTATTCTTCAAAATTATTTTCATAAACTTAACCCCTTACAAACTTTTAACGCATGTGTATTCAATGGAATAAAACCCCCTAGTCACATAGTCTTTACAACAAATGTCCCTCGTCTGTTCTGTATCAAATTACCATTATTACCCGTTGGGATAAAAAAATTCAAATGTATAAGTTATTACACCTAACAAAAGGCTTGTACTTTCGATTTACATACGTAAGCGCGTTATTACTTGCATATCACAACAATTACCGGACCTGGATTGCATAAAATCACGTTCGCTGAATCTAAACATCATGTATTAAGCGAGACTGTTATGAACTTGTAATGTCGGTTCTAATACACGTATATTCAAGTGTAAGGGTTTCCAAAGCCATGATGGGACGTTTATTACCCTTATTTGCGCATGAAAGAATTATAGTTCACGAATGCACGCACAAACTCTTGTGCATTCTCTATTCCTTCACTCTCAAAGTCCGAATCCGACACATCCAGAAAAACATAAGGCGTCAAGGATCAACGATACTTTTCGAGGCACAAGTGGTTTAAACTTCGTAACACCTGGCTGCTACTAAAAAATTCTTAATAAAAAAATTAAAACCCCAGTAACCAATTTTTATACAATCTAGGATTCGAGCCATGAACTCCATGATCATCAGTTGCGCTAACAATCACAAGACCAACGAAGTCCTTATAGTAAAACAGAACTAAATTATATAACCGTTGTAAAATTTAATGTTTTATCTCTATTTATATTATAGTTTTAAACAATATTATGTTATAGTTTTATACATCTAAGCGTTCATCCTTTGTGTCATAATATTTATTTATACCGTAGACACGTCTGTTGCCAAGGGGCTTTATCTGTATTGGTAGAAACGGACAGTCAGCTCTTTGCACAGACTGCAACGTTGAAGTTCGTGTCCAAGTATACATCTGAATAATCACATTTGCTCCCCAGGTGTTGGTAATCAAAACACCGTTGCAATTTCGAGCGATAACAGAACGTTGAACGAGAAACTGTTATGAATTAATGTTGTTGTGTTTATATATTCCATACCCAAGTATTTATTACACATCTCTAAACTATTATTATATTGAGAAGGCTCGAATTATTCAAAATATCCAAGCATATATAGTATTTTGAGAAAGTCATGTCGTGACTGTTTAAGAATCCGTCAACCTTGCCCTCATCCTGTAAGTATCGTAAAAGGCATATGGCCACAGATACCTACATAATTTCCAATCAGTCTGCAAACATGGCCATTAATACAAATCGTATATACAATATATACCGAACATTTAAGTGTTTGTAAAAATTAACTTGATCGAAAGTCTGGCAAGAAATAAATATTTTTGAATTTAGTTCAAAAGTAACAAAATTCTTTTTTTTTTAAATTTAGTTTGTGTTAAAATAAGGATATACTCTAAAACTTATAATTTCTGTGCCACAAATCCACAAAAATTGCTTATTTAGTTTGCTGCATATTTCTGTTACCAATGTTATGCCCAAATACTCAAACGCTAATATTTTTTATAGGATAGGGTGACAAGCGAGCACACAGTCCACCTGATAGTAAGTGGTTGCTGTGGCCCATAGACATCTACATCTATCCTCGATCACGAATCAAAATACAGACGCGTTGACACCCGTGAGGACTAAGATGTAATGCCTCGTTCCCAGTAAAAAGGGTCTCCGGTTCTCTACACTCATCATACGAAACACTGTGAGACTATTCTGTGAGAGCGTGGTCTTTCCCCGGTCAAGCCGACCCATTTGTTCTATAATACTAATAGCAGCATGGCTCTACCACGTGTCAATTTGAAGATGCTGTTAAGTCTCGTGCGTGCGAAACTTAACGACATCTTAAAATTGAGTAGCGTTTGTGTATTTGGGCATTAATCATGAACTGTTAGGTCATTCCAATAACATAATTGAATTAGAATCGATTCAAGATCGAGAATCACATCGAGTCGAAGTAATGTACCATCGAACCTCATAAGTCTTACGACCATACAAAGCCACTATAAAGTTCATAACAGGCCGAAGTTTGCCGTGACCCACAATAATAAAGCACTTGTAGGTAAACGAGTTGCAGCCAATAGCAGCGTCGATCGTTAAACCTTATCACACGTGTCACCGCTAAAACACTAACAACTAATCGTACTAACGGGACGTAATTACCATAACAAGAATGAGCCCGCATAGGTCTATTTACAACATGATGAACCCAGGATTTCGTTAACTACATTTTCAAATCAATTGTAATCTAAATAAAGCAAAGTTGATTTCGAATCAGTATAATGTGTATTTTGAGTATAAGTTCAGTTTGTCTGACAGGTAATTATTAAAATCATAATTTTTTGTCTAAAAAAAGTCCATTAAAGAGCGGACCGACAGGAACCAAGCTTACGCGCCGATAGTTTAGGTAATTTCTTTTTACAGTGAAAATAATGATATTTTAAAAAAAGTAAATAACATAAGCACTGCTTTATGGTTAGTTCAGTTAGTATGCAAAGTTTCATGATCTTATTTAAAGTATTTTATGAATAACAGCGGTTTATTGTTCAGTTTGGAGGTAACTTTGGATTTTTTTTTCTATCGAGAAAATTTTACGGAATCGTGTTTTCGTCTAACATAAACCTTAACATTAATCTTCAACTTTACCATATATTTATTTCAAAATTAATGCTGCAATACTTTCGGCATAACGGAGGATCTTGCTAAGCCATTTGAGGTTATATTTCCCCTTAAATACCGTTAAAAGTGACAACTTTGACACCGTCAGTAAAGTTAATGAAATAGCATTTTTTACAAAAATCTGCTTTATGATTTAGCGATTAAGCAAACATCTTTATTAATAATATGTTCTGTTCATCAGTACGAATAGTGTTAGATAAAGTCAAACCGGCGACTAATTAAATAATAAATGGGCTAAGTGTAACTTTGCTAAGTGCTCATTAGGGAGTAATAAGCAGGCGTTTGGCTTAAATAACATACTCGAAGATTTTGTTTTATGTTCACTTTATTTGAAAGTCCTTAAATAGCAATAAGTTTTTAATCTTTATCCCAAATCGTATATAAATTTACGTTTTTAGAAAACCTATTCTTTTAATTAATATCATATTAGGAGGAGGTATCAGAGAGGAGGTTATCAATTCTACCGTATTTTCTTTTTCCTGAAGTTATCTAACCCATTCGTATATGTACACATAACCTCATACTTTTATTGGTCCCATAAAAATGTCATTCAGACCCAAAGATAATTTAAGTCTGTTATTTTTTTAATAATACTGTACCACATTACTAACTTAAACCTTAAAGGAAAAAATATTTTATTTACCTAAATCAAATATTTATCTTATATTCAAGCTAATTTCAATGCGTATTATCGTAGCGTATTGCATCATGGTATTACCCATTGACAGATCTGTGGATCAATGCCAACCAATCTATTGCGAATAGTGATCCTATCGTTTTGTTGAAAATGTGTACATACTTAGACGTGACCGAAGCGGCGTATGGTGATATTTACTCATTTTAGCAACCGGTTTATACAAGGATAAAATATAAAACGTTTGGTAAACGTGAATAATGCACTTTCTCAGAATAATTCTCAAAGACGGCTGAGCTAGAAGGAAAATCACGAAACACGCCCAGTAAAATCAAAGCCCATCTATAGAACAAGTTTTGGGTATTGTACCTTCCACCTATACATTTACAAAAGTAAGTTAGTAATTAATTCAGTTAGTAGACGTCACTTTCTCAGAAAAATACTAAAGAAAAGAAAATAAGTTTCACTTATCTTACATTTTAAGTACAGCGTCGCATCAGTTTGAAGGCATCCACGTTCTCTATTATTCTATTTATAATAGTAACAAATATTACGTATGTAATCAACTGGGGTCCATATAACGAACAAGGTGATTCAAGTCAGGGTCGTAACAATTGTGACGAGCAGGGGCAACTGCAGTTAGTTCCGTCCTCGACAATGTCGTCATCCGCCTTGTACTACGTCTCCGGTACAATGACAAGTAGCTTCTGTAGGATGTAATTATGTATGCTCTTTGGAGGAGTTTTACATACAAAAGATACATAGAAAATCATCAAAACACGGAAGTGTTGTAGCAGGCGATACAAATACCAGCAGCAAACGCCAACTATAAAGCCGTTAATGCTTGACAAAGACGAAATTATGATATCCAGCATCTCTAAACTTAGTTTAACGTTTACTAATGACTACTCATAATAAGGACGGCCAGACTGATAACGATAAATAACAACGTGAAAAACAAAATTATAGTATAAACTAAAATAAATAAACGTTTAAGATAGAATAACACGAAGAAGTGGGTCTCTGCCCAGCTGTGGTATGTAGCATCATTTTGATTTGTTATAAAAATATAATAAAATGTCAGCGTAATATTTCTAAATTAATATAATAAAACAAAGATAATACCGAAGGGCAAATGAGAAAAATAATAAAGATCCACATATTGCGATAATTCTATGCAACATTATACTTCGTTATGTTGATGATCAAAGTAAAACAAAGTGAAGAAACACTGTATTTTCTTAAATTGCCTACAGCGTACATCAGCGTTGGAGATATATACATTAGAGAATTTTTTATAAACAAGACCATAAAATTAAATTAAGTAAGGCAGACTTATAACATGTATTTTTTTAATTAAATAAGTAAAACATCCGAAAATCGCAGACAGGTTCCTTTGATTAATGCCACGTTAAGTAAAAACTTATTTATTTTCTAATAATTCATTTCCTTTTTCAGGCGACCCGATCTCTTGCATCAACGACGGTGCAATTTCAGCGCATATTTTAAACACCTACTGCTGGATCACCTACACGTTCACACTTCCCTATGCCAACAATAAAGGGATAGCTCACCCAGGATTGGGCAATGATTATGAAGAGGAAAGGCGGATACACGCTTACTATCAATGGGTGCCGTTCATGTTGTTCTTCCAGGTATGAACTTATTAATGAAATAGTTTACTATCACATGCTCGATTAAGTAAAAATAACTCTGTAAAGTATACTCCGGAAAGTCTCCATTCTGTGAACATGCACTAGATCGCACCCGCAATTACATTAGATTTGATAGACTACGAATCTACGGAGAAACTATTGAAATAAATACAACACACAAAACATTTAAAGAGAAGATGGCTGAGTGCTACCATCGGCTAGTTATCCTTTAATTAATGAAATTAAATTCTAACTCAAGCACACCACTGCATGACTTCAAAATACTATTAGTTCGTTCCGTGTTGATCGAACTAAAAATAAATAATTTTAAGCTACAAGGTAATGGTTATCTATGACATTGAGACATCGAACACCTAAGTTAACTATACGCGATAAGACCCGTAAAATAACTAGCTTTATGTAATATTCATCATCATCATCAGCCTGCGGACGTCATTATCATTTACAAAGTGATAGTACCATCTTTTTACTTTTTTATATTTCTACAAGTAAATAATAGTGCCTGCGCTGCGGTGTTCCGATCTAAAGGATATAAAGCGCCAGTATACTATCAAGCTGTGAGGCATGCCATCTTTGTCCTTAGGTCCATCTTAGGCTTTACGTGGTAGAGCCATGCTGTATATTAGAAGTGTAGTTGTAGCACGAATGGGTCGGCTCGACCTGGGAAGGACCACGCTCTCACAGAATATTAGCGTAAAATAGCAGCTTGACGCTGCTGTTTCGTATGGTGAGTGTAGAGAACCGGAGACCCTTCTTACTGGATTTTATCTTAATCCTCACGGGTAACAACGCATCTGCATTTTTATTCGTAATCGAGGATAGACGTAGATGTCTATAGGCTACGGGAACCACTTACCATCTGGTGGACTGTGTGCTCGTTTGTCACCCTTATCCAACAAAAAAAAAGAGGTAACAATGTATTTCTAGGTCTCTGGGCTCAATGCCACTTACGATAAGGTAAATTCGTTTGTCATTCAAATTTTATAAAAAAAAAGTCTAGTTTAATTCAACAAACATGAATTGAAATATAAATTAATATAGACAATTTAACATTTTCTCTAAATGCCAAGCTCATTTGCGCACGCGTTGCAGAACCCTAATTGACAGAAATTTCATCATGAAACGTCGTATCAAATTTCAAAGACTGGTGTTTTTTTTTGCGTTTATATGACTAACTGACGAGCACACAATTCGAAAGTAAATGAATACCTACCGAATCCACATTTCAAAGACTGGTGTTTTTTTGCGTTTATATGACTAACTGACGAGCACACAATTCGAAAGTAAATGAATACCTACCGAATCCACATTTCAAAGGCTGGTGGTTTTTTTTTTGCTTCAATGGACGTAAGAGTGATCAAAAAGCACACAGTTCACCTGATAGAATTAATTACTATGGCCCATAAACAGGTAAACAGTTACATCAATCCTCCATTAAGTATCAAAATGAGCGCCTTGTGGACTAACGATATCAAAATATATGATGTTATTGACATTCCAGGGCCTGCTGTTCTACATACCCCACTGGATCTGGAAGAACTGGGAAGAGGGCAAGGTTCGCATGATATCGGAAGGAATGCGGGGCACATCGGCTTGTATCGCCGACGATAAGAGCAAACGTCAGGTAAACAATTAATGACATTATATTATTCTTGATGAGAGTCCCGCGTTCATGTACTGTATAATTATGACTTATACAGTGTACCGTTTCACCAATTGGTACAATTGAGATAAGGCTCGGTACTAATAAAACTTGATATCTCTTGTAATTGACCCAGCGATCGTTATTGCATATAGTAGTAGCATTACTTGTTCTATATGATAGGCTATTGAAAAAAGAAATAAGAATATTTGTTTCTTTTCTGCTTTCGTATGTACCTGTTATCCTGTTACCTTTTTTAAATTGTGGATTATAAATCCTAATTATATTTACAGATTCGACTAGTGCAGTATCTGTACGATACACTGCATATGCACAACACCTACTCCTTTGGTTATTTCTTCTGTGAAGTTTTAAACTTTGCTAACGTTGTAAGTATAATTTTTTTAAGAATGATTATATGTATTAACAAAGTATTATTTAAAAAAATATCTGTTTAGGTTGGCAATATCTTTTTCCTCGACACGTTCCTTGGTGGAGCTTTCTTGACTTACGGCACAGATGTAGTAAAGTTCTCTAATATGAACCAGGAGCAACGTACCGATCCCATGGTAAGTTTTGACATAACTCATATTTTTATTTAAGCCACAGTACAGAGAGGATATAAAGATAATTTATTTTGAACCTCGAAAAGACTAACTTGTTAAATTAAAGTAATGGAGAGGCAATTAAGCCAACGTTGACACACTCTATTTGTAGAGCTACAAAAACTATTTATAACAATATATACATCCATTTTTCAGATTGAGGTATTCCCCAGACTTACCAAATGTACCTTCCACAAATTTGGTGCTTCTGGAACAATCCAAAAACACGATGCGCTCTGCGTTCTCGCCCTAAACATCCTTAACGAGAAGATCTTCATCTTTTTATGGTTCTGGTACGTATGAAATACGTTTTGCTTATCTAACTTTTCATTGTTTTTTCGTGCCAAGTGTTTTATGCGAATATTTAAATGCACGCCTTAAAAGCAAAAATCCTTGATAGGTTATTTAAACTTACTTCTTTATAGCAAACATACTATTTTCCACTCTTTAAATTTGTAAGTATGGAGTGTAGAAGTAAGGAGTACAGAATGTGTATTAAAAAGTGTCCATAGAAAACCGTTAAATAAGGGTGGCGCCACTATAACTTCGGGGTAAATTTTAAAGAACGCACCGAAAAATATTAGTGAGATAGACGACTTTTTCGAAGTTATATTTACTAAATAAAATTATTTTAGTTTTTAGAGCTACTGAGAGCTGTTTAGCAGCACACTTAAACTGTCGACAACTGCTAAGTTCATTTGATCCCAGTAGCTACTCCAGCGCTGCTGTGGAGAGTTTTTGAACTGTTATTTACTACTTACAGATGGCCACTTTTTCAACTATTCCACTATGGGAGTTGGTCCTTACTTCTACACTCCATATTTGTCAGGCAAAGAAACTAAAATGACTCATGTATATTTATGCAAAGATTATCTAAAAACTAAGTAATGAGTATTGTATGATCTATGGTTTATTTTAGGTTCATTATTCTGTCGGTGCTCTCCGGCTTGGCGCTAGTGTACTCAGCGGCCGTGATTCTTTTACCCAGTACTCGAGAGACTATTCTGAAGAGACGTTTCCGCTTTGGCACTCCAAACGGCGTTGAAGCTCTTGTTAGGAAAACTCAGGTTTGTTATATCTTTATTTTAAAAAATACAATAAAATCATAACCCATGATGTAAATTAATTGGACGAAACAATAATTGTCTCATCAATTATTTTTAACCTTTTTTTAAAGAAACATTTACAATAAAAATAAGCTAAGCTTTATTCATTTAAAGTGGTCTATGTCCTACCATGGACTGATAGTTTTGTGATTATTTTTACAACCAATAACCAACTAATCGCTCTTTCATATTTATTTAAGGTGGGCGATTTTCTTTTGCTGCACCTTCTTGGTCAAAATATGTCACTCCGTATGTTCGGCGAAGTGTTAGACGAATTGTCACGGAGACTTCACCTCGGATCCAACGCACCTTCTGCGCCTTCAACACTCGAAATGGCACCTATTTATCCCACTATGGAAAAGTTCGCAAAAGAAACGGAAACGTAATCTAACTAGAAAATAATAACTGACGTATAATGTGTCTCCTATACATTTTTTGAGAAATTGTGAACATCATTTTTGGGACTAGTTTAGTTAATTTTATATCGCGATATCTCAAACAGTGTATCCGAGGCAGTCATTTTTGTTCCTTATACTTGAGAGTTTTTCAATATATAATTAATTTACAGTTTTAAAGTATGATCATGCTTACAGTAGCTTGTATTTTAAATATTTTACTTATAAAGACAATTACGCCTATCGCCGTTAAATACATTCCTTCTTTTTATCTATAGGCGATGTTATCACCTTCGTAAAGGTACACACAGCCACAGTTTGTCATGTATACGGAGCTTTAACGTGGTCTCAATAATTTTATGAGTGGACAAATTATTTTTTATTATATAAATCGTGAAAAATTAAATGCATTTGGAGAACATGACAATTTTTATTTTATAGCAAATGCAAAATTTTTCTTTATGTTTGAAAAAGCTGTCAGGGATTTGTGATGTTACCTATACAGGGTAAAACTATAATTTTTTTTACGTCAGACATAAAAATAGTTTATACACTCAATTATTGAGTGGGTATACTTTTCCTCCAAAGTAATTACTAATTGCATTGTGTCAAAATAAAAATAAAACATATCGCTCAAAACCTAGTAAATTATATGAAACAATAAAGCGCTATTTAAAAGACATTTTATACAGTTAATATTAAGTTTAAGCGTCTTGCGACCTATTAACATTTGTGAGAGTATTATTTTTGCTACTGATTACAAGTTAGTATAAGGAAATAAAAAGGCGTTTTCAAGTATGAAACGACCATTTCTGAATGAATGACGTCTGTTTCTAATTTGGAACTGGAACTTCCTTTTTCATGTAGAAAATAAAATGTAAAATTTGAATGATATTTAGTTAGGTAAACATTGGTGCAAAAGTGGTGTGTAATTTGTATTAAAAAAATATTATACTCGTTTTCTATACTCTGACCATTGTGCCATTAAAGATAAAATAGATTGAGCCGTGCAAAAACGCGAGGCTTGCATTTTCGTTTTGAAAAATAATTTCAATAAGGCCACTTTTTAAATAATGACCCTATATTTTAGTCTTAGGATAAATTGTTATTTCTCAGTCATTTTAGCCATATCAAATAAGTGTCTTATGCTAAAGTAGCTTATTCTTTATTGAATCTCCAAATTCTTCCATATTAATAATTAAGGCATAATAGCACACAGTAGTATATAGAATAACTATAAATATAAAATTTTGACACTAAAATAAGGACCGATTGGTTTTACGTTTATAAGTTTTACGTATAAGCATTCCTAGAATAAAATCATATTGTTGTATTCAACACATTTTTAGGAAGACTGCCTTTGTAACGATTATTTCCTGTGTAATTTCTTGATATTGATTAAATAAAAGATTAAAAAAGTCTAAAAATGGTTTTATTTAAGCCATCCTTTATTAAATAATATGGGGCAGAATGGATAATAATATTACATAAACACATACATACAAATATACGTCATACCTGTAATCCGATCAGAGGGAGTAGGTCGATTCCATAAAACAATAAGCCACTTGGATCACGTTTATCCAAAATAATAGATATAGATGGAAAATTGTGAGAGATAGGTGGCTAGCCCATTGCCTGCACAATCACAAACCCAATATCCTATTTATCAACTATCCATTTATGAGAAGCTGGGCAAGTAACACTGTTGGCACAATCTTTTATCGGTTTTAAAAGTAGTACAACCATGCAGCAGCTATGTATTTATTTAGGTTGTAGCGCGAATAGGTCGACTCGCTCGAGGATGGAACAAACTCACAGAATACCAGCGTGAAATAACAGCTGTGTTTCATATGATAAGTTTAGGGAACCGGCAACCCTTCTTACTGGAAATGAGGCATCCCATCTTAGTCCTCACAGGTCGCAACGTATCTGCGTTTTTATTCTTAATCGAAGAACGAAGAAAGATGTTAGTGTCTATGGGCCGCAGCATCAACTTACCATCAGGTGGACTGTGTGCTCGTTCGTCATCCTTATACCATAAAATATATATACCATTTAAGTACTATTAATATATATTATATTGAATGATTTTAAAAATTACTAATTCAGGTTCCGTGTTTCGTAGATAAAATGACATCGTCATCTAAGTGTCAAAAATAAAACAAGCTGCTTAGAACAGTTTTCAACAACAGCCTACAAACAAGTTGATAATGAATAATGTGAGACTTCATCTTGAATAAATTTAAATAATTAAATAATTGAAAACGAAAATAGAAAATAAGTAAGTGTTTCTGTCCCATTGCTCGGCACAGACCTCGCGTTTCCGAGACGCTTTCAGAGCAGGTAAGAGTCCGCAACGCTGCTTCAATGCGATGACGAAATTTCATGTCTTAAAATTTCATGTCTTAAAATATTTTATTTTCTCGAACATGTCAGTTCCTCCACTAGGATGTTGAACGTCACCAACGACCATAATATAGTAAATCAACCCTAAAAATTTCGACTAACAAGTCCAAGCGAGGTTTCAATTAGAGAATTATTATTGCTCACTTTTTGAATTATTATCGCATAGCTACAGAATTATCGTATAATTCACCATCGCAGAAAATAAGATATACCACTATTATTCCACTGCTGAGCACAAACCTCCTCTAATTGCTGAGAGGGTTTTAATGCAAGGCAATATCCGCAGTGCTAACTAACGGCCGAAATATAACACGAAATATTGCTTTTTATTTCTAAGACACGCAAGTTTACTTATGGTGTTATCCTTCTCCACCGAGTACGTAGTAAATCAGCACTTTAAATTGCTATTAACAATTTCATTTGTCCGGCGGGATTAGAACCCGGCTTGCGCACGTCTGTGAAATTTTAACCAAGCGCTTAGCGCCTGAGCTTCTGCGGCTTTCAAATATTAAAAAAAAAACAAAGGTAGAATATATTTCGAAAATAATTTAATCAGCATCAGGAGTGAATAAGACCCAATACCAAAAATATGTTATTTCCTTTCGAATAAATGTAAAATTCACTAGAAAATAATATTAATATACTAGTTTGATTTTGCCGTGCTGTTGCAAAGGATAAAACTACGTTAAGATAGTAGTGGAAAAACTTACCTATTCCCCCAATCAAGTTTGGCAACCAGTTTTAAGCGGAGTGCTCTAGTTTGATCCTGGGTGAGTGTACCAGCGAGGAGAGCTCGGCGACCGCTCAATAACTCTCTCATTACTTTCGCCACCGCACTAAATCTGTATGTTTCCCGCTCCTGAAAGTTAGTATGATATATTTAGGAATTCGATTCGAAGGCGTGTTTATATGGCTATTGTTATAAGTGACAATCAAGTGAAAAGTCTAAGTAACGTGGCAGAGCCATGCTGCAGTTATATTAGAAGTACAGTTGTAGCACGAATGGGTCGGGAAGGACCACGCTCTCACAGAATACCAGCGTCAAATAGTAGCTTAATGCTGCTGTGTTTTATATGGTGAGTGTAGAGAACCGGATACCCTTTTTACTGGAACCAGGCATTCCACTTAGTCCTCACGGGTGACAACGCATCTGCATTTTGATTTGTAATCGAGGATAGATGTAGATGTCTATCGGCCGCAGCAACCACTTACCATCAGGTGGACTGTGTGCTCGTTTATCACCCTATCCCATTAAAAAAAAACAAGTGAGCACAGCAGCCCACGGACACGACCGATGAAACCGACTTCTACGTGGTACATCATTAGTACAATGTATATGTAGAATAGGTCAGCTACAGCACTAATAGGTCGGCAACAGGAACGCACCGGGGAAGGATCACGCTCGCACAGAATACCAGCGTTAAATAGCCGAAATCTGTTGTGTTTCTTAAGGTGAGTAACTGAGACCTCTGACCGAGAATCTGTGTTTGGATTCTTAATAAAGGATAGACGAAGATATCTATGAGCGAAAGCGCCCACTTACCATCAGATGGACTGCGTTCTTGTTGGGTGACATTTATTCAATAAAAATATAATGTTGTCAACTCAAATTATAAGATAGAATACTTTTCAAACTGTGGTTATAATGACACAATGTATTTTTAAACCGGAATACCAGTAGACGTACATGTTATTTGGCGAACGAAATAGGTATGACAGAATGAGCCTTTGCTACCATAATAGTAAATTATTCAGTAGTCAGGCTGCATTTGTATAAAAACAGTGACAACCGATGAAAAAAATGACATGGTAAAATAACAATGTTTACTCCTTTTAGATGAAAGTTTGCTATATTTGCATGCCTCGACATACGTATCTTTATATAGATATCTATATAATTCTTGTCCGTGTGTGATGACCAATTTTGATGAAATTTTGTGCACCTATGTGATTAAGTTGATTTTACAATTGAACCCTGAATTGAATTTGGTAGGTGGAGCTGTTGTCTAGATCCAGTAATCACCCGTGCGAAGACGGGCGACTCGATAGTCTACGTAAAATTGATTAGTAAATTTGTACGTGTAAGTATAGGGACAAACACTATAAAAACTTAATATAGCGAATATTTGTTATATAATTGACATTATATAGTAAGAGCAGAAATAAATGTTAAAATACATTTTGTTGCTTAACACTAGGTACTATTACTAACCAATATTTTCACTGTTATTATACATAATAATTTCTTAGGTTTATTGTTTATTCTAATACTACACATTAAATGGAACGCTTTATTTTGATAGATTTTAAAACGTCTCATTTATTTATTATTTGCCATTTTCAGTCCATTATTATTTACTTAAGTAAATTAAACGCGATAAAATCCGTTAAGAATTATCATTCAATGTGTACATTTCGCTTAAACGTAAATCATTATGTAAACCAGTACGGACTGGTAATTTAAATTAATATAAGTAAATTGAAGACGACAATATCGGTTGAAAATTCATTGGATACAATATAAATTCCTATTATTTCGTGTATTAACGAAATCGACTTTGTGGAGTACCCAATAATAACTCAAGTAGCACAAGCAGTATTATAACTAATCTATCATGTACTTTTGTGGGATTAAGAGGGTAATGAAGCTCTTAAAAACATTCACTAAACATTATTAAACTGCATATTGTCATTTTAAAATAGTTTTAATTTTACGCCGTACAACGTTTGGATAAAGTTCTAGCATAATGCATTTATACGATTTCTTGTTTAACAATGTTACTGTGCAACTTTTATACGATTTCTTGTTTAACCACAATGTTACTGTGCAACTTTTATAAGATTTCTTGTTTAACCACAATGTTACTGTGCAACTTTTATACGATTTCTTGTTTAACCACAATGTTACTGTGCAACTTTTATACGATTTCTTGTTTAACCACAATGTTACTGTGCAACTTTTATACGATTTCTTGTTTAACCACAATGTTACTGTGCAACTTTGAACTGTTAGCGGCGTTTTTGGTTCTACATAAAACATAACATTGTAAGAACTGAAGCAGCATATACAGACGTCTAGTGCTGTTGAACAACACAGACTTGTGCCTTTTTCAAACGGTTTAAAAAAAGGAGGTCTCAATTCGACTGTATTATTTTATATATATGAACTTTTTCTTTAGGTCCACCGATTTTGATGATTTTTTTTTCATTTGAAAGCGATGCTTCTCATGTGCGTCACATGTCCTTAGTTAATGCGTATTTAATTGACTTGGACTACATCGATGATGTTCTCATTTTAATTATATTGAAATCGGTTGTACAATTTTTTTTACAGTATTGTAATATATGTATAATATCTAAGTGAACCGATTTTGACGAATCCTTTTTTTATTAACTACTAAAACTGCTGCCTCTCATGTGGTCCTATCATTGAGCTATTATGTACTACGTACTAGAAGCGACACTGCATTCAGCTACTCTGTTCCACTCAACTGCGATGCATACACCACACTTTAATCAGTCACTCGCTAGGCGATTGTAGAGTTGTCACGTGTTCTGTTGATTTAAAAAAAATCTTTTCATAAAAATATGCCGTCGTGTGTACTTACACATATAGCACAAATGATTCCAGAAATGTCAGTAAAAACCAAGGAATTACTTTTCATCGGTTAATACTTAAACAATAAAAAAAGTATTATAGATTAATAATAAAAAAAAAATATTCCTAAGACGCCATCTCATGTCATGGGATATAGATTATGAAATTAATATGTTCAGATGCGACATTTCTGTGGGTTCTTAAGTATAGGACGAATATATTATTATACACATTTATTTTGTAGAAACATATATAGGTTATTATAATTAGGCTAAATTTTTCATATATAAATATGCTTATTATTCTTTTATTTTATTTTTAGGTTTCTACATCAAAGTCAAAGTGGAATAAATTCGTCCATTTTAACTCTCGCGTGCCCAGCATTTATGAACGACTCTTATTCTAATTTAAATAAATATATTTGTAATTTAAACGTTATGTTAATAAGTTTTGATAAACATACATTTAGTACGTTTTTTTATATTTGACATAGATACCTTTTAAAATATTCAGATAAATATATCATTAAAATGTAATTGTGATGATTATGTAATATTATATTAAATAAGCAAATATAATATACAAAATAAATGACAAAATTTAAATATTGTTCTGGATACAACTTACCCATTTAAAAATACAATCTACTATTACCTACTGATCATTCTACCTATGTTTATTTTATGATAAAAAAACAACCGCGCGAACACAGAGTAGCGCACATTTTTTATTTGAAATAGCTGTTCTAGTACGTAAGTACATATTACTTCAATGTGGTCCTATATATATTTCATTAAGATCTGACCCGTAGTTTTGAGTTTTTCTTAATTAATGCTTAATGAATTGACTTCAGCTACATTGATGATGTTGTCATTTTATTTACAACATTTTTAGGTTTACCACTTGTAATCCTACATTTCAATTAATGCAACAGAGTGCTTGTTGTACAGCCAACAGCTCTATTATAAAATAAGTTTAAGTTCTTGTAGTGCGTAACACTGCCGCATACGCATAAACTTGTATGATTTTAATGTTGGCACTTTAAAGGAGCAACTCAGTGCTGTCGTACAGCCAACAGTCCTATAAGATATAAAATAAGTAAAATGAAATAAGTTTGATGATTGCAATGCCTAACAATATGTAATGTATGTTTACTTCACGGTGTTAGAAAGCTAACGGAATTAAAAAGTTGTTGTAGACCGACACCACTTTGTAACATTTAATAATCAAAAAATATTTGTGTTTGTGTTGACTTATAAAATACAATCTTTACTCAATTTAATTCCTGTAAACCAAAACAATGTGTTGACAGAATTAGAATACTTCGTCTCAAACAGGATACGGTACGATATTGATCGCATGTTTCACACATATTTTTTAGTAATATTTCATAGCAAAATACCTTAATATTATTGAGGGGCATAAACATCTTTAACATCTATGGTAACATCTGAATGTGCTATAATGATTTAAATTAATGTACCCGAAAAAACAGAGGCACGTGTTATACGTGGTAGAGCCACGCTGCAGCTATATTAGTTGTAGCACGAATGGGTGGGCTCGAACGGGGAAGGAACACTCACAGAATACCAGCGTAAAATAGTAGCTTAATGCTGCTGTGTTTCGTATGGTGAGTGTAGAGAACCGGAGATCCTTTTTACTGGAAACGAGGCTTTCCATCTTAGTGCTCAGGAGTGACAACGCATATGCATTTTGATTCTTAATTGAGAATAAATGTCTGTGGGCCGCAGCATCCAGTTATCATCAGGTGGACTGTGCTCGTTTATCACCCATATTCTATTTAAAAAAAACTCACTAGTTAAGTAAAGATCGGAGGTTGACTAGACTTTTTTTTTAAATTAAAGTGACAAACGAATTTAAAGTCCACTACATGGTAAATGGATACTACAATCCACGGACACTTGCAATCAAATTCAAACAAAGAACGATACATACGCGTTGTCACCTCTGAGGACTAAGATGGAATGCCTCGTGGCATATAATTACTGGTTCAATGTATCCAGAGAAAACAGTTACATTTTTTACCTTGGTATAAGGTGTAAATGCGTAAATGTAGGATAAAGCTCAGTAGTACAGTTTAGAATCATTATTTATCTATTAACAAACATTTACTTGTAAGACACTTTATAAGGCGAAATTTACGTAAGTTTCAGAATTCAAGCTTAATAAGGAAAATTCTACTCATGAAGAATGTATAATTTAATCATAATGAAACTGTATGTACATATAAGCCACACTACAAATTTATTTCGCTCTATATATTATACGACAGTTTTTGTGGGAGCAAGAACGCAAGCGAATTATTGGTTATGGGAATTTTGAAAAAATATTACTTTAAAATATTGTCCGTTTTTATTTTTGGCCTTGAGGAATAGTCTTTATCTAATCACTACACTCTGCTGGAATTTATGTAATTGATCATCATCATCAATTACAAGTCCACAGCTGAACATAGGCCTCCCCCAAAGTAATGCCATAAAACACGGCCCTACCGGTACGAAGCTGCCACTCGAGAACCTTTCTTCCCCAACGGTTGTTGGTTCTTCGGGCTATATGGCCGACCTTCTGCAATTTTAGGTTTTTGCAAATTCGTTGGGCCATACAGGTTGCTCTGGTTCTACTTTGGATATCCTCATTTCTAAGATTATCAAGCAGTGAAACCCTGAGCATAGCCCTCTCCATAGCTCGCTGAGAGACCTTGAGCTTTCTCAAACGGCCAGCAGTGAAGGACTACGTCTCAGGTCCGTAAGTCATCACTGGTGTTACAATCTTGTTTTCAAGTTTTGAGATATATACCTGACGAGATGTTTCGCTCCCGAACGCTGCCCAGCCGAGTTAAAATTCAATGGATGGTGTATTGATATGATTTGTTATTTTTGAAAGTCTTGTACAATACTATATCAAAATATTTATTTATTTCACATTACTTAATACAGCTATTTATACAACAAACAGCTTAATGATATAGATATAGCATCTACCTCTATACCGCAATCCGTCATCCGACCTTCAAACATACTTAAACATCTAATATAGTCACAGAGTTCAAGCGAACAAACCCAAAACACTAAACACAAAAAAAAAAACAATTCATATATTTTTAATTTGTTGTCGGTTTAAAATAACCTCAGGCTCCCAAAATGATGACTGCTTCTACTCAATTTAAATAATAATTAATATAATTAGATCTCACCTCGAATTTTTTTATTTTATAGATGTAAAAATTATTAAGCTATCATAGCTTCATAACTAACCACTTGGAAAATAAAAAGGTATGTGTTGCTTAGTTTTATGAGCACCTGTTTCCTTTGCAATAGTATCGTAATGATAGACTTTTTTTATCTCAATATGCCTTTACCGTTTTCTAATACTGGTTAGTTCAAAACCAGATACCTTACATTCGATTTGGAATTCTCAATTCAAATTACTACTTCTTAATCGGTTCCTTTGACAAAGTCATAATACGTTAATGATTCGGCTGCGACAAATTGGAAAAATTTAGCCCTAAAAGTGTGTAGCGTACTTCAATCGCGTTGAACCACAAATGCGAAGGTTCTGAATCAAATTGTCATTTGTTATAAAAATTGGATCTTGTAACATCCGAACGGGCCGGAAACGTTAGTAGCAATGATTGGACCCATGGGAGGAAGCGAAAGCATATCCAATAGACTTGGGTACAAAATGTTGAAATATCGATATTTTTTCACAGAATTGTCGATATTTTTAATCGCGATATATAGTTGATCGATATTTATTTTAGAATATCGAATTCGTATTAATTTCGATATATTTTTAAAAGATTTTGAAATATTTAAAATCAATTAAGCAAGAAAAACAAGTGCAAAAGCATTAATGTGCTATTGTTTTAAGAACATTTTGCCCCTCATCCTACGACATTATGCAAAACATGACGATATATCAATATTTCTACTACAATGATTCTCGATACTGAATAAAATATATGATAAATATCGATATATTTGTTCACTTGTCCATCCCTAATGTCCCAAACGCAAATTTAGATTTACGTGATAGAGTCACGCTCCAACTGTACTTTCACTGCCCCCCATTTGTTTTAAATACTAATAAACTATATTGGGTAAAATTTCATTTAATAGAAAATAAACCGCCAAAAAAATAGGATAAACTCTCGATTTGGAATATAGACACATATAAATTAAAAAATTTGGAATTTCCCGGTATCTTTTTTATTTCGCGATGCAATACATGCGAATTTGTATGATATGGTGTACACTAAAGTTTTTTTACACGAATAAATGTATTAAACAAGAACAGTCCAACTGGTGGTAAGAAGGAATGCTCCAATTTCTTCCCCACCGAGAAGCTTCAAGACAAGATGTGACAGGCCAAATATCGGACATTGGCAGAATTATTGTGACCTTTTCACAATACCAAGGGCCATTATTAAAAACAAGAATGATGACTGCTTCTTTCCTTGAATAAGTATAAACATGGAGTCGTTTTATTACACTTTCTCGTTACCAGTAAAACAAGGTCTCCGGTTCTCATCTCTTCCCATACGATATTTAGCAGAACAAAACCTATTAGACGTTGATATTCTTTGCTTTTGATTATAACAAATAACAATCAGTGATGGGAGGGCGATGTGAAGGGAGTGCTTCCGTTTCTGCGTGTACAATTACGCAATATAATAATAAATATGTCCCGCGCGTCTGACTGCTTCCGGGCCGCGGACTTTGACCATGTTTAATGCCATGATAGTATTGGAAGTCAGTTTCGAGTGTAATATTGACTTGATTTTTTCTGATGCCATTATATTATGTATATTTATAGGTAAACATAATAAAGCAATGAATGATTTTTTTTTTTCAATTTATATTCATACTAGGGCGATGCTTATATAATAGATTTAGCTACTCTATCACGCATAAACTTTAGAATTTTAAGCAAGATTGTCTGTTTACGGAAACGTCATGTGAAATTGGCAGGGCCATTCTTACGTGATGGAGCAAGCTGCAACTATATTGGTTGTAATGGGTCGGCTCGACTGGGGAAGGACCACGCTATCACAAAATACCAGCGTAAAAAAGCAACTTGATGTTGCTGTGTTTCGTATGGTGAGTGTATAGAACCGGAAGGCGCTTTTTACTGAAAACGAGGCATTCCATCTCAGCCCTTAGGGGTGACGACAACACATTCGCGTTTTGAGTCTTAATCGAGGATAAATGTAGATTTTTATGGACCACAGCTTCCTCTTACCATTGGGTGGACTCTGTGCTCATTGGTCATCCTTACACTATAAAAAAGATATAAGCCGTGCTTACAAATATGCAAGCTAGGGATAAAGTAAACACAAAAACAGTATTATACACCACACTACTATAGTTAGGTCTACCTCCATTCGTTTCTGAGAGAATTTTTACTTCATAAGTTTTAGAAACACATATTTCTTAATTTCTCGGACATGCAGGTTTCCTCAAGATGATTCCTACATATAAAACAACACTTAAATTGCAATTAACAATTTCATTCGGCGCCGGCGTAAGCTAGGATATTAGGACACCATTGTTAAATTGAGTCGGCAGAAATATATTATCATTATAATGTTAGTATTACAGTTGTCTGGTTTCTTACAACATTTGTACCTAACCAAGGTTCATAGGCTATAAACGATAAAACTAACATATTATTTGCTCTTTGCTGAGTGATGGCGGCGTAATAAAATCCGTCAGGACATTTCGTCCAATGGGTGTCGTAAGAAGCGATTATAAGAAAGATGAAAAAAATCTCACGACTTATGACTTTTGACAGACAGCGATATCTTTTCACCAGGCATGAAGTAACCAAAGTGGCGACGTGCAGCAGAGTCGACGAGCAGAGGTTGCGAGGTCTCTGGCACTCCATTATCAAATGGCTTGCCATGACACGATTTATACACGAGTGGACTTTTATGGGCTGATGATGTAGAAGAAGATAATGTCATATTATAGTTGTGTATATGATAATGATAACATTAACTGCACCTGGAATTAGATGTAGGTTCCTCACAGTGACTTCTATAACCGCTAGACATGTGGCAAATTAGCAGTTAAAATTACATTTGATTAACAATTTCTATAATACTTTGGTGAGTATCGAACTGAGATTGCTTGCTAATTATATATTTTTAAAACAACCTATCCCTGAGCTACCACGGCTCTAACAAAAATATATTCTTTTAATAATAGCCATTATAGAAGAAACACTTCATTGCAAGTAGTTTTCTGGTAGATGGTTTTGAGAGCGATATAAAATGAAAAATACACACCACATAAAGTTTCTTCCATAGCCGTGCCCAGTCTCTCAAAACACTCGCTATTTCTCTAACTAAGGGATCATCTTTTAGCTCAGCAATAGCTGTTGCACCTGACCCTTTCACAGTGCAAGGACGAATTGAAACAACACATGCTGGGAATATTCCCCATGCTGATCTATTAGTCGTGCTGAATCCTCTATACCAGCCTGAAAATATGAAATTACAAATAAAAAAAGTAAATAAATGTTCTCAATAAGGCAATAAAATATTGAAAATATGTTATACAGTTTAAGTATTACCTTTCTTTCATACTTTTCATAATTAAAATTAAAGACAAATGTCTTATTTATGGCATTAGTTGTCAATTATATGAACATATTAGTAAACCGATAGCTGTGCAGTGACAGTGAAAGAGAATCCACTACCCCATATCATACTGTGGGTGTCGTAAGAGGCATAGGACGAAGTAAAACAGGAGACGGGTAACACCATCCTGATAAAAACTCAAAATAAAAAACTGCAGTTGCCAACGTCCCTCCAAATGTCACAAATAATGCATGTCTACACAGTCACTACTGTCACCACACAGATTGGATAGGGTGACAAGCGAGCACACAGTCCACCTGATGGTAAGTGGTTGCTGTGGCCCCATAGACATCTACATTTATCCTCGATTACGAATCAAAATGCGTTGTCACCCGTGAGGACTAAGATGGAATGCCTCGTTTCCAGTAAAAAGGGTCTCCGGTTCTCTACATTCATCATACGAAACACAGCAGCATTAAGCTACTATTTGATACTGGCATCCTATAAAAAAAACCAAACAGATACAATAAGATATCTGTATCTGAGTGCATATCTTTCCATATCACTCTCTATGAAACTTAATGAACTAACACACACAGCACAGATAATTTATATTTAATCATTAAACATCTGTAAGCACATATATCTGAAGATAGTGATAGATGTTATCTGCAGATACATTTGTATCATTATGGCATAAGATTATACCTGCAAATAAATATAGGATGGTTGTTGAAAATATGCGATTAAAATCGCCTTGGTTCTTTTTAATTTATATGACGTTCTATCCAAATTCTTAGCCTTTTTAACCGACTTAAATGAAGGAAGTTTACAATTCGATTGTATATTTTTTTGCATGTATGTTGTGGGATAACTTTGCAGATTGTGAACCAGTTTTAATAATTCGTTTTTTACTAAATATATTATACTTCAAGGGTACCACATAGATTTGGTGAAAAATTTCCACACTAAAGGTTGCAAATGAATAATTTCTTTTTTAACAATCTGAAGTCGGTTTTTACTTTTCGTTAAGTTATAATTATAGTGAATGCTAAAGCAACACATGCATAAAAAACAAAATCTGAATCCTATTCTGACGAGCTATCTAGCAAATCAAGAAGCAGACCCTTTTACTGGAAACAAGGCATTCCATTTTAATCTTAGGGGTGATAAACGCATCTACGTTTTGATTTTTAATCGAGGATAAATGTAGATGTCTACGGGCCATAGCATCCATTTACCATCAGGTGGACTGTGTGCTCGTTTGTCACCCTTATCCTATAAAAAAAGTATACACCTACTCATTGCAGGTGTGCACTCTGTATAAACAATCCGCTCCAAAAGACACATCTACTATGAAGGATTTCAGGTGAATGTATCATTTCATATATTATCGTAGCTGTGTTGTGTATGATACTTTCAGATAAATAAGTTTTTATACTCAGAAAAATATTATCGTATCTGTGTGTGACACATTTAAAGTAAATATTCCCCTTATAAATCAATCTGCGGGGGAAGCCTATGTACAGCAAAGAACTTTCGTTACGCTACAATGAACAAAAATTTTGAATTAACATTTGAAAACTTTTTTCTTAACAAGTACTTCGCCCTTTGCCCTTAAGCCTGAGACCCTGCGAACAGACAAGGTCAAAGATGCCAACTATTATTATTTTATTGCTATTCGTATCATGGGGTAGATATGATTTTAATTTTGATAGATTTTAATTAATTAATTTACTTAATTCGAAATTTTTGTTTTCTTTGTAAAATATCATTGCCATAGGCTTTTACTCCATTCACACACCCTATTTTGATACTGTACCCTATGATATAATATAGTAAGTACTTTTCATTCCACAAAGGTGCACAAGCTTAACTCTGCTGCTTCCTTAGCAAAAAGTACATTGATTAATTATTTCTTTTATCAACTTATTTTCTTACATCACAAAAATAATAATTTTTGACTCTCGAGCTTAGGCACACCAAAACATTGTGTATATGCACCAACACTACAAAACCCACCCTCCAATCGAAATAAAAATGGCATATATATATATACACCTATATGAAACTGCAACCCACATTCTATTTGATTCTCCGGCCATTGTCAACTCTACAGACCTAGGTACCTTGGATCACTGAGGTTGTTCACCAAGGTCATTAATAACAACTTCTTTAAATTAATAAAACTCTGGGCTTAGACGTAAAGTTGCAAGGATAGGGATTTAAAGATATAAGAGTAATATAATCTATTGATCCAAGAGATACATAATATCATTATTTTCTTCGCAGTGAGCATGTTATATTATAAACATCTAAATATATGGTATATACAATATTACACAGTGAAAATTTAATAGTATTTTAAGTTATTAGATTGTTATATTACCCCCATTCTCTTCCAATATTTGGACGGTCTCTCCAATTTCCAAAGGTAGTCCTGAGCGTACATCTCCCTTCCAGTTGTAGACAGCTAAACAATGAGATAAAATAATTTGCAAGAAAGAAAATATACACATAGTTATTTAATTTATACAATGTTATCATTCATCAGTCTACAAACAGTGATATTCTGTACATAATATCCCTATTTTAATTAAATAACTTCTATAACCGCACTAAAGTACCAGATGTCACTACAATATTCATGGCAGAAGAACTGTTTTTAGCCAAAATGTGCATGTACATTTTAGTATTTTACATGGCCATTTTGGTCTGGAATACCATGATGTTAGTTAATATTAATACAACCCATCCGATTTAACTATGTACCTAGCACTGATGTCAAGTGCTAGGTGCTTTGTTTGCAACATTTATTTATTTTTGTTTTTTTTTTTGCTTTTTCAACATTCATAGGTGAAATTTGTATGGTAATAATAAATAAAAAATAACAAAATAAATATAAAAAAGTGATTAATTACTAAGTGCACGAGGCAAAGCGGGAGACAGGTTGTATTCCAGCTAAGTGCACAGTTAAGTTGGATGGCTTGTACACACTTAAAAAAAGCCCTACCATACAATGCCTATAATAGGATAAGGCTATTTATTATTTTGACTATTTATTATCAATTTCCACCACTTATCACCACAATCTACCACTTTTTTTGTATGTAATGTTACATCTTCTAAAATTGTAAAACAGTCACGTTGATTATTTTTTATTTAATAAGTTATACCACAAGGGTAGTCTCCCAATTAAATTTGAAAAAATCCACTCTTAACCTTTCAAACGGCAAACGTCCAAATTTGACCGTTTCAATATTCTGTCAAAATTCAAGAGGTCAAATGTGACCGCACCCAAAAATTTGAAAAAATCCACTCTTAACCTCTCGAACCGCAAGCGTCAAATTTGACCGCTTCGATATTCCGCACACTTTAACCCATAAATACTTTAGACTACTTTTCTATGAAGAAGTTTGGCAGAATCAATATGAAGTTTTCTATCCTGTGGTCTAAACAAAAGTCAGGTTTTCTTCATAATAAAGATTTTATTGTATTTTGATAACAAAAAAAAATACATGTTGCATGCAACCACTCGGGATTTGCTGGACGCATGCTACTGCATAGGATTTTTATGGGGATTAAAGGGTTAAACATGGAAGTGGAGGGGATGAAGTTTTTAATGCATTGAGGCTTTAATAAAAAAAATTATATCATTCTACACTATGCCTTTTGCACACTTTAGAAGCTATTATGTGGAAATAATTTTACTATTTTTAGTTTATCGCAATTAGACTATTTAAGTAATAAAATTTGAATTGGGGAAAACCAATCACTCCCTCCAACTCTACACCAATATACAATAAACAACAAATAAATAACCAAATTCAATTTTTGTTGTTTTTATTTTTTTCAACTAACAACAATGACAAGTAAGTATTTTTGGGAAAGTAAGTTACTTAATTATTTATAAAGTAATTTAATTTCTAAGTATTTATAAGAAATTCACAATTTAAATTAACATTTCCGCTGCAAATCAGGATAATACATTATTCTTGAAAACGAAAACATAAAACTTACCGACACCGAGTTTAGGAGATTTAGATGCAATCCACATTTTAATAGGTTTTACACTAAGAATGAGTAGAAATAGAAAATGACATTACTGCAACAGAAATCTGTAAAATCTATTCAAAAACAATAAACATAAGATTTTTTGATCAATCGGCCCAAAGAACAGTGTACTAAGGATGTTCGATGATCATCGATGTTAAAAATTAAAACATCGATGTTCTAACATACTGTAATGTCACGGTTGTCCATGCTTTCACTTCTTCTGTGGTGTCGTTGCTCGTTGTCGGTAGTTGACTAATAACTATTCTACATAAGCTGATATTACTAATATCGTTATTTAACTTCACTGCATAGTGTATTCGACTGTGTGAATGCATACTTCAGCTTGGGCTGCCTGATAAAAATTGTGAACAAAGGTGACGGGAAAAGTCTATTATTTTGTTTTGGTGTAGTTTGTTAATTTTTTCTCTGTAACTAGTTTTTATTTTGTGATAGGAGTAGTAGATATAAAAACTACGTCTAAATCAAAATTTAGGTCTCATAATAAATTTTTTATACGAGATTTGTGACTGTATAGGAACATTTAAAGATCAAAATAATAACATTCACCGTCATCGGCAAAAATATTGTACAATATAATAAATGTACTGGATATTTGTTAACTTCTCATTTTTTAAATTACCGTTTGACCCTAAAACTTTTATTTATTTCATTAATAATAAACCATTAACAACATGACTAATTTTATATTCGTCTAACTCTCAGGTTAATTTGCAAACAACATCGTAATGGCCAACACCGATGTTTTGAGTAGGATAAACATCGAACATCGATGTTAAGCTATCGATACCAACATTGATGTCACCATCGATGTTTCTGTAACATTGATATCCCTACAGTACCATAGATCTAGGATAGACTAGATCTAGATAGAATAGAAAGATTTATGGTATATGGTCCGGTCTCAACCATAGACTGTTGCTGCATTTCGTATGGTGAGTGTAGAGAACCGGAGACTCTTTTTACTGGAAACGAGGCATTCCATCTTAGTCCTCACGGGTGACAACGCATCTGCATTTTGATTCGTAATCGAGGATAGATGTAGATGTCTATGGGCCACAGCAACCACTTACCATCAGGTGGACTGTGTGCTCGTTTGTCACCCTATCCTATAAAAAAAATAGACAGAGAAACCTAGGTTTCTCTGTCTACGTTCTCAACAAAGATATTATAATATACTTGCTATAGAACAAGATTACGTTAGTACTCTTATTAGTTTGTGGAACAAGATTGTGTACTCTGCAGAATTTGCAAAAGTAAAATATATTTTATGCTATTGACATAAAGTCCACTTTCATATAATATTAGGCTCAATGGATAAACGGCCTGAGCGAAATGCCTCTATTTAGAAATGCGTCCTTGTCTATCGAGTTGCCACAACGAAATTAGAAAAAGAAAGATTTTTTTTAAGTAGTAGAAATAAATGATATTTTTTTATTTCTGTTCTTGTTATAATTCTAAATAATTATTAAATAAAATAAAAGAGAAGGCTTCATAAGAAAATATTTATACTAATGCGTAATTTCCAACCGTGTTTAACTACTTGCATTTTTTCAGAGTCGTAGTTTTGTAATTTTACAAACAATAACTGAGCAACCCTAAGTGTCTTACAATCTTCATTATGGCGTATGCTTTGTGTGAATCGATCAAAGATATTTTAGTTTTACTCTAAAGTTTCATTTTTTATCTTGTCCAAATAATTAAAAATGATTCTCACTTGTTGCATGAAAAGATGCAAAGTTAATAATACAAAGGAAGTGGTGTATCTTTTCATAGGTAAATAACTTTCTAGTAATTGAAGTAGGGTGTCCATATTTATTTTAGTCAAAGGTATTCCTTCTTTACTGTAAAATCAAGGATATTATTATTTCTATACGAAGTATATTATTATATCTTTGATTTAGGTCTACTAAAATCTTCTAGCTTTCAATATTACTAAAGTGATTTATGTTATGAGTTAATATTTTGTCTAACAGAATGCAATGTTACGTGGGCGTGTTGGTGTACACATTTATCGTCTATACAACGCATAATGACATATTTTCAAAGCGATTCCTACTATCTGTCAAACACTTAATCCGCATCAGATGCGCTTCGACCTTTAACTGACTTTACTATCTACAGTCTTTCATAATTCTCTCTTAACACAGAGTGAGTAGGTAATACAAGTTTCCATATATTAAGCTGGGGTTTTTATATACATATATCGCAATTTTCTCTGTGATAGCACGTACAAACCTTCGTAGTGACCGATTGCACAGTGTTACTCGTCGTGCACCAGTGCAATTAATTTGTCGTGGCGTTCTACAGTCAACCCCAGCGCATTTATCGTTGCGCTCCGCTCGACCAGTTGCAATGTAGTGCCACCAGCCGCGAGGCCCCACTAAGAGGCCACGTGCAGACAACCCAAGTAAGCCCGTTCCTATCTTGAGCTGTTTTTATTTGTTATTCCCTTTTCTCACAGCAGATTATGTTCCCGTCATGCCTGCTAATATAGTGAATTAGGTTTTCGCAAGTATTGTCCAAAACTACGCTAAATACAGTCTACTTTAGTTTTTCACGCACCCAATAATTTTGAGACAATGGTTCCTGGGAGTCGAACCCGAGACCTCTGTGATCTAACCATTTTGTGGTTCCTTCGCTCCGGATTTAAAAGGCAACCTAGTCGCTCCACCATTTTGACGATTTAGAATATACATATTTCTTGATAAATTTCATATGTATTGTTGTAAGATTTGTTTATCGTTCTCAATAAAATAATTATAGAAGGATCCCTTAGCATCACATTATCCTTTTTAATTGAAGCAACATATCTTGTAGTCGCCCTAATAGAGTAGGGCGCTTCCCTAAAAAGCCCTATCTCGCTTCGCTTGTTTGTCAGTCGTGAGTGCGCAAAATTGTTAAAATAAAATATCTTTGGTTAAAATAAAATATCTTTGGTTAAAATAAAATATCTTTTGTTCTCAAATCTCTAATAACCATGGAGGTAAGAGAGAAGGAGAACGATCACTGTAGAAAATAGTGTCCCAGAAATATGGACAAAATAAGTGAGGCGCTGCGATCACTAAAGTTGCCTCAATAAAAGTAATTTTCAGTCTATTTTTTCCGATCAGATGTTAAACCACTTGCACATCCACGCATAATACAATATTTCGCCATTTTTAATGTTTATTTTTGTCAAAAATTAAAACAATTACGGATTACGATTATTTGCTCACCATTGCCGTTCTCTCACCATTATTCAACTAACTTCATCTATTTGTATTCATAAACAGCTAACAGCTAATTTCGCAGATACACTTACCGATGATAGTTCAGGGACAGGCGGGCTATACTTTAGCACGTAGCGATCGTTCTCCCTCTCTCTAACCTCCATGATAATAACCACAAACTATTAGAATTTACGGCTTACTAACATTATAACCGATAATAACAATTTATTTCACACACACACACACACACACACAAACCTTTTATATATATATATATATATATATATATATATATATATGTATTATATTTCATTGTAATATATTAAATTTGTAATCTTACAACACATTAGAACAATCAACCATTGACTGTTATAATATATTTATTATTGTTAGAAAGCGCTATCAAACAAAAGTAACAGTAATAACTAACATTTGTGATTTGCGTCTGCGCTAGCTAGTTTACGGTCTAGTCGTCAACCGAGATGCAGCGCTTCAATCGGAATCAACCTACATTGCAAATTGCATGTGAGTCACACTAATTTAAACTCTAAGTCAAGTTTTTATTACTAACACTAATGTATAATTATAAACAAATAATATATTTGCTTGTATTTTGTTCATTGCTAGATGTTGTGCATGTTGTTTAATTTTTTGGCTCTTTATGTTATAATATAATTAATGTTCAGTTTGCTGTCTAGCTGCGATGACAATGACACTGTTATCTGTTATATACGTAACGTTTTGATAGCAGGTACTCCATATTATGTGACGAAGCTATTGTTGTTTTTATTTGTTGTCGTTAAGTTTTCTGGGGGCACGGCAGTGCCTCCGCCAAGTCAGTGCCCCCGCCAAGTCAAGTAATAAAGCGGCACAGCCGTACCACACTTTTCCCGAAGCTATTCAGGTCATTTTCGACCCACTATAACTTCGTTGTGGATCGAACTAGAAACCTGAATTTTCAGAAACCAAGCAAACATTGTATAGATACGGTATATTTCAAATTTCATTCATTTTGAACTAGTAGTTTCGGAATTATTATTAATCAAAGTTTCTAAATTTTGTCACTCACTGACTGACCGATCATCAAATCTCTAAGGTACTTCTAACGACATAGAAGCTTCAAACTTAGAACACAATTAGTGTTTAGTGTATAAATCAAGAAAAAACTAAAATATTGTTAATTTGTTTAATTTAATGTATGTTTGTAATCCCATATAAATATATAAGATTACAACGTTACATTTGCAGTGAAAGAATCAGTGTACTCGTAATGTAATGTATATGTATAATATAATGGAATAAAAGGTGTAGATAGGTACTTTGTTGTTAATCAAGAAGTAGAAGGTACGGGAAGGAAAAAAGTATGATTATCTGCATAAAGAAATGAGATGCCATCAAAAACATAACTTGTAAATAAAACCAAGTCTTGCAACTCAGTTCTTCTATCGTAAAAAGTTGTGAGATAAGAGAGAGAGAGAGAGAGAGAAGTTGAGAGATGAGTTGAGAGAGTTGTGAGAGTCGGTTAATTTATTCAGTTCCTAGTTAAGGCTCCTTCTGTCTTAAGCTATTACGTAATTAGCTAACGCATCATCTTGTTGTGACCATATCAATATTAAAAATCTTTTATGTTTTAGGAAAGAACATCGACAAGTATTATGGGTAGGGAACTCGACAACCCTATTGAAGTTTAGTGTTTATCGAAACTAAGTAATATAAAACCAAACATGTAGGTAATTCTAAAAAAATGATAATAATAATCATTAATATTTTTGACATCTAGCTAAATCCATAATTGTTATAGTAACAGAGTAACTTAAGGCTAGTGTTAGTACATAATAGTCTTCGAAAAACATAATAAATTAAATTTCATAAATCGAGGTGCAGCACCTCAATTTCTTCTGTTAAGATAAGTAACAAATTTTTAACTATCTATATTATCAAATAGTTTTAATTTATTTAATATTAGCTGTAAATTAATTGTGGAATATTACACTATTTTTCTTTTGGTAACAATTTATTCCTATTACTCATACTCTGATAATTATTAAAAATAATTCTTATAATGTAATTAAAATTATACACAACCAAACCACATAAAATATTACTTTTCATTTTTTAGTTTAAAGGTTCAAAATACAGAGATAAGATTTAAATAAGACAACAGACTTTGGCATATTATGCCAATTTTAGTTCCCGGGACAGCAAATGGTGACGCCCGAAATCGGCATAGATATTTTGTATGGTGTAGACAGTCCAGCGTACTTGTATAATATATAAGGTTAGTGTTTATTGTTTGTCACTCATAGGACTACTACTACTATACTTTTTGCCACTCATTGTTTTATACATATTTTATATCCTCTTGCCTCTTAGTAGTCTGAGGCTCAGAAGGGCTAGAATCCAGAGCCGTAAACCGTAAAGCCATTTAATAAAAGATCTTAGTTGTCTATGGTTGTGTTTATATTTATTTTTATTTGGTGTTAGTGTTACTTTTAAATTATTAATTATATCATCAAGATTATTATTGCACTGTACGTGTTAAAATACGCCGACAGTCAAAATATAACTTAATTTTAATACCATGTCCGACGACTTCATACCTTTGAATCAAAGTACGCCTGTCCACGAAAGGTGGCCTGGAAGAATTCAAAATCAAAACAGTTTTCAAAATAATCGTCATCAAAACTATCAAAGAAGACGTGGTCACAATTATAGCAACAGATGGGGTAACAACTCACCGCGGAGTAGTTTTGGGGTATTGAAATGAGCAAACATAGTATTTTGTTATAACTATATATATAATAAGGTTGACAAACGGGCACACAGTCCTCACTAATGGTAAGTGGATACTGTGGCCCAAAGACATTTACATTTATCCTCAATTAAAAATTAAAATTTCGACTTTTGACCCTTTAGATGGAAGATGAAAATCCCCAGTAAAAAGGGTGGTTTGTTACACTCACAATACAAAATAGCAGCATCAAGCTGATATTTAACTCTGATATTCTCTGAGTATGGCCCTAACCATTGTGCAGACACATTCATAATTTAACCATGATATAAGTGTCGAATGGCTATGCCACATAGATTTTTATCACTATATTTATAAATTCTTATTACATTAATGAAGTACCCCTGTTTCCTAAAGGTGAAAAATAGATGTTATGCTAGTGTCATTGCAATCTACATTTCACACTTAACCATTTAAAAAAAATCCAATATGATTTATTCATCGGCGGTTGGCTCCCAAACATTTTTTTTAATCGCTGACATGTAGGTTTTATTCGCTGCTAAGTATGTCCTAGTGGTAAATCAGCACTTAAATTGCAATTAACAATTTCATTGGTAACCTACAGTAACAACTTAAACTACCACACCTCATCCATACGCACATTTATATATAATTTAAGTTATTTAAATAAGATAACATTTAGCATATGGATAGATGGATTAATATGGGATACATTTTACAATCTGTAGTAAATGAAGAAAAATGAACACGAAGGCCTGTCCATTTCAGTGGCGAAGCTAGAGCTCCAAGCTAGGGCAAGCCCAAGATATTAATTGATAAAAATATAGATTGTTGTTTTTAGCAGTTTTATAAAAATACACCAATCTTGATCTGTCTCCACGCTTCAGTTTTATATTCAGTGCTGTCAAGGACGTGTTTAACAAAGCACACAGAAGGCATACCACTGCTAGATAGATTGTATTACATATCAGCAATTGCATAGCTTCGGTGGCTTTGAAGAAAGCTGTTTGGGTTTGTTTAAGTGAAAGAAAAAAAAATATTTACATCTAATACAATACATGAACAAAAGTAAAACACGAACAAAGTACAAACAAACTATGTACAAAATTAAAAAAAATTATTTACATTTAATGGATAAGAGATAAGATAAGATAAGTGGAATCGTCTCCCTTTCTTATGGAAAGATTTAATTACGTCCACGTAAAATGTTGGTGAACATTTTAATTGTACCAATAACTGTTTTTAATTGTGATAATTGATAAGTCTGAAATATACTCTTAACCTTGTGTATTATCTCAACAAAGTTTAAAGATTTCCTCTCCGATTATCACTAACACACTTCAATTCATCACAAGGAACACTATTATCCTCCATTTTCATTAAAAAATCTTTAAAAAAGCATAAATTTTGAACTCGTAATATTAAATCGCTTAAGATAAGCACACAGAGTAAATAAACATTGAAATGTGAAATGAACGCATTGCCCGCGCTCCTCCGCTTTTAACAAATTTATTCCCAAAAGCCTGGCTTTAAATCTCTATACTAATTGCTATATATACAATCGTAGTTATATTTCATTATAGAATATTTTGCCATAGGTTAGAAAGAGAGCGATCGTCTTCTCGAAATCTCCGTAAAAAGCCCACGCGAGCGAGGGAGACAACTATTACCTCTATTAAAACGACCGACCATGCGTTATTGTGGACGGACGTATTCAGACTATCGAGGGATTTTTAAAAACATTGTAAACAGTAAATATTTTTGAAAAAGTGTCTTATTGCTATAGTCATAATATTGAGAATCGTACTTCGATGATCGACGGGTGCAGTCAAACATCAGTCTACGTGTAACTGCGATCCCCACCTCTACGCACAAAGATCGGTAATATATCAAGCTATTCGCACATGCATAGATTAATGAACGTAAAGAAGTGATATTCTTTGATAATGCAGCGCTCTCCAACAGTCCTATTGTATGGCAGTGAAACATGGGCCGTAACTCAAAAGAATGTGCATACCATGCAAGCTGCCGAGATGAAGATGCTGAGGTGGATGTGCGGCGTTACCAAGCTCGACAAAATCCGCAACGAGTACGTGTGAGGAAGCTTGGGCGTGCGCGACATCGCTGACAAGATGCAGGAAAGTAGGCTGCGATGGTATGGGCACGTGAAGAGGAGGCCACCCGACTATGTAGGGAACTTGGCACTACAACTTTCCATCCCAGGTCGAAGATCCAGGGGCAGACCCAAAACACGATGGAAAGATGTAGTGGTAAAGGACATGAGAGAGTGCGAAGTCTCCGAAAATGAAGTCGTGGATAGAGCGAAGTGGAGGCGTAAGACAAGAAAGGCTGACCCCACCACCATGTGGGACACATAGCCAGGAAGAGAGAGAGAGAGCAGCGCTCTCCAACAAATAAACGTTTTGATTCCGATCCGGATCTATCCAACATTGTCGTTCGAAAACGCAAGTATGATTACAATATTTCAGATTCATTCAAATTATTCACTGATAATATATTGAAAAAGATGGATGATTGGAAGACAGATTTTAATAATAATTTTCTTCAAATAAAATACACTATAAATAATTTGATTAAGAACGACCTTGCAAAACTGAACGAGATTGTAGTCGAGGTGAAGGCAGAGATCAATAATATGCGTAAGGAATACACAGAGATTAAGACTGACATAGTAAGATTAAAAACTCAGCAAGTGGCAACACAAAAAGAAATTAATAGTCTCCAGCAGTCGGTGCAATTCAATGCTGACCAGCAAGACGAGCAAGCAAAAAAAGATTGAAACTTTAGCTGTCGATACTAAGAAAACACGTGAAATAGAGATGGAAATTGTTAAAATAAAACAGCAAAATATGCAATTACAATCACAACTGAACTCAAGTGAACAGAGAGAGAGATTATCAAATATTGAAATTGTCGGTGTGCCGGAATGCAAAAGCGAAAATCTTCAAGACCTTATTTTGAACATTGGAAAACATATTGGTGTCGATATTCCGCCAAATGATATTTTACAAGTGAATAAAGTTTCTCCGAAAATAAAATTACAAGGTCGTCCCAGAGTCATAATAGCTAAAATGCGAACAAGGCTCTTGAAGGACAACATAATTTCACGGGGCCGCAAAGCTCGGATTACCTCAAGAGATATCGATGTAACAGGAGAAAGCAGACCCATATATATTAACGAACATTTAACCCCCTTTAATAAACAACTATTGAAAAAATGTAAGGAATTGGCCAAAATAAAACAGCATCAGTTCCGTCTGGGTAAAAAATGGGTTAATATTCGTGCGAAAAAACGACAACTCTCCCGCTTTAAAGATCATAAGCGAAGAGGATCTCAAGAAACTAAGTGTTTCCAAATCAGTATTCTCTATCTCTATCTATTCTCTTCTAATCTTTTCTCGTTGTTAAATTTATATATTTCCGTATTATATAATGTGTACTGTATTTATAACGTTAATTGTCTAAGATATGTCTCAATAGCTATATTTAGTTTAAATTCTCAATACTTAATGTTTATGAAAAAACCTTTATTTGCCAGCTCTGTTCGGAATAGGTACTCTATGCTAGAAAACACGTTACTTACAATGTTATTTGTACGCTTAATTAATGTGCATCGAATTGTGCACGGTCACATTTCATGTACAAAAGCTAACATTACAAAAATTTTGCAGAATGTAAATGATGCAGCTAATAAATTATTATTTCTTTGTCACAATGGCACTGATAACAAAAATTATCTCTTTCCTAAAAATATAATTTACTTTGCATATTTCAAACAAAATTATCATAAACTAACATTAAGCCGCTTAAAAATCACTGTTTTTAATATATTAATATTTAACATCAAATTCTATACATATACGTTATCACTAAAATCATTTATCGCACCTGTTTATAGTGATCGACCTATAACGCATTTCAACTTCATTGTCATATTTATCACTGCTAAAAGAACATTAGTGCCGGAGCGTAAAAATAAATTCTTACAATACCTTCAAATAGTTAATAATAATAATGCATTATTTAAACTTTCAATATGGATTTATTTATACATTTTATTCGTTCTATTTACATTAGCGGGAAACTTAAATATTAACACATATTTATATACATGGTTTACAAAGGATGAACATATAATACGTTATACTATTTCGATATTTATATCAAATGAATCAAACACGAAAACTATTCATCGCTTTTTTCTGTCAACCTATAATCAACATCACTTTTGTACACAGTATTGTAATCTGTGTTTTTGTGTTTCAGCCCCTCTATTTTACAAATCAATTATATTTATTAGTAATATTTTCCAGTTGTATAATAACTTTTATATTATAAGTTGTAAACAATTGGTAGCATTCTAAGTTCTAAGTTCGATACGTTAAATAAAAAAAAGAAAAAAGTAAAGATCTAAAAATATATTATCAAAATACACGGGGGCTGAGAACTAAATGTTTGCAACTAAGACAGCAGATTTTAAGAAATGATTATGATATTATTGTAATAACTGAGACATGGTTGCATAACGGGATTTTCGACGGAGAATTATGTGACGATCGGTATGAAGTTTTTCGGTGTGATCGAGACTTATTATCACGCGATAAAAAGGCAGGAGGCGGGGTCATGATCTTAGTGCGTAATGAGTTATGTGCAACTCCCTTAGTCACTGAATGTCTGAATAACTGCTCACCGCCTGATATGTTAATGCTGTTAGTACCGGCACATGCAATTTCTGCTACTGCAGATTTGTACATTATTGCGATTTACATCCCTCCTAATGTTTCACATATGCCAGTTGAAATAGATTACTTACTGCAAACACTAAAATCTGTGGTAATCTCAAATAGTACTGGTAAAAATATTTTAGTTATCGGTGATTTTAATCTTCCATGCATCTCATGGAGTACTCAGGGCCCAACACATTTAAATAAAGGCAATGCTGAAATTAAAAGTGCTGGTGTAAGGTTAACAGATGAACTGAGTTTTCTCGGTCTCGGTCAAGCAATATAACAGTTTTAAAAATTATGCCGGTAATACTTTAGATTTGGCATTTTCAAATCTTCCACTTGAAGTCGCAATTTGCAACTCGCCCCTTATAAAGGTTGACCGCGCCCATCCTCCGTTAGTACTGGAAATTTTAGACGTCTCAATCACAATCACGTTTACTGAAGCATCTAAGCCTAAATATGATTTCAATAAAACCAATTATGAGAAACTAAATGAAACTCTAAATAGCATCGATTGGCGAACACAATTACAATCTAGCACGGTCCAAGAGGCTTGTGATAACTTTTATAATATAATAAATGATGCTATATGCCAACACGTACCACTTAAGTCCTATCATAATAAATATAAATACCCTATCTGGTACAGTCCCGCTTTAATAAAAATAATTAAAGAAAAATCAAAAGCGCACAAAAAATGGAAACGGTCTGGCAATTTATTAGATTATGACGAGTTTTCATTATTACGTAAACGACAAAATCGGGTTCAGGATGCTTGCTTTGCTATATATACTCAACGTACCGAGGAAGCCATTAAATACAAACAGAGGTTATTCTGGTCATACGTTAAAAAAAATAATAAATAATTTAAAGAAATAGGTAAATATCTTTTTCAAGATAAATATATTAATTTATAATATCGATAATTTTAAATTAATTAAAATTTATAGATATTAATCTTATGATTCATTAAATTTTATAAAAAAAAAAGATTTGATACCCTATTATTAAAAATTAAATTTATAATACTAAAATAGTAGATAATAATTTGGCGGTATTTTAGTTCATTTAGAGGAATCTGTTTAATAATTGTCTTTGCGTGGTGGATCGAATTATCCAAAACAATTATCATACCTCGGCAATAAAGTAACGGGTGGTAAAGAAATATGTGATACTTTTAATACTTTTTCCAAAAACGTTTTCGGTGACCCTTCTGATAAAATATTAGAAGAAAGCAATGCCACTTCTACATATTATGATAATATATCTAAACTGTTTATCCCTACATCCACTATTGAGAAAAGACTTAGACTACTTGATATTTCTAAAGGAGCAGGATGTCACGGCCTTTCATTCCCCCCTTTATTTTGGCGTAACTGTGCTAAAACTTTGTGTGTCCCTATCGCTATCATTTTTAATATGTCTCTTAGCGAAGGTGTATTTCCGGATATATGGAAAAGAGCACACATTGTTCCTGTACATAAAAAGGGAACTAAAACTAAAATTGAAAATTATAGGGGCATTTAAATTTTAAATACTATTGGCAAAGTTTTTGAGAAAACCATTTGTGATGTTATATATCCCGTAATATGTAAGGGACTGCCAAAAACTCATCACGGATTTCTAAGGTATCGTTCTACTATCACTAATCTGGCGTGCTTTTCTAACTATGTTTTGTCTAATATGGATGGAGGCGGTCAGGTAGACGTGGTCTACACGGACTTCGAAAAAGCTTTCGACCGTGTGGATCATGTGTATTTTGATTAGTACATACATATTATAATAAATCCAAATAATAGTTAAATTGTACCGTCCATAATATATTTTGTTTATATAACTGAAAAAACCTTTAATAGGCCTTACATTTAAGCTGTATACTTTAAGTCCTTAAAATTGTTAAATCGCTGTTGGTTTTTTTAAATAAATAAAAAAAACTCAATTTTTTATGACAGCAGCAGTATCGCTAAGGCAATACGAGGTCATCGGTCGACATGTGTCGAACAGTGGAGTGCGCGGGAAATTTGAAATAGCTTGAAACATTTTACGAGTTATTTTATTAGTTGATATTATTGATTGATTCAGGTTTAATAAGGCAAGCCCGGCTTTTAGGCTTTAATGGAAGCTTCGCCACTGGTCCATTTCTATACCTTGGGCAGCAGCTAGTATAAAGTATGTTAAAATTGAATGAACAAATAATGGAATGTTTTTAAAATAAATTTGTTAAACCAAAATTCTTTTGGGGTAAACTTTTTTAAAACAAATGCAAATGTCATGAAGTTTTTAATTAATTCTATTACACATCTTACTAAAATAACAACAGATGTAACAAAACCTTAATTTGATTGAACTGTAAAAGTATAATTTTGTACTATTTTAAAAATTGGTATAAGTATTATATGCATTATTTTTATATGTTTTTTTCAGAGTGATAGCAATAGCAGTTATGGAAGAGATAACAAAAATAATATTGATGCTTACCTTCATCCGTCCATGCTACAGGATCCTTGGGCACAGCTACGCCAAAGAAAAGAAGTCTCAAATACTTGAAATAATGTAAATTACAAACATTTAATGCATAATTTTGTAAATACACTATGTACTAAACTTAAAGCTAAAATTATAAAATATTAAACATATTTTTGGTTTTGAAATCATTTTACACATTGCAATTTAATTAATTAAGCTTTTAAAATTACATAATGTTTTTTATGTTATGTTTTTATTACATTTTACAACATTTATTTGATTACTGCATAATATTTTATAGATTACTGTATAACTGTTATTATTCCAAACATTTTAAGGATGTTATCTTAATGTGCTTTTTCTGTAAGTAATCTCCAAAATAGTCCTGAAGGAGAACGGGGAGCTATGTCATAAATTATATCCTGTTGGATTATTTTTTAAAAACTAAACCCAAACATACCACTGCAAGACTTCAAAACACAGTCAGTTCATTTTGCATAGATCGGACCATAAACAGTAATTAAAAAATAGCTGAAGGTAATCCGGGTTTAACAATGACATGGGTAAAGTAGTTGTAATCAATACTCATATCTGCGGAATGCCCTATTGAACGTCGTGCGATCATGCGATGCGACTGAAGAAATCGCGTGTGCGGATTCATCGGACAGCGCCTAATAGAGGGGGGAGGGGGGGGGTCATATTGGGATAAAGTTCTGGAGAACATATATTTATTCCTCAAATTCCACTAGTACAGTATAAGTCATGCCCAATAATTTTCCATTCTGCATTATTATTATTATTGTTATAGTTATTACATTTTCTCAGTTAGTTTTTAACAAAACTGGATTAATAGTTATTACCACGGGACAAAGCCAAGTGGGTACCATGAACGTGTTTGGTTATGGGTAGTTTTCTGTTGCGATTAATTTTCTAACTGCTTTTAGCAATTGAATATATGCTAGTTTTAGTAAATCTAAAGTTTTTAATGATAGATCAAGTGCTTTTGGTATAACACCAGTTGTAGAGAGGGCTATGGGGACTATAATGGTGTTATGTAAATTCCACATTCTAATAATTTAGTGTTTGAATTCAGTGTACTTGGAAATTTTTTCATTGATTGTTGTCTGTAAGCTATATGATTAGGTATAACAATGTCAATAATAAGAGCACATTTATTCACTTTGTCTATTAATGTTATATCCAGTCTATTATAGTGTAGTGTTGTAGTGGCGGTTGAGAATATCCACTACCCCATATCTTCCCGTGGGTGTCGTAAGAGGCGACAGAGGGAGACAGGCAGGATATGGCCAGCAGCATCTTCCTAATAACAACAATAATATAATAAAAAAAAATCGGTTGCCAACCTGCTCCGCAACCAAGCGTGGCAACTATGGCAAATATCCCCCCATGAATAATGACGCAAACAAACGGCCCCCAGTCCCCGGCGGCCCCGCTATTCCTGGCTACGGTGGCGACCATGGTAAAGGCGGGGCAGGGGGTGCTAAGGATCTCCGGTGGAGGTTCGATTGCCACCTACGACGACTCGACCTGGCAACATATAACGCACGCACCCTGAGGACTGACGAGACGGTACTGGAGCTGGATGAAGAGGTAGACAAGTTGCGTTGGCATATTATTGGATTATCCGAGGTCCGAAAAGAGGGTGAGGACACGGTAATCCTTGAGTCCGTAACTTCTTCTATCACCGGGAGGGCGACCATCTGTCCCAAGGAGGTGTCGGATTTGTCGTCCACAAGTCTCTCGTTAACAACGTTGTAAAGATTGAGAGTGTGTCGACGAGGGTCACGTACCCGATTCTCAGAATCACCAAACGGTATTCGCTGACGGTCATACAGGTTTACGCACCAACCTCGGCACATCTCGATGAGGACGTGGAGAAAATGTATGAGGATATTTCCAGAGCCATGCATTCCTCCAAAACGGACTACACGGTGTTGATGGGAGACTTCAACGCAAAACTAGGCACAAGAGAAAGCGGTGAGCTGAAGTTAGGGAAATTTGGAGTAGGGCAACGGTACCGTAGGGGCCAGCAGTTGGCCGACTTTATGGAGAAAGAGAGACTCTTTATGATGAACTCTTTCTCCCAGAAGCGGCCCCACAGGAAGTGGACCTGGTAGAGCCCCGACGGTTCGACAAAAAATGACGACCAGACGCCAACTGTTCAGTGATGTCTCAGTAATCGCAAGGGTTAAAACTGGCAGCGATCACCGAATGGTTAGAGGCACACTAAACCTAAACGTTAAGTTGGAGAGGTCTCGTCTAATGAAGTCAACGCTCCGTCCCCCTCGTGCTCTAATCCAGAATCCCGAAACTTTTCAGCTCGAGTTACGTAACCGCTTTCAGTGCCTAGAAGATTGCAATGCAGTGGACGATATGAATGACAAGCTCGTGGAAACTGTCCATGCGGTCGGAGCTATATATATATATATATATATATATATATATATATATATATATATATATTATATATATATATATATCCGTGCGGTCGGAGCTAAGTTCTGCAAGACCCGCCACAGAAGAACACAAAACTCTCCGATCACACTCTTAATCTCATGGCTGTTAGACGGGAGATGAAGCTGCAATCGTGAACAGATTTGACAGCATACAGGCAACTGAACAGACAGATCTCCAAATGCATGCGACGTGACTTGCGCAACTACAAAACTGCTCGTATTGAAGAAGCGATCGAGCGGAACCAGGGCTCCAAAGTCTTTGCCAGAGATCTGTCTGCCAGTAAGAGCCAACTGTCAAAGCTAAAGACTGAGTGTGGCAGCATCGTTTCCGGGACACCTGAGATTCTGAGTGAGTTTGAGAGGTTCTATGGGCAGCTGTATTGAGAGGTTCTATGGGCACATCATTGTTGGAGCCACACGCAAGTGTGAGTAACGATCCAAGAGCGTCTTATCCGACACTATTCCGATGATATCCCGGACGTCAGTCTGAGCGAGATTAGAATGGCTCTCCAGCACCTTAAAAACGGCAAGTCCCCGGGCGAGGATGGAATTACAGCGGAGCTTCTGAAAGCGGGTGGAAAACTGGTAGTTGAAGTTTCACTGGTACTTGAATTAAAGAGCCTTCAGAGGCTTTTTAATTCCGTCCTCCATGGTGGCACTACTCCGGAGGCGTGGAGCAGAAGTGCGGTGGTCTTGTTCTTCAAGAAAGGTGACAACGCCCTCTTGAAGAACTACAGACCGATATCCCTTCTGAGCCGCGTTTACGTGCTGTTTTCGAGAGTCATTACGAATCGTCTCGCACGCAGACTCGACGACTTCCAGCCTCCCGAACAAACCGGTTTCCGAAAAGACATTAGTACCATAGATCACATACATACCCTTCGGCAAATTGTACGGAAGTCCGAAGAGTACAATCCGCCACTTTGCCTAGCGTATGTGGACTATGAGAAAGCCTTTGATTCCGTCGAAATTTGGGCGGTGCTACAGTCTCTTCAGCGGTGCCAAGTTGACTGTCGGTATATCGAAGTGCTGAAGTGTTTGTACAGTAGGGCTACGATGGCTATCCGAGTACAGAACCAGAGTACGAAACCTATCCAACTGCAGAGAGGTGTAAGACAGGGTGACGTTATTTTCCCGAAATTCTTCACCGCTGCATTGGAAGACGTTTTCAAGCTACTGGACTGGAAAGGATACGGTATTAACAACAATGGTGAGTACATCACTCACCTTCGATTTGCCGACGATATAGTCCTTATGGCAGAATCGCTGGAGGATTTAAGCACTATGCTCAATGACCTCAATAGTGCCTCCCAACGGATAGGTCTTAAGATGAACATGGACAAAACAAAGATCATGTTTAATGTCCATGTCACACCTATGCCGGTATTTGTTGGGAGCACTAAGCTCGAAGTTGTTGACGAGTACGTTTACCTGGGACAAATAGTCCGATAGTAGGTAAGTCAACTTCGACCGAGAGGTCAATCGACGGATTCAACTCGTTGGGCAGCGTTCGGGAAATTACAACGCATCTTCTCGTCAGGTATACCTCAAAACCTGAAAACTAAGTTGTACAACCAGTGCTTGTTGCCAGTGATGACCTACGGAACCGAGACGTGGTCCTTCACTGCTGGCCGTATGGGGACGCTCAAAGTCGCTCAGCGAGCTATGGAGAGGGCTATGCCTGGAGTTTCTCTGCGTGATAAACTTAGAAATGAGGATATCCACAGTAGAAACCAGAGTGACCGACATAGCCCAACGGATTAGTAAACTGAAGTGGCAATGGGCCGGCCATATAGCTCGAAGAACCGACAACCGTTGGGGAAGAAGGGTTCTCGAGTGGCAGCCTCGTACCGGTAGGCCAAGTGTAGGGCGACCCCCACTAGATGGAGTGACGACCTGGTAAGACATGCAGGAAGTCGATGAATGCAGGTGGCTCAGGACCGTACTTTGTGGCATACCTTGGGGGAGGCCTATGTTCAGCAGTGGACTTGTGAAGGGCTGTAATGATGATGATGATGATGATGATTATAGTGCAATTTTTTGGCGGTAAGCATAGCTCTGTCAAAATACATTTTGTTAGTGGTATTTTCAAGTACTATTTCTGGTTTTTATTATTATTATAGCTTTGAATTCTGAAATAATTAACAGTTTGTGAAAAGCTATGCGCATTTTGGGAGAAGGGTCTCCCTGTCTAAGACCCTTTCTAATTGTGAACTCTTCTGTTCTTTAATTTTACTATACTTAAAATCTTGGAGTAAATTTTCTTTATGATATCTATATATTTTCGCTTATGTTATTACTTTTTAATGCATGCCATTTAGATGAGTGTGTTATGCAGTTGAACGCTTTGAAATAGTCCACAAATGCTAGGTTAGTTTTGTTTTGTTGTTTTTGTTTCAGGTTTGTTGAACTCTGAAAATTCCAGCCTATTTGTTTTCGATTTCGATTGTCGATGGTGGAGTTTGGATCGTTTTCTCTTGCTAATCATCTTAATATGATTGATGAGAAGAGTTTATATATTGCGGGTACCAAGTCAAACCACAGGCTATACAGTTCAAATTTCAGGCCAGTTCAAAAAACTGCGTTTTTATAGATAAACCTCCAAAAGTAACGAAGCACGGTTCTGAGCCACCTGCATCCATCGAATTCCTTCGTTTCTGACTACCAGGTTGTCACTTGATCTAGACTGGTTTCGATGATGTTGGTGCTGCTAGCCTTGTGGCTATTACAGCTTCATCAGTCTCAGATGACCATGTCAGATTTGATTTAGTGGAGGCGGCCGTTAATTTTTTTCGTGAGGAAAACCATTAGCAAAAATCATGTATTCCTTCGGCTGCGGGCTGAAACCCCGTGGTGGTCACCATCAGCGTATACGAGGGGTCTGGGGATCGCCGTTCGGTATGCAACCAGAGCCCTAATCTTGCTTCGCTATATTGAAACTGCCCCCAGCACCCTTGCAGTCCTCCTTAGGAGTTACAATACTAAGCATTCGGGGCCTCCGCCCCGAATCGAACCGCAAACGATATCTAGTAGAAAACGCACACCCATTGTATTAGTAATGTATACGAGGTGAATGGTGCCTCAATTTTTAGAGTTATAGAAGTAAAATATCTAGGTGTTCGGCTTAATTAATGTGATTATTATCGTTTAAGGAAAATATACTCTATTGTTTGAAAAAAAAGCGTACAGATATTTGGGTTTTATTTTTCACACAGTTCACGGCCTTGCGAATGTAAAAATGAATATCACTTATATTATACGCTGGTAAGAAGTAATATGGAGTGTAACGCGGTAATATGACCGCCGCACGAAGATTGCGAAGACATACTCGTAGAACGAGTAGTGATTCGCCGAGTACTCGCCCTAGATTGGGCCGAATACTCTGCTTTAAAAAACACGCGGTAGTGGGCGGCGCGCGGTTATATCCCTTACACAGAGTTAGGGATGACCGAGACGAGTAAATGCAAGTACTTGATACTTTTCGTTTGATACCAAGTGCTTTGATATTGATACTTTAAAACTGAGTACCAAGTAGTATCGAAAGAAAAGTACCAATGGATCATGGACGAAAGTACCGTGGATGTATCCACGTGGATGATCAAGTACCGATATACTTGATCATCCACGTGACACATCCACGGACACTGTTGATTTTTTTATACTAGTGGGGGCAAACGAGCGTACGGTTCACCTGATCTAAGTGACTACCGTAGCCCATGAACGACCGCAACAACAGGGGAATTGCAGGTGCGTTGCCGACCCTTTAGAAAGGAGTAAGCTCTTCTTGAAGATCCCCAGGTCGTATCGGTCCGGAAAAATCGCTGAGGCCAATTTGGCCTTCTTTTCCAAGTGACCACGAAACTGCACGTCTCTCGATACGTTGACGCCGAGGATTCCGATACTGGTTGAGGCAAAAAGGCGAGTGCCTTGAAACTGAGGAGATACGATAAAGGGGTTCTTTTTAGCGGTTAACGCGCAAAGTTGTGTGTTCTAAGGGTTAAACTGGACTAGATTTAGTCGCCCTCAATCCGAGACTATGTTCAGCAAAGACTCGACTTCAGACACTAGTTTGTCCCGGTACTCGGAGACGTTTTTCCGAAAAATATTGGCACGGCCGGTATACCGAGCATCACCAGTGCTGTCATCCGCATAGCAATGAATGTTGCAGTTTGCAACATAAATTTGATATGCAGAAGAAACAGCGTTGGTGATAGCACGCCGCCTTGTGGGAACACCAGCATTAATAGGCTTGTAATCGGAGCTTGCACCGTCTGCAACGACCTTTATGCTCCGATCTTCAAGAAAGCTGGTGATCCAATTGCACAATTCTCGGGAAGCCTATTGGAAGGGAGCTTCGAAAGAAGCGCTTTGTGCCAAACCCGATCGAAGGCCTTCGCAATGTCCAAACTAACGGCCAGTGCCTCCCCCTTGGACTCTACTGCTGCCGCCCATCTACGAGTCAGATAGACCAGAAGATCACCAGCTGATCGACCACGACGAAAACCTTATTGGCGATCACTAATCAGCTGTGATTCTCAAGGTACCTCATGAGCTGGCAGTTTACAATGGATTCCATTGTTTTGGAGAACAAGGAGGTGATGGTGATGGTCCTGTAGTTGGACGGGTCTGTGCAGTCGCCTTTTTTAGCAGGATCGGGTGGACGAAAGTCGTCTTCCATGATTTTGGGACTACGCCTAGAGAGTAGGAGTACCGGAAAAGACCCAGTAAGACGAAGGAGTGCTTTGCACCGAGCGCTGTGTAAACCGCACCTCCGGCATGGAGCACTCACACCGCGGTCTGGTCGGCGGCGTACTCTCCCCGTTATCGAGAGTCGAGTTGGACGCAAAGAAAGAGCCTAGCAGATCGGCTTTCTCTTTTGCGGCATGGACCAGTGAGTCGTCCTCCCTGTGCAGAGATGGAAAAGATAGCTCACAGAAATTTCCCTGGACAACCTTGACGAGAGACCAGAATGCACGGGTTCCAGAAGGAAGGTGAACTAGTTTCTCGCCAATTCTGCATATGTGCTCTGACTTTACCTTGGCAATGACTCTGAAGGACCTGGAGGCGGAATTATACTTCTTTTTTAGAGCACTGGCGTTTACATACCGGGAAGTTGATGCGTCAGCCCAGGCTTGGTAGCACTCCTGCTTATAGCATGATGCTATTTTACATGAGCGACCAAACCATGGCTTAGATTTGTCTCTGATGGGCACCACAGAGGAAGGAATAAAAAGTTCCATACCCTGAAGTACCACAACAGCGACAGAATCAGCAACAACGTTAGGATCGTCCGGCGAGAAGCAAACCCGCTCCCAAGGGTACGATGCAAAGAAAGACCGCATCCTATCCCGATCGGTTGATCTATAGTGCCAAACACGGCGGCAGCCTGCAGAATGCAACCGCGATTTCAGCGTGATGGCACCACACTCCGGACAAGACAATGGCTCGAGGAGCCTAAAGGGGCGTCGACGGAAATCTGATATCCGTCCGGATGAGATGTCAGCAGAAGGTGCAACAGGGAAGGTGTATGATCCTCCACATCTGGAATCCGCGTAGCCGAAGTAACCTGTTGTGTCAGACCATATGCCAAGGCAAAATCATGAACAGATCAGAGATTTAGTTTTATTTAGTTGATGGTGAGGAAATTCTGTGCATATAGTGCAACCACATTCAGAACATAAGTATATGATTTTCCTAAGTACATAAATATTGTCTTGTGTTTGAGGTCGACAAATTCATTTTTTTGATTATGTTGTGAAAGTATGCCCAACTGCATTTACGAATATTTATTTTAGTCATGGTGGAACGTCAGCATCCAGATGCTGTGGATGGAACCGTGAGTTTTGTCTCGATGTGCGTTGATGGAATTTAACGGATGGAATTAATACGAACGATTTGTCTAAGTACTCCTCTCATAGAAAATGCAATGGGATCCATTTATTCTTAGCGCCATGGAATCGAGCCGATCAGAAAGATCTCTGTTGTCGATGATTCGAGCGACTTCACTGGATGCGGTTGAGTGGTAGGAGAAGAGAATAGTACTCCATATGTGGGCAACTACTGTCCCGCTCTGCTGAGCAATCCAAAGTTTTTAAAGGCCAATTTAGCCTTCGATATGTCGATACCGAGGATTCCGATTCTGACTGAGGCAAAGACAAAAACCTATCCCGAAATTGAAGCGATACGACAAATGGGTTCTTTTTAGCTGTACCGCCCAAGAAATTCCGCAAAACCATAGGAATTTCAGGTGCGTTGCCGGTCTTTTAATATGAAGCAGGCTTTTTTCTTGAAAGTCCCTTAATTCGTATCGATCCGGAAAAAATGCTGGCGACAGTACATTCCACAGTTTGGTTGTGCGAGGCAGAAAATTTCGCGTAAATGGCACAGTTGTGGACGGACAGCCAGCGAGGACTATATCGTCGGCAAATCGAAGTTGAGTGATGTACTCGCCATTGAAGAGAGATACTTTGCAAGCACCACTTGTATACTGAATAAAATTTGATACAATCATAGAATACTGTATGTATGTACTATAGTATTCTATGGGTATAATTTTCTCAATAAATAATAGAGTAAGTGCCGCAAGTATTTTAAAGAAAAGGCTTAAGTACCATAGACCACATACATACCCTGCAGCAGATTGTACAGAAGACCGAAGAGTACAATCTACGACTTTGCCTTGCATATGTGGACTACGAAAAATCCTTTGATTCCGTCGAAATTTTGGCGGTGCTACAGTCTTTTCCCGAAGTGTTCGGGAAATTACGACACATCACGTCAGGTATACCTCAAAACTTGAAAACTAAGTTGTACAACCAGTGCGTGTTGCCAGTGATGACCTACGGAACAGAGACGTGGTTCTTCACTGCTGGCCGTATGAGGACACTCAAAGTTGCTCAGCGAGGGGGCTATGCTCGGGGTTTCTCTGCGTGATAAACTTAGAAATGAGGATATCCACAGTAGAACCGACATAACCCAACAGATTAGTATGCTGAAGTGGCAATGGGTCGGCCATATAGCTCGAAGAACTGGCAACCGTTGGGGAAAAAAGGTTCTCGAGTGGCAGCCTCGTTCCGGTAGGCGAAGTGTAAGGTGACCCCCCACTAGATGGAGTGACGACCTGGTTAGACATGCAGGAAGTCGATGGATGCAGGTGGCTCAGGACCGTGCTTTATGGCATACCTTGGGGAGGCCTATGTTCAGCAGTGGACTTGTGAGGGGCTGTAATGATGATGATGATCATGACAGTCTCTTCAGTGGTGCTAAGATGACTGTGATCATCCTGAAGTGCTGAAGTGTTTTTACAGTAGGGATACGATGGCTATACGAGATATCCAGAACCAGAGTACGAAACCCATCCAACTGCAGAGAGGTTTAAGACAGAGGTAGACGTTATATCTCCGAAACTTCACCGCTGTAGTGGAAGACGTTTTCAAGCTACTGGACTGGAAATGATACAGTACATAGGCTGCACTAAAAGTTTCGGGAATTGAATATTTCCACTCTTTCTGTCATATTAAAATCTTTTTAATTGAAAACTCCTTGTCAAAATCAAATACCATTTATTTATTTAAAAAAAGATTCTCCGTCATGTCACAAGGTTTTGTCAAACTTGTTTAGTCGTTGAGAAAGTGGAATTGACTCGAGAAAATTCAAGAGCGATGATTTATTATGACTTTCGAAGTGGTTTAACACAAAAACAGTGTGTTGACCGGATGATTTCTGTATTTGGTGATGAAGCCCCATCCAAAACCACAATTTATCGCTGATTTGCTGAATTTCAACGTGGACGTGTCAAGCTCAGTGATGATCCCCGTCAAGGTCGTCCAAAAACTGCAGTCACCCAAGAAAACGTTGATGCTGTGCGTAAGCTGATTGAGGAAGATCGACATGTGACATACCGCAAAATTCAAGCAACTTTAGACATTGGCATGAGTCAAATACAAATAAACCTTCATGAATAATTAGGTGTAAAAAAGTTGTTTTCCCGATGGATACCGCATTCGCTCTGTGAAGAGCAAAAAACGGCTCGCGTTACTTGGTGCGTCAGAATTCTCGAAAGATTCCACGCAGGATCCTCAAATGCTGTATACAACATCGTATCAGGTGATGAATCCTGGATATATACGTACGAACCCGAAACAAAAAACCAGTCACGAGTTTGGGTGTTCGAAAATGAGTTAAAGCCAACAAAAATTGTTCGTTCACGGAGTGTTGCAAAATAAATGGTGGCCACGTGGTCTCCAAAAGCGGCCAGTTTACGACTATTCCTCTTGAGGGACAAAGAACGGTTAATGCAGAATGGTATGCTAGCATTTGTTTGCCACAGGTCTTTTCTGAACTCCGTAAAGAGAACTGCAACCGCCGCATCATCCTCCATCACGACAATGCGAGTTCTCATACCGCACACAGAACAAAAGAGTTTTTAGAGCAAGAAAACATAGAATTATTAGACCATCCGCCGTACAGCCCCGACCTAAGCATTAATGATTTCTATACTTTCCCTAAAATAAAGAATAAATTACGTGGACAGAGATTTTCATCGCCTGAAGAAGCTGTGGACGCCTACAAAACCGCCATTTTGGAGACCCCAACTTCCGAATGGAATGGTTGCTTCAATGATTGGTTCCATCGTATGGAAAAATGTGTCAAATTTCGCGGAGAATACTTCGAAAAGCAATAAATACATTTTAAAATCGTAATGTTGTGTCACTTCCTTGATTCCCGAAATTTTCAGTGCCGCCCTCGTATTAACATCAATGGCGAATACATCATTCATGTTCGATTTGCCGACGATATACCTAATCCTTATGGTAGAATCACTGGAGGACTTAAGTATTATGCTCAATGACCTCAATAGTGCCTCTCAACAGAGAGGTCTTAAGATGAACATGGACAAAACAAAATCATCTGTAACGTCCATGTTACGCCTATGCAAGCATACTTACATAGCTTAGTACTCCCAACAACTACAAGTAGTTGTTGGGAGTACTAAGCTCGAAGTTGTTGAAGCGTATATATAGGTAAACACGTGGGACAAAAAACTGACTAGGTAAGTCAAACTTCGACCGAGAGGTCAATCGACGGATTCAACTTGGCTGGGCAGCATTAGGGAGATTCCGCCACATTATCTCATCAGATATACCTCATAACTTGAAAACAAGATTGTACAACTAGTGCGTGTTGCCAGTGATAACTTATGGATTTAAAACGTAGTCCTACACTGCTTGCCGTATGAAGAAGCTCAAGGTCGCTCGGCGAGCTATGGAGAGGGCTACGCTCTACTACTACGCTAACTCGGGGTTTCACTGCATGATAGGCTTAATAATAAGGATACCCCCAGTAGAACTAGCGGATTAGTAAGCTGAAGTGATGGGCCGGCTATATAGCTTAATGAGCCAACAACCGATAGGGAAGAAAGGTTCTGGAGTGACGACCTGGTAAGACATGCAGGAAGTCGATGGATGCAGGTGGTTATGTACCGTGTTTTGTGGTATTTCTAGGGGCAGGCTTATGTTTAGCAGGTAGACTTGTGAAGGGTTGTAATGATGACTGATATTCGACGCATGTATTTTTAATGTATGTTAATCGATTTCTCAGAAACGGTAAGACCTATTTAAATTATTCTTTTTCATTAGATAAATTATACTTCAGGTGTACTCCCCCAAAAGTTGAAGAAAGAAATGTCTGAGCATTCGAAACACTTTCAAGAAAGGTGACGAACTACATAGTACAGCTTTAGCGAAAACTGGGTATTGGATAAGTAGCAATGTAGGCAAATTATCTTTCATGACTAACTTATCTGCGTATGCGTTGTTCAGGATGGGTGCCGCCTAAATGCATCTCTGCTAAAACAATCGTATTTTTAATTAAATTAAAATGTGTCAATCCTACCTCACCTTGCTCAACATTTTATAGGTAGGCGGGTACCATGAAACGCATTCGTCATGTCGTAGCCACAGGGAGAAACGAAAATAAAAATATTTTACCAAATTGGCCTAATCAATTCAGGTGGTGTCCCACCACGCTATTTCGAAATTAGGAACGTTTTATGCAGATTTGCTCACTTTCTTGTAAATCATTATATTAAAACATTTTTTTTTAATATTAAATATATTGTTTGTTTGCTACCGCTTTTATATTTTTTAAGATTTAGTACTTATTGATCTACCTACAAGATATGATACCCAAAAAATATGATGATTAATATTATAATACAATCACCCTATATGGGAGCTTTGTCTCACCGTCAAACCTCAAAGTCAGGTATTTGCATTTAGAAAAAGCCAAATTTAGGGGCTTTTGAGGTACTAATTAGCTGCCAAGTATAAAAGGTACTCTAAAATTTACATCGCAACGAACTGTGGAAATGACAAACGTATCGCTAGCAACGCAGTGATGATAATATATATTCGATAAATATTAATAGCAAGGAATTAAGTGTTAATTAAGTGTTGAAAGATTATTGAGGTCGTATGTAGATGACGGTAATATTCTAGGAATTATCGGGTCCATGACCACCATTACCTTATTATAAAGCATGAACGACATTTTTCGTTTTTTATCAGTTATATATATTAAATTTCTTTAAATTTCGGTTTTAGTACAGATTCGATCTTTTCAGATCGAATCTGTACTAGAACCGAATCAGAACGCCCTGATTCCACGTAGTCTTGTCTGCCTTACTCCTGGAGTGTTTTTGTAAAGCCGTAGGCGCAGAAGGAGAGCAGCTCCCACCCGCTGTATCAAGCAAGGCATGGGTGCCTGTGATGTGTTACGCAAGGGCGAAAGAGATGCACTTCCTCCAGCACCGAAGCCGATGTAGAAATAACTGTGTCAATATTCCTGTGTAAAAAAGTGAGCTGTGTTTTTAGAAGCACTTAATTATTAAATTAATTTTATACCTGATTTAGACTTTATTTCTCATTTTCATTCTATTCTGATTTTCAGAAGACCGGCTTTGTTCTGGATAACAACTTTATTTTTGTTAGTGGCGCCTTGTCACTGCCTATTTTTGCAGCACTTAATTCCTTGCTATTAATATATTTTATCGTATATCTATTATCGTCACTGTGTTGCTAGCGATACCTTTTGCCAGCAATTAAACTTGGCACCTAATTAGAACCTAAAAAACCCCTAATTTTGGCTTTTTCTATATGCAAATTTATGACCCCTAGTGTTGACAAATGAACGAGACTTAATTTTAACTGAATTATATAAAAAAATTTAAAGCATTCAATTAGCAGAAAATAATCCTATGATGTTAATCGTAAGCATACAAAGTTTGAAAGTTTCTTACCAATTTGGGTGTTGTTAATCAGCACAGTCATTTCTTTCCTCATCGTCTAAATTTATAACTTGCAGTGTTAAGTACTGAAATTGGACATATGCCTGCCAAGAAACTATCTATTACAGCAGAGACCTTTTTACAACATTGGGTCTTTAAGGGCTGATGAAAAGAAAAATATTTGGAAGAGGCTCAAAGGTAAACTTAATAACTACAAATTTCATAGTTCTACCACAATTGGGCACAACTAGGCGTACATGTCATAATCGTCACCTTAATACTAAATCTATGATTATAAACGACAAAAACGAAAAAGGCAAAGCTAATATTTTGGGTTTTTAACTTCTCATTTGTGAAAACATATCATTCCCGTGGGAAATGGCAACCACCGAACTATCCCTATACCAAAATTCATGCCATGCCGACGCTCTGTTGCGACGTGAAAGAAGGACAAAGAAACAAACACACTTTCGCATTTATAATATTAATATGGATGTTCATAATGAAATAAAACGAAAACGCACTTATGCAGCTGAGACGTGGTCCTTTACTGCTGGCCCTATGAGAAAGCTCAACGTCGCTTAGCGAGCTATGGATGAGCTTTGCTCGGGGTTTTTCTTCGTGATAAACTTAGAAACGAGGATATCCGCAGTAGAACCAGTGTAACCGACATAGCTCAACAGATTAGTAAGCTGAAGTGGCCATATAGCTCGAAGAACCGACAACCCTGGGGAAAATTTTTTTTCGAGTGGCAACTTGACTTCGTACCGTAGGTGAAGTGTAGGAAGATCCCCCACTACATGGAGTTACATGCCATGCAAGAAGTCGATGGATGGAGGTAGCTCAGGACCGTGCTTTATGGCATTCCTTGCGGGAAGCCTATTTCAGCAGTGAAATTGTGAATGTTGATGATGAATGAAATATAACGACAAAGCTGATTATTAACAATAACCAAATACCTAGGAAAATACAGCTACCAGAATAAATAATATAGGTAGTGAAATTTTTATGAAGAGAAAAAAAACAGCAATTCTTCACTCAGTTTTCATCTCATACGTGTCGTAAAAAATCTTAGGGCTGTCGATGGCGGTACGACCCTCCTCTTATTAAACCATATAAAATATCCAGACCAACTACGGGAAGCAGCATCAAAGGTGTGATAACTCTGGTACTGTGATTATCAATGTGTCTACCAAGCGTGACGATTAAAGAAATTCATCTATGCAACGACACAGGCCTTGTCCTTTACACACTCATGAAAAGCAGGTAGCATATATTCACTACGTATGGAAAAGAAACCAAACCAAATAATTTTGACTTTTACTTTTACATTATATCCAAATAAGTGTGGCAAGAAGCATGCGTAAGGAGAATCAATATAAAGTTGCGTTTTCACCCTTGGAAGCTTATGTGAGATGTGTGTTACTTGTAGGTACCGTCATTTAGCTTCCGAAATACAGCACCATATGTTGATTGATGCAGTCTGCTCAGGACCATTCTTTGTGATATGCTCTGGGGCTGCTCAACAGTAGAAATGTATATTCATCATCATCATCATCATCACAGCCCTTCACAAGTCTACTGCTGAACATAGGCCTCCCCAAGTAATGCCACAAAGCACGGTCCTGAGCCACCTGCATCCATCGACTTCCTGCATATCTTACCAGGTCGTCACTCCATCTAGTGGGGGGTCGCCCTACACTACGCCTACCGGTACGAGGCTGCCACTCGAGAACCTTTCTTCCCCATCGGTTATCGGTTCTTCGAGCTATATGGCCGGCCCATTGCCACTTCAGCTTACTAATCCGTTGGGCTATGTCGGTCAATCTGGTTTTACTGCGGATATCCTCATTTCTGAGTCTATCACGCAGAGAAACTCCGAGCATAGCCCTCTCCATAGCTCGCTGAGCGACCTTGAGCGTCCTCATACGGCCAGCAGTGAAGGACCACGTCTCTGATCCGTAAGTCATCACTGGCAACACGCACTGGTTGTACACTTTAGTTTTCAGAGATTGAGGTATACCCGACGAGAAGATATGTCGTAATTTCCCGAACGCTGCCCAGCCGAGTTGAATCCGTCGATTGACCTCTCGGTCGAAGTTGGACTTACCTAGTCGGACTATTTGTCCCAGGTAAACGTACTCGTCAACAACTTCGAGCATAGTGCTCCCAACAACTACCGGCATAGGTGTGACATGGACATTAAACATAATCTTTGTTTTGTCCATGTTCATCTTAAGACCTATCCGTTGGGAGGCACTATTGAGGTCATTGAGCATAGTGCTTAAGTCCTCCAGCGATTCTGCCATAAGGACTATATCGTCGGCAAATCGAAGGTGAGTGATGTACTCGCCATTGATGTTAATACCGTATCCTTTCCAGTCCAGTAGCTTGAAAACGTCTTCCAAAGCAGCGGTGAAGAGTTTCGGGGATATAACGTCACCCTGTCTTACACCTCTCTGCAGTTGGATAGGTTTCGAGCTCTGGTTCTGTACTCGGATAGCCATCGTAGCCCTACTGTACAAACACTTCAGCACTTCAATATACCGACAGTCAACTTGGCACCGCTGAAGGGACTGCAGCACCGCCCAAATTTCGACGGAATCAAAGGCTTTCTCATAGTCCACATACGCCAGGCAAAGTGGCAAATTGTACTCTTCAGTCTTCTGTACAATCTGCCGCAGGGTATGTATGTGGTCTATGGTACTGAAGCCTTTTCGGAAACCGGCTTGTTCGGGAGGCTGGAAGTCGTCGAGTCTGCGTGCGAGACGATTCGTAATGACTCTCGAAAACAGCACGTAGACGCGGCTCAGAAGGGAAATCGGTCTGTAGTTCTTCAAGAGAGCGTTGTCGCCTTTCTTAAAGAACAAGACCACCGCACTTCTGCTCCACGCCTCTGGAGTAGTGCCACCATGGAGGACGGAATTGAAGAGCTTCTGAAGGACTTCAAGTACCGGTGTTCCACCCGCTTTCAGAAGCTCCGCTGTAATTCCATCCTCGCCTGGGGCCCTGCCGTTTTTAAGGTGCTGGAGAGCCATTCTAATCTCGCTTAGACTGACGTCCGGGATATCATCGGAATAGTGTCGGATAAGACTTGCTCTTGGATCGTTACTCACACTTGCGTGTGGCTCCAACGATGATGTGCACAGCTGCCCATAGAACCTCTCAATCTCACTCAAAATCTCAGGTGTCCCGGAAACGATGCTGCCACACTCAGTCTTCAGCCTTGACAGTTGGCTCTTTCTGGCAGACAGATCTCTGGCAAAGACTTTGGAGCCCTGGTTCCGCTCGATCGCTTCTTTAATACGAGCAGTATTAAAGTTGCGTAAGTCTCGCCGCATGCATTTGGAGATCTGTCTGTTCAGTTGCCTGTATGCTGTCAAATCTGTTGACGATTGCAGCCTCATCTCCCGTCTAACAGCCATGAGATTAAGAGTGTGATCGGAGAGTTTTTGTGTTCTTCTGCGGCGGGTCTTGCAGAACTTAGCTCCGACCGCATGGACAGTTTCCACGAGCTTGTCATTCATATCGTCCACTGCATTGCAATCTTGTAGGCACTGAAAGCGGTTGTGTAACTCGAGCTGAAAGTTTTCGGGATTTTGGATCAGAGCACGAGGGGGACGGAGCGTTGACTTCATTAGACGAGACCTCTCCAACTTAACGTTTAGGTTCAGTGTGCCTCTAACCATTCGGTGATCGCTGCCAGTTTTCACCCTTGCGATCACTGAGACATCACTGAACAGTTGGCGTCTGGTCGTCATAATGAAGTCAATCTCATTTTTTGTCGAACCGTCGGGGCTCGACCAGGTCCACTTCCTGTGGGGCCGCTTCTGGAAGAAAGAGTTCATCATAAAGAGTCCCTCTTTCTCCATAAAGTCGGCCAGCTGCTGGCCCCTTCGGTTCCGTTGCCCTACTCCAAATTTCCCTAACTTCAGCTCACCGCTTTCTCTTGTGCCTAGTTTTGCGTTGAAGTCTCCCATCAACACCGTGTAGTGGGTTTTGGAGGAATGTATGGCTTTTGAAATATCCTCATACATTTCCTCCACCTCCTCATCGGAATGTGCCGACGTTGGTGCGTAAACCTGTATGACCTTCAGCGCATACCGTTTGGTGATTCTGAGTATCAGGTACGCGACCCTCGTCGACACACTCTCAATCTGTACAACGTTGTTGACGAGAGACTTGTGGACGATAAATCCGACACCTCCTTGGGACAGATGGTCGCCCTCCCGGTGATAGAACAAGTTGCCGGATTCGAGAATCACCGTGTCCTCCCCCTCTCTTCGGACCTCGGATAATCCTATAATACTCCAGCGCAACTTGTCTATCTCTTCTTCCAGCTCCAGGATCTTCTCGTCAGTCCTCAGTGTGCGTGCGTTAAATGTTGCCAGGTCGAGTCGTCGTAGGTGGCAACCGAACCTCCACCGGAGATTCTTAGCACCCCCTGCCCCGCCGTTACCATGGTCGCCACCGTAGCCAGGAATAGCGGGGCCGCCGGGGACTGGGGGCCGTCTATTTGTGTAATTGTTCATGGGGGGGTATATTGCCATAGTTGCCACGCTTGGCGAGCGGGTTGGCAACCGCAGTTTTTTTTTGTCGTACAGTTGCTGTTATCAGGAAGATGCTGCTGCCCATCTCCTGCCTGTCTCCCTCTGTCGCCTCTTACGACACCCACGGGAAGATATGGGGTAGTGGATATTCTTAACCGCCACTACACGGCACTGTATATTACGTCTTGAAAATTAACATGTTATATTTTTTGTCTCCATAGTGCTAAAAAAGTGGATGCAATAGAGGTTTCCATTCATTTTTTATTTCAGGTCAAGCCGCCTGACGTAGGATATACACGGCGAACACTATATTTGTGACATTAACCTTTAAAACGCTAAAATTAAAAATCTTGGAATGAATTACGGAAGCATGCGTAGCGCGCGACGCGATAAGCACTCGACGGCGCTGGGCAGAGTACGTAATCATTATGGGCTTTAAAGCAATCGACACGCAAAGTATGATTTTATTAACACGTTAACAAAGCGTCGACACGCTAGGCGTATTTTTAATTTTTCTATAAATGTAAGGAAGTGTTTTACGCTCACATAATAACTGCATTTGAATGCCTCGTTGTTCTAATTGTCATAAACGCGACTGCTGACCATGAGGTCGAGGGTTCCAATTCTGGATGGGGCCAAAAGACATTAGTAATTGAGTTATTCTGTCGAGAAATTTTCAGTATCAGTCCGGAATCAAGATGTTGGCGATGTTTCACCTCCATGTCTCGAAAATCATGTAAAGCCGTTGTTCTTGAGATTCAAATTTACATAGAGTTTACATTTACGGTCTTGTAAGTGCAATACATTCCTTGGGGGACGCCTACGTATTTTTTATAGAATAAGGGTAACAAGCGAGCACATAGTGCACCTTATGGTAAGTGGATGTCGTGGCACATAAACATTTACGAGTACATTTATTCTCTATAAAGAATCAAAATGCAGTTGCGTCGCCACCCCTGAGTACTAAGATGGAATGCCACATTTCCACTAAAAAGGATCTCCGGTTCCCTATACTTCTAGCATTCAATTGTTATTTTCCGCCGGTATACTGTAGAGCGTACTCTTTTCCTGGTAGAGCCGACGCATTCTTGCAACAACCATAATATTGTTGTGTTTTTATTTTTGACTACATGTATCTTTAAAAAAAATTTAAATAAATAACATATGTTCAACTCACAGTTACTTTTAATTTAAAATTTTACTCTCAATAAGCTGCTTTTGCGGTGTTCTGGCATTCCCTATGTTTTAACTTTCCTTTACCGCACAAAAGCCCCGTCAAAACCACATTTCGGAGGGTCGCGAGCTTTGACGATACTTTAAGACTCAGATGCGGCAACAAGGCCGTAAATTGACGAAATTTGCTCAGGCCTTCTTCATACATACATACTCGTAATTTGGATTTTAGTGTTACCTTATAAAACGAATGAACATGTAAATGAATGATACAAACAGCAAATATATCGCTATGAAAACAAAGTAATTAATAGAATCAGACGTTACTTTGTGGAAATCCATTATTTTAAAGTTGTTAGAACTTAATTTGCTTCATTCCGCGCGATGAAATAAAATTATGTGTCTTGCCCAGTTTGAAGAAGCTCTTCCTCAATTGCGTGCACTTTCCCCGTCACCACCATCTAACACCACCACACCAGGAAAGACACATTATCCTCGATAATCCGACACGTGTTTCGCCTCTTAGCGAGGCTTCATCTCACTCTTTGGTGGATGATCGCTAAGTCAAAGTTCCTTGGCTAAGTAGGTTGTAGCTACACTTAAATCAGGTGGACTGTTAGCTCGTTTTCCATTCTCATATTATTAAATAAATGAATGATTGAAAAAAGACTATAATAACTATTATATTTTATTATGGTCAAAGGTATATAGCATAAAACACAATAATATTTTAAGGAAAGATGTTCAATCGTAAAAAAGTCATCCATATATTTCAGATTTTTATATAAATATAAAAATTGTGAAATTTATTAGCTTTGTACAGAAATTAAATTTTCAATTTATATTTTATTTTTATCCATCCTTAATATCAAATATTGCTTGTAACTATTTGATGGTTGATCGCAAAGGAAACTGAGTTACTACTACTTGACGCATTTAAAATAATTTTGCGGTCGCCACTTGGTGAATTAAAACAGTAGGCAGGAAGTCTTCAGTGCCTGACAACAATGAAGCTTCGAAGACTCCCTTGAAATGAGAGTTCGAAATTACATTAAGTTTTTTTAACATATACATACATTTTATTAATCTTCATATATTTTTTTATTTTAAAACCTTTTAAGTATACAGACAGTACTATTCAAAAGATTTACCCATATTCTCCACGCGTCGGGTAGATGAGCGCAGAATCAAAACACACCCGCAGATAATGTTGCTTTCCATCAATAGTCTATGAACTTTAAGTTCACCCTTTTTAGATCGATCAAAATGCAAATTGTACCGCACAACACGCATGCATGCACGTCCGCACGCTCGCACGCACACGCATGCACGCTCGTATGGACGTTAAAACGTGTTTGGCGTTTATTTCGCTGTATTGTGTAATTTTATCAGTATAAATTAAAAGCTGCCTTCTTAAGACCCTTACGCACTAGCGGTTGGCCGGCTAGGCGGTTCATTTGAGCAGTCAGCTGCCTGACGCGCTTGGAATAGCGGTTTAACGCTTTGGCGGCCAACCGCGGTAAAACCGCGATAAGCGGTTATATCGCTCAATAGGCTTGTTGGGCCATAAACGAAATGGGCACCGTCGATGTAGCTTGTGTTATCTATTTTCACCCAAAAATAACAAAAGAAAAAATATATCCACTGGATTCATCCTTTATATTGTTTCCGTTTTAAAACTCTATTCTTATATGATGCTATTTCCAAATTCCAAATATCTTCTCATTCTTGAATTTCAACAATGAATTTCTGTGTTTCCGAGTTCATGGCTGCGTAACTCAAACTCCAAACGCGTACAAAAACATCGGTGGCTCGCCGCAAACCACAGAACATATATATCCTTAAACCGCAAACTAAACCGCCAGTGCGCATAAACAAAATGGCGGCCAGCGAAGTAGGCGGTTGAAGTTTTGTGGCGGTTAAGTGCGTACGATCACAAGCGGTTGCATATTAAAGTGGAAAAGCGGCTAACCGCGCGGTTAGCTTTGTGTTAGTGCGTAAGAGCACTCATATAAAAATCTTACTTTAGCTTATAAAAGCTAAAGTAAAAGCTAAAGCTAAAGCGCGGCTTCGCCCGCATGGTCACTGGGAAATGAACTATCCATTGCTTATTGAATTGAAAGAAAACAGTGTTTTATAGATTTGTCAGAGATGCAGCCATTAAAAGGAAACTGAGCAAAATGGAGTCGTCAGCCTATTTAAATGTTTTGAAACGCACTATAAGTTGAGCGCGGCCCAACGGCGGGAGTTAAGTACATGTCATGAAACATTTCGTTACTGCGTTTTAAAAACCTAGTAACGACATCTAGCGGAATCAATTTAAACTATGTATACGTTAGTTAATAAGAACTCTCAAAAATATTTTTATATCATATTCATATATCAGCTGGTGAATTTTATGTTTTTTATTGCTCTCGTCCCGGTACCTGCGTGGAAAAATACAGATCCATACATTTTTTATCTTAATTTTGGTAAAAAGACATAATAATCCAGATATTCTAACCTTCTGTGTTCGTCCATCGTACCGTCGTCCGTCTTGTAGAATCACGGTGGCGCCACCTAGCTGAATTTATTTTGCAACATATTCGATTTTCCCACTTCACATATATATATATATATATATATCATCATCATCATCATCATCATTACAGCCCTTCACAAGTCCACTGCTGAACATAGGCCTCCCCCAAGTAATGCCACAAAGCACGGTCCTGAGCCACCTGCATCCATCGACTTCCTGCATGTCTTACCAGGTCGTCACTCCATCTAGTGGGGGGTCGCCCTACACTACGCCTACCGGTACGAGGCTGCCACTCGAGAACCTTTCTTCCCCATCGGTTATCGGTTCTTCGAGCTATATGGCCGGCCCATTGCCACTTCAGCTTACTAATCCGTTGGGCTATGTCGGTCACTCTGGTTTTACTGCGGATATCCTCATTTCTGAGTCTATCACGCAGAGAAACTCCGAGCATAGCCCTCTCCATAGCTCGCTGAGCGACCTTAAGCGTCCTCATACGGCCAGCAGTGAAGGACCACGTCTCAGATCCGTAAGTCATCACTGGCAACACGCACTGGTTGTACAATCTAGTTTTTAGAGATTGAGGTATACCTGACGAAAAGATATGCCGTAATTTCCCGAACGCTGCCCAGCCGAGTTGAATCCGTCGATCGATCTCTCGGTCGAAGTTGGACTTACCTAGTCGGACTATTTGTCCCAGGTAAACGTATTCGTCAACAACTTCGAGCATAGTGCTCCCAACAACTACCGGCATAGGTGTGACATGGACATTGAACATGATCTTTGTTTTGTCCATGTTCATCTTAAGACCTATCCGTTGGGAGGCACTATTGAGGTCATTGAGCATAGTGCTTAAGTCCTCCAGCGATTCTGCCATAAGGACTATATCGTCGGCAAATCGAAGGTGAGTGATGTACTCGCCATTGATGTCAATACCGTATCCTTTCCAGTCCAGTAGCTTGAAAACGTCTTCCAATGCAGCGGTGAAGAGTTTCGGGGATATAACGTCACCCTGTCTTACACCTCTCTGCAGTTGGATAGGTTTCGAGCTCTGGTTCTGTACTCGGATAGCCATCGTAGCCCTACTGTACAAACACTTCAGCACTTCGATATACCGACAGTCAACTTGGCACCGCTGAAGGGACTGTAGCACCGCCCAAATTTCGACGGAATCAAAGGCTTTCTCATAGTCCACATACGCCAGGCAAAGTGGCAGATTGTACTCTTCAGTCTTCTGTACAATCTGCCGCAGGGTATGTATGTGGTCTATGGTACTGAAGCCTTTTCGGAAACCGGCTTGTTCGGGAGGCTGGAAGTCGTCAAGTCTGCGTGCGAGACGATTCGTAATGACTCTCGAAAACAGCACGTAGACGCGGCTCAGAAGGGAAATCGGTCTGTAGTTCTTTAAGAGAGCGTTGTCGCCTTTCTTAAAGAACAAGACCACCGCACTTCTGCTCCACGCCTCTGGAGTAGTGCCACCATGGAGGACGGAATTGAAGAGCTTCTGAAGGACTTCAAGTACCGGTGTTCCACCCGCTTTCAGAAGCTCCGCTGTAATTCCATCCTCGCCTGGGGCCCTGCCGTTTTTAAGGTGCTTGAGAGCCATTCTAATCTCGCTTAGACTGACGTCCGGGATATCATCGGAATAGTGTCGGATAAGACTTGCTCTTGGATCGTTACTCACACTTGCGTGTGGCTCCAACGATGATGTGTACAGCTGCCCATAGAACCTCTCAATCTCACTCAAAATCTCAGGTGTCCCGGAAACGATGTTGCCACACTCAGTCTTCAGCCTTGACAGTTGGCTCTTTCTGGCAGACAGATCTCTGGCAAAGACTTTGGAGCCCTGGTTCCGCTCGATCGCTTCTTTAATACGAGAAGTATTAAAGTTGCGTAAGTCTCGCCGTATGCATTTGGAGATCTGTCTGTTCAGTTGCCTGTATGCTGTCAAATCTGTTGACGATTGCAGCCTCATCTCCCGTCTAACAGCCATGAGATTAAGAGTGTGATCGGAGAGTTTTTGTGTTCTTCTGCGGCGGGTCTTACAGAACTTAGCTCCGACCGCATGGACAGTTTCCACGAGCTTGTCGTTCATATCGTCCACTGCATTGCAATCTTCTAGGCACTGGAAGCGGTTACGTAACTCGAGCTGAAAGGTTTCGGGATTCTGGATTAGAGCACGAGGGGGACGGAGCGTTGACTTCATTAGACGAGACCTCTCCAACTTAACGTTTAGGTTCAGTGTGCCTCTAACCATTCGGTGATCGCTGCCAGTTTTCACCCTTGCGATCACTGAGACATCACTGAACAGTTGGCGTCTGGTCGTCATAATGAAGTCAATCTCATTTTTTGTCGAACCGTCGGGGCTCGACCAGGTCCACTTCCTGTGGGGCCGCTTCTGGAAGAAAGAGTTCATCATAAAGAGTCCCTCTTTCTCCATAAAGTCGGCCAGCTGCTGGCCCCTTCGGTTCCGTTGCCCTACTCCAAATTTCCCTACCTTCAGCTCACCGCTTTCTCTTGTGCCCAGTTTTGCGTTGAAGTCTCCCATCAACACCGTGTAGTAGGTTCTGGAGGAATGTATGGCTCTGGAAATATCCTCATACATTTCCTCCACCTCCTCATCGGGATGTGCCGAGGTTGGTGCGTAAACCTGAATGACCTTCAGCGAATACCGTTTGGTGATTCTGAGTATCAGGTACGCGACCCTCGTCGACACACTCCCAATCTTTACAACGTTGTTGACGAGAGATTTGTGGACGATAAATCCGACACCTCCTTGGGACAGATGGTCGCCCTCCCGGTGATAGAACAAGTTGCCGGACTCGAGGATTGCCGTGTCCTCCCCCTCTCTTCGGACCTCGGATAATCCAATAATATGCCAGCGCAACTTGTCTACCTCTTCTTCCAGCTCCAGTATCTTCTCGTCAGTCCTCAGGGTGCGTGCGTTATATGTTGCCAGGTCGAGTCGTCGTAGGTGGCAACCGAACCTCCACCGGAGATTCTTAGCACCCCCTGCCCCGCCGTTACCATGGTCGCCACCGTAGCCAGGAATAGCGGGGCCGCCGGGGACTGGGGGCCGTCTGTTTGTGTATTTGTTCATTGGGGGGTATTTGCCATAGTTGCCACGCTTGGCGAGCGGGTTGGCAACCGCAGTTTTTTATTACGTCACAGTTGTCATCAGGAAGACGCTGCTGCCCATCTCCTGCCTGTCTCCCTCTGTCGCCTCTTACGACACCCACGGGAAGATATGGGGTAGTGGATATTCTTAACCGCCACTACACGGAAATATATATATATATATATATATATATATATATATATATATATATATATATATATATATATATATATATATATATATAGTAACCGAGTAAAAAAGCTCGGATGACCGAGCTTTACTCGGTTTTTTTTAAATTACATTAGGTACAAATTACATACTGATGAATAATATTTTTTGATCTTATTGACATAATAGAAGAAACGACCGTGAGACCTGTACCTGGTGGAGCCATGCTGCAGCTATATTATGGTTGTAGAACGAATGAGTCGGCTCGACCTGGGTAGGACACCAGCAGGACACAGAATACCAGCGTAAAATAGCAGTTTAATGCTGCTGTGTTTCGTATGATGAGTGTAGAGAGCCGAAGACCTTTTTTACTGGAAACGAGGTATTCCATCTTGGTCCTCACGGGTGACAACGCTACTGCATTTTGATTCATAATCGAGGATAGATGTGGATGTCTATGGGCCGCGGCAGGCGCTTGCCATCGGGTGGACTGTGTGCTCACTTGTTACCCTTATTCTATAGAGATCAGGTAAATTTGAATGCACTTAACTCCTTACATAATAATTATTGTTGTATTACAATATGAAATATAATTAATAATAATGTCATCATCATCATCATCATTACAGCCCTTCACAAGTCCACTGCTGAACATAGGCCTCCCGTAAGGCATGTCACAAAGCACGGTCCTGAGCCACCTGCATTCATCGACTTCCTGCATGTCTTACCAGGTCGTCACTCCATCTAGTGGGGGTCGCCCTACACTTCGCCTACCGGTACGAGGCTGCCACTTGAGAACCCTTTTTCCCTAACGGTTATCAGTTCTTCCAGCTATATGGCCGACCCATTGCCACTTCAGTTTACTAATCCGTTGGGCTATATCGGTCACTCTGGTTTCTACTGTGGATGTCCTCATTTCTAAGTTTATCACGCAGAGAAACTCCGGGCATAGCCCTCTCCATAGCTCGCTGAGCGACTTTGAGCGTCCCCATACGGACAGCAGTGAAGGACCACGTCTCGGTTCCGTAGGTCATCACTGGCAACACGCACTGGTTGTACAACTTAGTTTTCAGGTATTGAGGTATACCTGACGAGAAGATGCCGGTCACTATGGTTCTACTGCGGATATCCTCATTTCTAAGTTTATCACGCAGAGAAACCCCACAGCTTGCTGAGCGACTTTGTGCGTCCTCATACGGCCAGCAGTGAAGGACCACGTCTCAGATCCGTTAGTCGTCACTGCCAACACGCACTGGTTGTACAATCTAGTTTTCAGAGATTGAGGTATACCTGACGAGAAGATTTGTCATAATTTCCCGAACGCTGCTCAGCCGAGTTGAATCCGTTGATTACCTCTCGGTCGAATTTGGACTTACCTAGTCGGACTATTTGTGCCAGGTAAACGTACTCGTCAACAGTTTCGAGCTTAGTGCTCCCAACCACTACGAGCATAGGTGTGCCATGGACATTAAACATGATCTTTGTTATGTCCATGTTCATCTTAAGACCTATCCGTTGGGAGACACCATTGAGGTCATTGAGCATAGTGCTTAGGTCCTCCAGCGATTCTGCCATAAGGACTATATCGTCGGCAAATCGAAGATGAGTGATGTACTCGCCATTGATGTTAATGCCGTATCCCTTCCAGTCCAGTAGCTTGAAAACGTCTTCCAATGCAGCGGTGAAGTGTTTCGGGGATATAACGTCACCCTGTCTTACACTTCTCTGCGGTTGGATAGGTTTCGAACTCTGGTTCTGTACTCGGATAGCCATCGTAGCCCTACTGTACAAACACTTCAGGACTTCGATATACCGACAGTCAACTTGGCACCGCTGAAGGGACTGTAGCACCGCCCAAATTTCGACGGAATCAAAGACTTGCTCATAGTCCACATACGCCAGGCAAAGTGGCAGATTGTACTCTTCGGTCTTCTGTACAATCTGCCGCAGGGTATGTATGTGGTCTATGGTACTGAAGCCTTTTCGGAAACCGGCTTGTTCGGGAGGCTGGAAGTCGTCGAGTCTGCGTGCGAGACGATTCGTAATGACTCTCGAAAACAGCACGTAGACGCGGCTCAGAAGGGAAATCGGTACCGGTTTTCCACCCGCTTTCAGAAGCTCCGCTGTAATTCCATCCTCGCCCGGGGACTTGCCGTTTTTAAGGTGCTGGAGAGCCATTCTAATCTCGCTCAGACTGACGTCCAGGATATCATCGGAATAGTGTCGGATAAGACTGAAATGATTATGTAATTTATTGTAAATTATGATGTAAGTTAAGTGAAAAATGGCTAAAGACAATATTCTATGTATGAAAAAGTCACGAAAGAACGCAGTTTTTCTGCACAGTTCGTTATATTTGTTGTGCCACGTGTTATAGTACTAGAAGGTGTATGACGTGCGCCACAAGCGAGCGCGTTATGAGATACATACTCGTACATTAGGTGTCATAGATAAATGTCATAACTTGCTTATAGGTGATCAAAAATAAATCCTGTCCATTTACGTGTAATAACCATTTTCGTATTTCATATAAAACAATTTATTATTTACAAAGATCTCATAATATGACGAATTATAAATTGATTAGGCACTAAAGATGCATTAACGTCACTATTATTTTTATAAAAAAAATCGTACATACATAGTTTATTATAATTGGCCACCAGTTCGGGTTCTCTAAACGAACTTTGATACAATTTTCAATAAAGGTTTAGAGTCTTCTAATACGAGTAAGTCATTTAATATCGGGCTTATCGATGTTGGAAGGCGATTAATAGGTCATCTCGCAACTCGGTTGCACCTCAGCGGAAACGGCTCGCACCGAATAATCGCATCGATCGCCAAAAAACTAACCCATATACGCACTGGCAGCGTAGCCGGAATTATTAATCGCTGGGAGTAAGGGGAGTGTGGAGGGCGTAAGGCGTAGGGTAGTGCGCAGGCGTGAGCGAACGGTGGGCACTTCGCGAGAAAGGCTCGCGCGCTCCGGCCGCGTTTCAAGGCCCGGCGGCGCCCGCGATGCGCGTGCAGCCGGCCCCGCGGCCGCTTCCGCAGGCGCCGCGCTAACCTGTCCCCATGCAGTGGCGCAAACTAGCCAGGTTGAAAACTTCGCCGGGCGGACAGTCGCGCGCTCGGAGGATGCTCTGCTGCGGCCGCAGGAAGGTATGCGATCCGATCGATAGCACGCGCCGAAACCGTCGCCCCTCCCGGCCCGGACGCCGTCGCCGTTCGACGACCCCGTTCGCTATGGCCTCCAGCTCTTAGGGTCTTTAGTTGTCCTGGTAACTTAGATCTTTAAAAAAAATCATAATCGTCATGAAAAGCTATTAATGTTGCATTATCATAACCATTTACCATGAATGTGCATAATGTCAGGTAGCTACAATCTGTCATTCAAATCTCCGTATTTAATACTTATGCGTGTTCAGTTTATTAATTAAAAAAGAGACCAATGAATGAGTGCACTAAATCGTCATATAGTAAGAGCAATATGCTGTGGCAGTCATGTAAGGTTATACTTTGAATTTCGTCTATATTTTAAAATGGCAATGCTTGTATTTATATATACCTTATTTCGATAGAACTTTAAGTCATTAAAATGTATTTGCCAATTCGTAGAACGTACGTAGCAGGTTAGGTTAACGACACTCTTTATCGCTCCTGAAGCATCACTCGCCATCTTGTGGGCGTTTTAACATGCGCTAAGAGGACAGCATCTTTAAAAATGCATATTTTAAGTTATGAATGATGTAAGATGACACTCGCTCTCAGAGATCACATAATGTGAACCTTAAACTTACGTGGTACATGCTCGAACAAATTTATTTTCAAGTAGATAAAAATTACATTTTATTTTACCTCTTTTATTTTCTAAATACAAAATTATAACGCCTCTAAGTCTACGAATAACAGCTTTAATAAATTTTGTTCGGCTTATCGTATATTTCTAAATGAAAGGGTAATAAAAGAGAACGCAATCCACCTATTAAGACACACACCCTTGATTACGAATCAGAATGTGGACATATTGTTATCAAATCAATTGTCTTGGTGGTTCATGTCATTCACCTTCAAAAAACATCTACATACACTGGCATTTTGTACGAACATGATCCTTCCCCGTTTTAGTCTACCCTTGTTGCAGCTATAATACGGTGCAGCAACTCTCTATCACTTATAATATTACCACCAGAATCGTTTTGGTTATTGTGATATTTTTCAGGAATATATATATATATATATATATATATATATATATATATATATATATATATATATATATATATATAATTGAATTCATATAATATCGAAATCGAGTAAGAAATCCACATATTCTATTTGATTAACATAACATTATATTAAGTATAATCTCGTACCGCAAAAGATAGCCAAAAGTAATCTTTGTATTAAAAGGGAAAGTAAATTGAATTTTTTTTGCTGTATTATGAAAATATTTTATACGCACCTGCAATTCCCTTGGCGTTGCAGTCAGTCACATAAATTCAGGTGAACGGTATGCTCCTTTGCCTTATCTATAAAAAATGTACAGTATTCAGTGCAGTATTCCAACTATAATATAAGTCTTTTATTGAAACAATGAAGTAATAAAATGCAACAGAAAATTGGCAGCAAAATTTTATGAATATCCGTTAAAAATTATGGTTACCCCCGCCAAGCTTGGCAACTACGGGCCAAGATGGCAAGGAAAGGAAATCCCTGTGTTCTGACGTGGACTTGTGATGTAAAAAGAAGAGTATATTCGTATTACCGAGGCTTATTTTCTCATAATTAAATCCTTGTAAGTCATGGCAACAATGAGGTCAGGTACTCGGTTAAAACTTTTTAGTACGCAAATCTAAGTTTGTGGTGAAAAATAAAGCTTTTGGGCATATTAAATCTGTTATACAAACAACATTATTGTAAAGTGAAATATGTTAAAAAACACTCGCTGGGTTTCTTGCTGATTCTTCTCAGGACAGAGGTATTTTCCGAACCGGGAGCACATAAAAATGACTCTTAATAAGTATTATGTAATAATCAATATTGAATAAAAAATCATTCTATTCTTCATAGTGGCATTGTAGCAGCATAGTGAATTTCTCCCCACTTAATTATAATCACAAAATATAAAAAACATATACACAGCAAGTGCGATGTTTGTAGTCATTATTAACAGATTTATTTAAGCTTTATATGTATCATATTTCCTTGCCGGCTGAGTCCGTTTTCCTGACATCAAGGGAATTAGAACCAATGAAAAAAATAACAGCACTAAGCTCTAATTTACGACGTGCTTAGCGCTTCCACGGATGAAAGAAAAATATTTTGAGAACATTTACAGTCCACTAAATGTGTATTGGGGCATTATGACTTCTCTGCTCCAAAAAACTCACTCAGAAATGAGAGGAAACTTGTGGCATAGTAGGTCTGTTTAATATGCATTCAATAATTAAATCATTCATTACAGCCTATCGAATCCTCATAAGGGGAATATTTGCGATAATTGCCAAGCTTTGTAGGCGGCTTGATCGTAGTTTTATATTGGGTGCGTTTGGCAGAAAAAAGCGCTAGCAAGCGCTTGTAAGCAAAATGGCGATCGTAAGCGGTAAGTTAGTTTTAACCGGAGAACCTAACCTAATTTAAATATATGTTTGTAAAGTATTCATATTAAAAACTTACCAATCATGAATTTTTAATAACATGTATATGTCTATTCATGTCATTATATTACTTAAAACTAATATTGTACAAAATAACTTATAAACTCTACTTCAAAACAAACAAATTAAATAAGCAAAATGGCGGATTGTGTCAGCGCTACTGAAGTAGCAATCGTGTCCTGGCCGAAAACTATTTCAGCACTTGTAAGCGCTTGCTAGCGCTTTTTTCTGCCAAATGCACCCATTTTTAAGATCTATATAGCAAGACGCTGCTGCCTATTTCCTGGTTTCTTACACTTTGTTGTCGTTTTCGACTCCCACGAGACGATTGGGGCAGAGGATATTCCTATACCGCTACTATGCGGCCAAGGCTACATAATAGCTTGATTAAAAGACGTAAATTCCATATTATACTTGATAAAGAAATCGAAAGGAACTTATTAATTAATAAATCATCATCGATCTTTGTTACTGATACGTGGTAGAGCCACACTACAGTTATATTAGAAGTATAGTTTTAGCATTAATGGGTCGGCTCGACCGGGGAAGAACCACGCTCTCACAGAATACCGGCGTAAAATAGTAGCCTAATGCTGCTGTGTTTCGTACGGTGAGTGTAGAGAACCGGAGACCCCTTTTACTGGAAACGAGGCATTTCATCTTAGTCCTCGCGGATGACAACGCATCTGCATTTTGATTTGTAATCGAGGATAGATGTAGATGTCTATGGGCCACAGCAGCCACTTACCATCAGGTGGATTGTGTGCCCGTTTGTCACCCTATGCTATATAAAAAAATCAAATGTATAAATGATACAACGGTTGATCCACAAACTTAAGTAGTTTTGATTTAGGCTCCATTCAAACGGTGACTATCTGTTTTGCTTAAAGACATTTTTCTAAATTTCCGAAGCGTCCTGTGACTTATTGCGAGTATTTGCAACAGTGCAAAGTATAACCTTTCATATTTCGTCACTTAAAATCTTTTTTGCACAACTGTATATATATCGGGAGAATTGAAATTTAAGTTCAAATCATGATTTCTTATATACATACACGAAAACTTCACTAAAATTAGTCTTATTCAAATGAATATCTCGGGTTATCTAATAAACTAAAAGCTTTTTTAAACAGAATAAGGTTTACAAACAAACACACAGCCCACTTGATTGTAAATAGTTGCGATATGCAATAGACGATAGTGAGACATATACATTATAAATCTATTTCCCGATTATGAAATAAATTGCAGATGCACTGTCTCCGGTCGTATCGGATTGTCTCATCGAACTTTAAAAGTGAGGGAACGTAGGGTGCACTTGTTCTTGCGTACGCAAACACATTACGTGCAGTTTAATCTTGTCCTGCACAGATGACCACCACACACAGAGGGCCACCGTGACTGAAATTCGATCTGGAGGAAATAAATAATTATTTATATTCTATGAAACAAATCCAAAAACAAATGAAATCCGTGTAGTGGCGGTTGAGAATATCCACTATCCCATATCATCCCGTGGGTGTCGTAAAAGGCGACAGAGGGACACAGGCAGGAGATGGGCAGCAGCATCTTCCTGATAACGACTAAAAATAAATAAATACGTTTTCCAACCTGGTTGCTAAGCGTGGCAACTATGAAACATATCACCCCTATGAGGCAATCTATGGGGGAGGCCTATGTTTTTTTTTATAGAAGAAGGGGCAAACGAGCTTGCGGCTCACCTGATGTTAAGTGACTAAATTCCGCTACCATGTTGATGGGGGGGGGGGATTTGGGCCACCGGCCACCTGCACTCACCAGACGAAACGCGGAAGCAGAGCTTCCACTTCACGCCGGTATTCTGTGAGGTCGTGGTACCACCCCGGTTTGAGCCGGCCCATACGTGCAACAGCAAAGCTGCCGCGTGGCTCTACCACTGTGAAAATAGTTCTATGTTCAGCAGACTTTATATGCTAAAACGGTAATGGTATTCTACGAAAGTATTTCAGTCGGTAAATAAATTTTAGTATAATATCAACGTAAACAGAAAAATATATGGAAAAAAATGAGAGGATAAACGGTGTTTCATCGTCATGCTTTGGATAGCACGTAAAGTCATTGGTCCTACGCTTGATCTTTACGGTTGTCGTGTCGGATAACCGTTCCATCGGACTATGAGAGTAAGGTGAAATAGAGAGTGCACCTGTGCACATACACTCGGACACTCCTGATCTGCGCAGATGGCTAGTCTTTTTTTGAGACTTATGGCCGTGGCCGAAATTCGATCTGGACGACATTACTGTTGTTATAATTTTACGGCACGACTAGTGTTTTTATAATAGAAAAAATGTATTGCCACTTCTGATTGCCCATGATCCGCCCTAGACTAAGTATTATAATATTTAAATTGTATAGCAATTTACAAACACGTGTAAAACGAAATGTGGGTCATTCGTGATATAACGTGGGGATTGAATTCAATCGAAAGCCAGTCACCTATTTATAAGCAAGCTGCTGACCTTTTCACCCAGTTTGTATCACCTCCAATCATTTTGAGAACGTATTATTAATCTACTAAACTTAGAATTTCTATCTAAATGAAAAGTATAAGTTTAGAATAACGGATTTTAAGATACAAGCTTTGTATTCACATTACTTGGAATACCACTTAAAGATATAAAATATAGCAATACGTTTCATTCACCAGTCAAAATGGAAAGCCCCAGCTTTTGTACGTTACTCCCATCACCATCATTTACATTGTATTTACATGGTATCATTTACATGGTATTAAGATGATGATGACCGCAGTTTCTGCATCCATAAAAATGTTGATGTGTTGTTTTTGTAAACGGCACCGCAGCAACATGAAACTTTTTTTTCTTAAAATTAATATTCTACTTTCGTTACAAGTGGCCTACGTGAAAGCAACAATTTATTAAGTTAAAACACATCGCTTGGTGTAGCGTCACAATTTGTCGCTTTCCGTAGCTTGTATGCGGCGGAATAAGCGGACAATCATTATTTATTGTAAAAGAATATAGGAGGATTGTGAGAATATATGTGTGAATTAATAACAATGAGTAAAGGTTGCAGGATAAGAATAATAATAAAAAATAAGCTTAAATTTTATTGGCCAATATCGTGTCTAAAAATAACTCTCTAGTTAGTAGGATAAGGTTCTGTTTAGAATTTAGTCTTCTCAGGTACCAATCTTCATCTTTTACTACCGCTAAATAGCAATTAAACATAATGCGTTATTATCTGTGGGTAGGTTTTTCAATTAATGTAACATTAACACCCTTCAAGAATAAATTAATTACTTTGCTTTACTTTCACTTTACTAGTTACCAATGTTTTATAACACTTGACATTTCATAACTTACGAAGTGATTCTGCTCGAGTTTTAGCTTGACAACGTATTAAGCATAGAGAAATGGGTGTAACTTGATTTATTTTAAAATTTAAAGTCTTAAATAATAACAAATATATTGCAAAGTAAAAAGAAAAACGCAAACTTCAAGGACATGGTTTACATTATTTAAATGAATTGAACATTTGTATATTTTATTTAAAATGACATGAAAATTACAAAACAGATTAACAATACAAATCAAGAGACAATTTACGAGTGTATGTAATATAAAAAAAATTCTTGTAAGCGTTTATCTCTGGACGTAAAATCTTTTAATCTTTCTAAAATTGACATTTATTTCGAAGTTGTAATGGAGAAAATTAAAAATAATAAAAATATTTACTAATTTGGTATAATTTTTATTGGAAACTATATTTTAATAAACATAAAATAAGTCCAACTCTAAGTAAAAATCTACTGAAATGTGAAAATTCAAATATGTCACTCCTAGAAGTAAAATAAATATAACGACACCACATAATATGTTAAAATCCATAAAGCCGTCGTAGCTATACAGACTGTTAATGAAATAGTACATAAATGTGTTTTATACATACATTTAGTATACATACATGCACTTGAAAAAAATAACCCTCAGGGACAGTTGAATAAAAATTGATTTTAAAACTTACTAATTTTAAGTAGCTTTATCTTTTTCTACTCCTTCATCAGCCAGTGAACGTTACTGCTGGACATTGACCTCTGATAATTCTGATTTCTGATTTTTCACAATCCAGGCTTGGCTCGTAGCATGGCACACCTGGCATGCCGTGTAGTGGCGGTGAAAGAATATCCACCCCATATCGTCTCGTGAGTGTCGTAAGAGACGACAGAGTGAAATTAAAACAGAAGATGGGCAGCTGCATATTCCTGATTACAACTCAAAATAATAAAAACTGCGGTTGACAACTCGCTCGCTAAGCGTGGCAACTGTGGCAAAATTCACCCAGTGAGGCATATAGGACATATGTTCAGCAGTAGACTTTTATAGGCTGTAATAAAAGGATGGTTCATGGAAAAAAGCACAAGACAAGACGAGTTAAACTTGATCGTACAGGACCTGAGATCAAAATACGTAGAGGTGTAAAACAAGGCGATCATCTTTTACCTAAACCTTTTATAGCAGTACTACAACGCATTATGAAAGACCTATCCTGGAATAAAATAGGAGTTAATCTCAATGGCATCTATTTGAACAATCTTCGCTTCGCCGGTGATGTTGCTATCTTCTCCGATTCACATAAAATATATCTTTTTTGAATTAGGGTTATGGATTTATGTCCATTATCATCATAAGAGCCCTTCACAATCCCACAGCTGAACATAGGCTACCCCCAAGAAATGCAACAAAGCACGGCCTATGACCCACATGCATTTATAGTATTCTTGCATATCTTACCAGGTCGTCACTCTACGTAGTGGGGGGCCGTCCAACACATCACTTACCGGTACGAAGTTATCACTCGAGAAACATTCTTTCCCTTTAGCTGTCAGTTTTTCGAGTTATATGGTCGGCCCATTGCCACTTCAGCTTATCAATCCGTTGGTCTATGTCGATTACTCTGGTTTTACTGCGGCTATCCTCATTTCTTTTAAGTCGCCGATATTACCGTATTGCCATACTATGGTATACTATAATATGTTTTATGAAATAAAATAAGATCTTTCATAACTACATATATATATTTTACAAATCATACATAAAATGCTTTACAAAGCAATAAACTGAATAAGACGCTGATGACACTATCCCTAAAATATACTTAAATTAAAGACTTCACATTTTGACAGCCGCCACGAAAGCAATATCAAACCCCAATCATTACACTCCGTTGGCGCCTGTAACATCAGTAAATTTCCCGCGCGTACTGGGCGTGGTTGAAGAGTCAAAATAATCACAGCCTTTCACACGATGAGTTACTAAGTACGTTTATGAACGCGAAAACTTCATAGTTCTAGCCGACAGACAGCTAACTTCAAGCCGCTAATATCAGGTTCAAGTTTGCTATATTTACTGCGTTTGTTTGAGTAAGAGTAATAAAGCAGTTTAAGGAACGTCTTATGAACAGAGCGGCGGTTTGTGTAGACAGTATATGGAACGAGTATGGTTACATTATGTCATAGAATTATTTTTATAATTATTAATTATTAATAAATATTTTATAATTAATTAGGATTTTACGTTTAATGTTTCTATACTGTATTTTATAAAGTTTTTATTCCTATATTAGCAACATTTTAATTACTATTTATGTTCTTTTTATGATACAAGTTAGCGTGATATTATATATCTGAAACTCATCACGACCGCATCAAAAGATGTTTTCCAATGCAACCGTGAGTGTATATCACTCACCTTTGATTTGCCAACGATATAGTCGAATAACTCTATATATAAAATCAATAGCTGTCCGATAGTTTCGCTAGATAGTTCTCTAGATAGTTTAGATTCACGTTCGGACCCGATAGGTGGTGCTATTCGTCGATAATCAGAAATCACCCTGCGAAGCCGGGGCGGATAGCTAGTGGACAATATACAATGATATATACTCAATAGACGGGTAATGTCTCTAAAAGCCAAATAATCCAGTTCGAATTGTTCATGTAGTTAGCGTTCGACGACTATGTTAAGTAAGTTCACGTAAGGTAAATTATTTGACGAGGTAAATCCAACTTTGATCGAGGACCGACGATCCATCTCGGCTGGGCATTTTGGGTGATTACGACACGTTTTCTCGTCACGTATTCTTCAGGTGCCATGTAGCGGAGAACCGACAAATAATGTAAAATAAAGTTTCGTGGCAGCCTTGTATCGAAGTGTATGACATTCTTTGGAAGTGACCTTTGTTCATCAGTGAACTTGTGAAGATGACAAGGAGTGCATATTTCATCTGATCGTAAGTGGATGTTGTGATCCATTAACATATGTACCTACCTATTATTATCTATTGAGAATCAAAATGTCACAGCTAAGAACCAAGATATAATGTCTTGTTACCAGTAAAATAAGTCTCCTGTCTAGGCTTATGACAGCAACCACTTATCATTGGTGGACTTGTGATTGTTTATCAGCGTTATTACTATAGCAATATCGAGATAATGCTATATACTAAAAGCTTTTAAGCAGTGTCCGCCCACAACTGATGTCATTCAATATTCAAGTAATTCATGGTGACGTCCTCGAAATATCAATTACTCGGAAATTGGATAAGTGCGTTTACTGCACTTGTGATACTTGCATACTTGTGAATGCGGACAAGTGAACGTATTTATAGAAATAAAAAGTATTTATAAATAAATTAAATTATCGATAACAGAATTTAAATTTTACGAAAACTGTATCGAACTAATGTATAAAAATCTAAGGGCTGTAACTATTATTTTTGACGTTATTTTTGATAAATTAAATAACACGGTAATACGTCAGATGCATATATATATATATATATATATATATATATATATATATATATATATATATATATATATAGTTTGAGATGTGCTATTTAGAGTATTTTGATAGGATTTATAATTTATGTAAATGCGATTTGAAAAATTGTATAGACAATTTTCTACCAAATTTAAATACGTCAATTTTAAAAGACTTACATGTGTAATATGGTACACTTTTGTCAATTAAAACATATTTATAAGATATGATTTTTTTATTGAATTTCATGAGAATAGATGTAAATTACGTAATAGTTTATTGTAATGTAATATTTGTATAATTTTAAATAATGAAAACTTAACGTGGCTGGAACGTACGTGGACTAGAAGTGATAGAATATGTGTTAGAGTCATGATACAGCTATATTATGATTGTAGCACGAATAGACCGGGGAAGGAACACGCACAGAATACCAAATGAAACAAAGTGAAGATTAAAATAGCAGCTTAATGCTGCTGTGTTTCGTATGGTGGTTATAGAGAACCACAGACCCTTTTTACTCGTAACGAGACATTCTGACGCTCGAGGATGAAAATACATTTATATTTTGATTCTTAATCGAGGATAGATATAAAAGTCAATGGGTCACAGCGTCCACGTACCATTAATGTAGTGTGTGCTCGTTTATGTCTACGTAATAAGGGTGTTATTATGTAAAATAAAAAATAATACAACTTAAAACGGAAAACCAAAAAAGTTTTGAGAAACTGTGAAATGTAGCAAACGATATATTAAACTATACATAATTATATAGAAATTATATATTAAATGAAAGGTAATTTAATTTAGAATACAATTTTATTTACATGATTTAAAATGCTCTCCCCTATTTTGAATACATGCCCTTAATCGACGTAGCCAATCATCAATCGTAGCACGCACCACACTTTATATTTCAGCCGCTGCTTTAGCCAAAGATGCTCGGAGAGATTTCAAATTCTTATGAGGTTTAGCGCAGACTTTCTCATCCTAATGTTGCCATATTTTATAATCCAGTGGGTTTAAATGTGGACTAGAAGAGGGCCAGTCTTCATGTCCGATAAAGTCAATTCCATGGGCGATCAACCAGGTTTGCATGCTTCGTGCCCTATGAGCTGGTGCAGAGTTCTGTTGGAATATCGAATGTCTGTTTTCGAATATTGTTTGAGAAAGAGGTTCAACTATGTTTCTTAGGATGGTATTTTGGTACACCTCGGCACTGGTTTTTACACTTTTTTCACAGAAAAACACCTCAGTTAAGCCTGAATATAAGGCTCCAAGCCAAACCATGAGTGACGAAGGATAATATGCTCGTTGAACCCTCGGAATACGCGTGCTGGCTTCTTGACTGCTGTGGAAATACACCTTATCATTTTGTTTATTATAACTTTCTTCAATGTTAAAAAATTTTTCATCCGAAAACAAAATTTTTCGGTATTTTTTTCCCGTGTACCGCCGTAACAAAGTGCGGGATTTACCCAGCCCAATTTTTTTCGAACGCTTGTTCAAAAAATGTCAGGTCTTCTTACGATAAGCTCGTAGTCTTAGGTATTCATTGATCACTTTTTTGACCGTGGTTCTGCTTAGGCCCATCTGAAGAGCTAAGATTTTTTGTTTACAAACAGGATTTCGTTCAATTCGCGCCTTCACTTCTTCGATGATCGCGGGTGTCCTAACCGTACGAGATCGGCCGATTCTCTCACGATCTTCGAAGCTTGAATCATCAGTGAATCGTTTGATAGTGCGATAAACAAATCGTAGGGTTATTTTAAATTTTTGTAGAATATTAAAATCTCTTTTGGCGCGTAACCACAGCGGTGCAACATGATAACCGCTATTCTGTCTTTTTTTTCTATATTCGACCACTCCATATTTGAAAATGAATGAAAATTAAATTAATGTCTTTTATTTTCGGCAAGCGCAAACGTTATATTTTTAAAATTAGTGACGTTTATCTAGCCAGTATTCAAAACATTCAAATAATAAGGTTTTGACAGAACTTATGATCCGGCTAATTATATAATATACTTTAATTTGTTTGTAATGTCTGTGTAATTTGTTTATTGTAAATATACAAAATAAGGTATCATAAAATATATGGAAAAAGTAATAATGAATATAACGAATAGAAAAAGGTATTTTATAAAAGAATAGTACCTTGCATAAGCTTAACACGTAAATAATTAACAAAATAAGTAATATTTATTTTATTCTCCATTTTCTTACTAATTAAATAATAATTATAAATTTATTTTAGAAATAAACCAGGAAAAGATTAGCGTAATACTCCTTTAGATGGCGACTACTTAATTAAGGAGATTCGAGTACCTAAGCAAATAAGCTTATTTTTCTATACGTACGTATGATGAAGTTTTTCTTACTTATTAACATGCTTTTATAAGCTTCGCGTGCATTTATCTATCTATGTAACGGAATCTTGTAATATAATTTTCACCAACTTGTACACTTTTTGTGATAGTATAAGGGCGACAAACGAGTACTTGTCCACCTGATGGTAAGTGGATGCTGTGGCCCATAGACATTAAAATGCAGATGCGTTGTCACCCCCGAGGACTAAGATAGAATGCCTCGTTTCCAGTAAAAAGTATCACCGGTTCTCTACACTCACCATACAAAACGCCTTAAGCTGCTATTATACGCTAGTATTTTGTGAAAGCGTGGTCCTACCCCCGTCGAGCCGACCCATTCATGCTACAACTAATATAGCTGCAGCGTGTCTCTACCCTGTATAGTACGGCCGATTGCTGAACGAATGCAGTGGAGATGCGATCTCTTCGTAAAGTGTGCGGCGTTACCATAGTCGACCGAAAGCGAAACAAAGAGATTCGCAACATGGCAGGATTGAAAGATGACCTTATCACAAAAATTGATAGGGGCGTACTCCGATGGTTTGGGCACGTTGAGCGAATGAGTGAAGACCGAATGGTGAAGAAAATATATAGCGCGAAAGTAAATATTAAAAGGTGTCGAGGTAGACCGAGACTAACTTTCGAAGACCATGTGAGCAAATTACTCGAAGAGGGGAAGGTCAAGAGTACTCGGATACCTAGACGTGCCATACATGCGTATGAAGAAGATAATCAACCTGAAAGAAGCGAAAGAGGTATGTAAGGATCGTGACACTTGGCGATCTGTTCTCTCTGGCTACCCCGTTAGGGATTGTGCGTGAAGATATATCACTAATTTAAATTTAAATTTTTTAAACAAAGTAAAATATTAAAAAAATAACCAGTATCAACTTTTTTTACTTGACGTCATATCAATGATATGTCGTTATGTACATTACCGTAGTGTTTGGATGATTAAAATTCATTGTTATGCGAATAATCTGCAAAAATATTCAAATAATCGAATTATTAGTTTTCTTGAATGTATTATTTGTTAAATTTAATTTAATTTTTAAAATTCCAATTACATGAATCATAAATAAAACAAGGTTATTTTTTTAATTTGTCAACATAAATTTGTGTAGGCAAAATAACTCATATCCAAGGCTGCGCTGAAAAAACAACTACGTAATTTCAATCTCCCACCATTTTGGGAGTTTACTGTGCGTAATTTTTTGATTTTGTGTTTGTTTTCTTATTTTGTGACCCGGCTTTAACTTTTTGGACCATTTCTTCTATATTCGTTGACCTTGGCAATTTATATACTGGACTCTGACTAAGCAAGTGATCATAATGTCGAAAAGAGGACGTAGTTGTGGTAGTCGTACTTTAAAGAGTCAAGCTCGTGCATTGGTGGTGAAATTACAAGAATATTTTGAACGTGAGTCACAAAACGGTGGGCTTCTTTTAGCAGTGACACAAGTGCTGGATCGTGTCGGTGAAGCACTCGGGATTGGCAAACGCACCATTGCAAAGATCGTCACTGAAAAGTACGGACCTTCAGGCAGTGAGAATAATTTAATTCACACGCCGAAAAAACGAAAAAAGAATAAACCAGTAACAGGTATCGATCAATTCGACGCAGATGCAATTAGAAAACATGTCTACGGCTATTTCATAAGAGGCGAATATCCTACTGTGGCGAAGTTGCAAGTAAGTTTTATAGATGCCGGTTTATACAGTGCTAGTGTAGTCATTTAGAACCATTTTAAAACACAAAGGCTTTCGATACAACAAACTTGACAACGTAAAATAATTATGGAGAGACATGACACAGTCTTGCAAAGAATAACATTTTTAAGAGAAATGAAAAATATAAACGACTGGGACAACGTCATATTTCTTGATGAAACGTGGTTAAACGCCAACCACAATGTAGCGCAAATATGGACAGATGACACTACAGCAAGTTGCACGCAAGGTGCCCGCGGGGAAAGGTGGGCGCCTCATAGTTTGCCATGCGGGATCAGCCGGAGGAGGATTTGTACAAAATTGTTTATTAGCCTTCCAATCAAAGAGTAGAAGAGAAAAATTCAAAGAGTGGTTTATAACTCTTTTACGAAACATTCCTGCGAATAGCATCATAATAATGGACAACGCACCGTACCATTCTGTCCAAATCGACAAAGCCCCAACCCAAACGAATAAGAAAGTAGATTTAATAGCATGGCTGCAACACAACGGTGTGGAAGCGGACATGAAGTTGTTGAAAGCTGAGCTAATACAATTAGTAAAGCAAAATAAACCACGTAAACCTTTATATGTTATTGATAAATTAGCAGAAGAGCACGGGCATAAAGTTATAAGATTACCACCATACCACTGCCAATATAACGCTATTGAATTGATTTGGGCCCAAATCAAAGACTAGTTCTTATATGAAAAGTGCAAACATATTAACTTTACTTAAACACACACAAAATGAAAATATCTTATGCTTTTTTACAGGCTACGTAGCACGACACAACACCAAGCCACCTTTCACGACGAAGAAGGTTTGCTCAAGGAAGCATGTAGCCATGTCACAAAGGATGATTGGGCAAAAGTGGTAGAAAAAACAAAAAAAAAATGATTATGGATGACTTTAAAAGAGACATTAATTTTGATTTGCATTATTGAAAATCGAATATTAATAATTAATCTTAACAACGACAGCTCAACTAGTAGTAGTGAAAGTGATTGCATAAATTTATTTTTAATCTAGTTTCAATCTTAATTTTTTATGACTTTTCCTCTAGAAATAAGCAGTTACAACAAATACGAAGAAAACGATAAATCTTTTCTTTTAAATTATACGTTTCTAATTTATTCTGGTATTATTTAAACCTAACTGTGAAAGATTACCAACTCTAAATAATCGATATCGATTGTTTTAAGAATCGATTATTGTACGTTCTCATTTTTTGGTTGGCATGCTTGGTGCAATAAATCTGACAACTGTCAAAAGGTATTTTTACACCGTAGGATGACGTAGAATAACATAGGTGATGTGCTACAGTTGCTACTAAAATTCTCAACTTTAACATTTTTAACAACACATTATACTATAATCGTTTTTTTATAGATATCGATTTAAAATAGTACTTCATAATGCAAATATATAAATATACAAAGTGTTATTAAAAGGTCTCTGGGGTTTTCATAATGAACAACTAATGGAATAATAATTGCATGTACTTCAATCGACCGACACGATATTACAAAAATAAATAACTGATTTCGGATTGAGATAGAGAGGTATTGATTTTTGTTGAATAAATTATTTCACCCTTTCAATTTCTGATATAATAAACTGAATGACATTGTAATTATATTGGTGGCTTTAAAAATATTCAATCAATATATTTATTGTGGCTGTGGTCAAAGTGCTACGAATTATCTACGAAGAGAGTAGAAGGCGCTACGGAAGCCAAAGTAAGACTTTTATAAATGTTTTAAAAAAGATTCATTGTTATTGAATTGTGAGGAAGATGCTAGGTCTTCTGTTCTGTTTCGGTTTCACTCTATTACCTCTTACGACAACTGTGGGATTGTGTTTCTCTTACGCCGTCAGTACACGGCAAGTACACTTAATTAAGTTAAATTTAAAATGTCGTACACTTTTAGCTTTTATCAAGATTGATATAATAAAAATTGTTCTATCATTTTAAGTTTTTTAAAAATTGTTAAATCAGGTTACTGTCGATATCAAAAGCGCTTCGTAAAGAGGAATCGTGAAAATTCTATCAATACCGCCATTTTGCTCTCCAGTCTGCAATCGTACGTAAGTACTGCCCTACTTATCGCTCAGTCGATAAAGTCGATATTTGTTTGATTTAGAGAGTCGTGCTTTAATGCTCCGCTTTGAAGTGTCGGCGTTACTTTTTAGATACTCTAGAGTTCCACCGAGTTCGAGAAGGCACTAAATTTTAAGTTTCAACGCTTCTCATTAGACGCCGCTCACAGACGTAGATAGACGTATAAGGGGGAAGGTTCAACGAGAAGGTTTAGGGATGAGACGACAAAGTGTTATTAGAATCGTTGTGCTAAGATGGAGCGTTTTGTTTCTTGTCTCCATGCGTCATTTGTACACTTTAACTAACATTCAAGATGATATATGGCATAGCACTTACCAGTATTAAATATCATAAATTACTTAGCTAACATCCTTTATTTTTGATTGCAGCTCAGTTTAAATAAGCCTGGAATAAAATTACTCCCAAGGATATGTTTAACATTTGAAAAACTCTTTTATTTTATGTTGATACAGTGTGTTTCAAATAGTAACTAATATTTGAATATTGCGAAATATCGCAAAATGGTATATATTCATTATTTTACACCTGTGATCATTTTACGTGAAATCCTATTAAATAAGAATTTTCTAATAGTTTACGTATGAAATTGATTTTTAATAAACATTATTATTTATAGGAGGGTGACAAACGAGCACACAATCCACCTGATGGTAAGTGGATGCTGTGGCCCATAGACATCTACACCTATTTTTGATTATGAATCAAAATGCAGATGCGTTGTCACCCGTGAGGACTAAGATGGAATGCCTCCTTTCCAGTAAAATGGGTCTCCAGTTCTTTACACTCACCATACGAAACATAGCAGCGTTGAGCTGCTATTTTACGCTGTTATTAAGTAAGAGCGTGGTCCCGTCGAGCTGACTCAATCGTGCTACAACTATACTACTAATATAGTTGCAGTTATGGTGATATTTCTTTAAATTCAATCGATAATAGTAAAAGTTGATTCGCTTACCTTTACGGGGCTGGTACTTGAACTTTTCTACCCTAAGACGGCCCATCGTTAAATTGACCCATGGCATACAACTCGATGGACGCTGTGTGAATTTTACGGGCTAGCGAAGAAATAAAAGAACGAAAAATGTATTCACATTCTGAGCTAAGTACCTTTTCCTAATTTATATAAGAACTTAGAGATATCGCACACTGCAGACATTCTATCCTTTGCATTAGCAGACTTTACACGTTTTTTTAAATGCCTGTTTTCTGTGAGAGCGGAGTTCTTCTTCGGTCGAGCCAACCCATTCGTGTTACAACCATAATATAGCTGCAGTGTGGCTTTACCGTTAATTTATTTATTATATTAGTACATAGCAAAATATAATATCAAATTTAGATTTGATCAAGATAATATTAGATGTATACATATACAAAAAGAAATTAACATTTACTTCCGCCTATTGGCACACAAAAACGCACATAGAATTGATAATATAGGTACAGAAAGTATTATTGTATGAATAATATATAGACATTTTATGTAGATATCTAGATTTTGAAAAAGTAGGCATTTCTTTAAAGGACGTGTTAACTGACCCCATTAAAGGATCAAAACAGATTGTATCGTTTCTAATACTTTGTAATTAATCCATTGGGGAAATTTAAATCACTTAGAAGTAAATTAACGATCTTCGTATCATTAAACCTATTCACACAGTGTAGACTTCGAATGGGCGTGACTGTCTGGGGTCGACGCTTGTAGGCGGCCTAATGAGACTCAGGTTGAAAGATTGCAAAGTGAACTTTACTTACAAAGAAGTGAAGCTGAATTCAAATAAACACGTTATTTTAAAGTGATTTTCCGAGAGGATGTTCGAGATTTGCGAAATAGTAATACTCAAAATCGTTTTAGTAGATATAAAAATATTTAGTTATTGATATTACGAGCATTATATACTTATTATTTCTGAGTGACTAACGAACACCATTACTACCTCATTTATTAGATTGTCAGCTGCAATGCACTTGAATAATTTGGTAGTAAAATACCCGAGACGTGTATACAGCATTTTCTGCATCGTATAACGAAGGAACGGAAATTTTTGCTGAACTCAGTCGCCAATATAACTTGTGATTCCTCATGGCAAAATTTTCAGGTTCACAATCCGACTAAATATATATTTTTTGTTTATACGAGTATGATATGCGATATCTTCGCTAATTGAGACCGATTTTGAAGATTCCATTTCTATTAAAAATTGACAATGCTTCAGGGGTTTCATATAAATTAAGCGAAATATTCTATTGCTAAGGGTTGAAGCTTTTTAATGTGGCTATTAAGACTACATTGAGTTTGCGACATTTCTTAGTTCACTGCTAAACATAGGCATACCTCTTAAATTGCCTCATAGGGGGATTTTCGCCATAGTTGCCAAGCTTGTTGGCAACCACAGTTTTTCATTTTTAGTCGTTATAATGAAGACGCTGTTGCCCATCTCCTGATTTGTTTCCCTATTTCGCATTTTACGACAACAACGGGATTATATGGGTATATTCTTACACCGCCACTACACGGTGTGTTTTAGACCACTTAAAAGAGTGAAAAATAAAACCACTTTTAACAAAAAGTAATAGCCGACTTTGAATTACTGAAAATAATGAATAAGGAACCGTGTTAGCTCAGATGGTTAGCGTTCGTTGTAAATTTCACAGAACGCGAGCAAACCTGGTTCGATCACCGTCGGCACCAATAAAATTGTTAATTGCAATTTTGAGTGCTGATTTACCACGTGCTTAGAGGTGAAGGAAAACATCGCAAGGAAACCCGCATGTCGGAGAAATAATAAAAAAATATTTCGAAGAAATGTAAAGTTCGCCAACACGTACTAGGGAAGCGCGGCGGGCTATTCCTTGCCCTAAAACCCTGTCAGAAATGAGATTAGACCTGTGCCCCAGGCTTTAATTCCGCTATACTCTATGGCTTAGCATCAACTTCATCTTTTTCGAATGGAAATTTCTTAATTTTTTTAAATTCTTTGAAGGCAACTTTTATTTTTACCGACTTCAAACGAAAGGACGAATTCAATCCGACTGTATGTTTATTTACGTGGGTTACTTCAGAACTTTTCTCTGGGTGAACCGATTTTTATGATCATTTTTTATCTGTAAGCTGGTACTTATCGTGTGGTCCCTACCTACTTCCGTAATCAAGATCTGACTAGTAGTTTTTGATTTATTCTTAATATGGCGTATTTAAGAGATTGTTGTTCTCATTTTAATTAAATTGTAATCGGTTGCACAATTTTTTTAATTTTATCACTTGTATGTTAAAAGACCAGTGCGTGTTGCCAGTGATGACTTACGTATCTGAGACGTGGTCCTTCACCGCTGGCCATATGAGGACGCTCAAGGTCGCTCAGCGAGCTGTGGAGAGGGCTATGCTCGGAGTTTCACTGCGTGATAGACTCAGAAATGAGGATATCCGCAGTAAAACCAGAGTGACCGACATAGCCCAACGGATTAGTAAGCTGAAGTGGCAATGGGCCGGCCATATAGCTCGAAGAACCGATAACCGATGGGGAAGAAAGGTTCTCTAGTGGCAGCCTCGTACCGGTAGGCGTAGTGTAGGGCGACCCCCCACTAGATGGAGTGACGACCTGGTAAGACATGCAGGAAGTCGATGGATGCAGGTGGCTCAGGACCGTGCTTTGTGGCATTACTTGGGGGAGGCCAATGTTCAGCAGTGGACTTGTGAAGGGCTGTAATGATGATGTTAAAAAATACTTCAGTAAGTTATTGCTACCACTATTACTACATCACAAGTCCACTGCTGAACACAGGTCTTCTACATAAATTGGCACGGTTTGTAGCCACCAGCATCCATCGTCTGCTTGCGTGTTTCATCAGGTGTTTCATTAAATCTATTCGGGGACCATTCAACTCTGCAATTATGATTTATTATTATGATTATAAGTAATAGTAATATTATCTTATGTTAAAGCAATATTTCATCCTTTATGTCTTGTTTATATTGAAAAAATTTTGATTATGACTTATTATTTATTATTTATATTAAATAATAAATAATAAGTCATAATTGCGTGCATTTTAAAAAGGTATATTATTTTTATAATATACCTTTTTAAAATGCACGCTAGCGCTGCTGCCTTGAAAGTAATAATAAAAAATTAGCGCAGAAAACAGCAGGTTTAGGGTTGAACAAGAGTAGGTCTACGTTACTGCGTAGCGTAGATTGATTGAACCGACCTAGTTATTCATTTAGTCCGGCAGTTTTAAATAAAAAGCATATTTGTATTCTATAGTAGAATACTCGTAGTGGCTCTTCCACTACAAGTACTCTACTATACTATAGTACTATAGTAGAGTACTCGTAGTGGAAGAGCAGGCAAATTGACAGATAGCGAAAAAATATTATTTACCGGTAAAATACGGTTGAATACTAAGATTTTAATTTATTTTATTAAGTAAAACTAGAAACTCGCCTCAGATTCGCACAGGTGATATTCACTAGTGTAGTGTTTTTTTGGTGTCTTTACACAATTCGACCAAAACACGCCAACTATTCATTACTATTCTTACTTAGAATGTGTATACATGCATTTCATAGAAAAACCTCCTTCGATAAATTTTTAAAAGAATGTTGAAAACCGTATCAAAATCCTTTCATTTCTTTTAAAGGCTAGGGTTTAGACAGAATCTGAATGATAGAGTGAGAAATTGTGTGATAAGAGAAAAGTGTGGTTTTTAAGATGATGTTGTGACGAGGATTAAGAAAAGAATACTTTTGTAGTTTGGTCAAGTAGAAAGAATGAACGAGGAAAGAGTGACAAAGCAAATTTATATTGCAGATATGGACGGTAGATTCGGGAACGGATGCCCTGGACGAAGGTTTATCGACCAAATTGGCGATATATTGAAAATCGGTCAGATTGGGGGTACCCTTAACTGACGAGCTACACGCTCGTGTAGATATATGGATGCAAAAGAGACGAGAGAGATGTGTCAGGATCGTGCCAAATGGAAATCCGTAGTTTCCGCCTACCTCTCTGGGTGACAGGCGTGTTTATGGTTTAGGCGAATACAGGCACACAGAAAAGCGATACCTTATTACTTTTCAATCACGGCATGAATTTCGTACTCTCGTGATATGCTTCGTATTATGCTTAGACTTCATAATTTTTGAACATATGTTTATATAAGCCAAAATCTCAATCTGACCCTTAACATACATCTCTTATGGTTACATGATGGTTTCCAAGATTGGAAAATATGTATTTATTCAAAAACACTTTTTTATAGTAATATTAAGTTCATTTTTACATTGAAAGAATTATTTTTATATTTAAATATTATTTAAATAATTCTGTAATATAACACAAATTCACAGTTCTTTTATGGTAGCGTAGGAAGAACAATCACCTCGTCTCGAGCGTCGAAGCTAAAGTATACGAGGTAAAACGAAGCTTTGCGCGACAGCTGACCAACCCCAACGCTAAATAAATAGAAATCTACTTTAACTCACATCACAGTAATACGTACAGCAGCTGGAATTCTGAAGTATGACGCACAAAGTTATTTGCGACAATATTAAGTAACCTATTGGGGATAAGCTTTTTTGCGAAAAACATTCTACAACAAAAGCTAAAGCAATACGCCACTCATGTTATATTATTATTCTTTTTCAATTTTTGGGAATTATTGAACGAGGTTTTTATTTACCTACGCAATCTGATAAGCGTAAGGCACAGCTGTGTTCTGGTCTGGAGGGTGTAGAAAGCCAGGTTAAATATGGACCACGATGCATTACATCGTAGTTAAAAGACGTGACAACGCATTTATACTCTTCTTTGTTGGCCGCAGTAGCCATTTACCATCTAACTTGGAACTACTTGGAAGAAGCTTCTGTCGGTCAGTAGTATGATAGGGTATATATAGTATATAGATTATAAATTTCATGGTTATTTTACAAAAAATAAGTATTGGCGCGGAAGGTAGCTTAGTACTCTTACCCCGACTCCAATGCAATTTTATATTGCCTATCTCTTCTGAAAATTGTTGTCCGATTTCGATTGAACTTAGCACAAATAATGTTCTTAGTGTAAACACGGCATAGATTTTCATATCTGTAGCTACTTTCACTGATAAAAGGAGTGGAGTGGAGCCTTTTGAGCGAAGTAAAGCGGGAGTAGCCTTTGAAATCAACTTTTCGATTTCGATGAAACTTAGAACATTTTATTTACGTAGTGTAAACGAAAGTTCATAAATTGATTTCATGTCTCTGGATGTATTCATGAACATAATAATCAAGATTTTCATATAATATATACAAATGTAGGTATTAATTTATAAATTAATATACATGCGTCACTTAACGTTAGACTTATGTGGTAGATGTTACGCAGATGTGGTAGAACAACGCTGCAGCCATATTATGGTTGTAGCACGAATGGGTCGGCTCGACCGGGGAGGGATCACGCTCTCACAGAATCAGCTTAATACGATGTGTTTCGTATGGTGTGTAGAGATCCGGAGACTTTTTTTTTACTGGAAACGAGGCATTCCATCTTAGGCCACAGGGGTAACAATGCATCTGCGTTTTAATTCTTAATCAAGGAGAAATGTAAATGTCTATGGGCCACAGCATCCGCTTACAATTAGGTGGACTGTGTGCTCGTTTGTCGCCCTAATTCTATAAAAAAGACTTGTGTATCGACTATTAGTAAAATATGAGTGAACTAGCTGTTACCCGCGGCTTCGCCCGCATGGTCACTGGAAAATGAACTATCCATTGCTTTTTGAATTGAAAGAAAACTGAGTTTTATAGATTTATCAGAGATGCAGCCATTAAAAGGAAACTGAGCAAAATTGATTCGTCAGCCTATTTAAATGTTTTGAAACGCAGCGTATAGGAAAGCATGAAAATAGCCTGTTTATTCCAAATGGAAATGGGATATTTTTTAATTAAAGGAAACTGAGCATAATTATCCGTCAGGGATGCAGACTTTTGAAAAGAAACTGAGCTAAATTGATTCGTCAGAGATGCAGTTTTCTGAATTGAAAGGAAACTGAGCCAAATAAAAGATCCGTCAGAGATGCAGCCTTTTGAGTTGAAAGGAAACTGAGCTTAATAGGTCCGTCAGAGGTGCAGCATTTGGAATTGAAAAGAAACTGAGCTAAATAGGAAATTTTGAATTGAAAGGGAAGATTTGGGGGGAATTCTGATTAATTGATTGTGGGAATTTTGGAAAAAATAACTAACTGAACGCTATTTTAAGATGCTACTGTATACAATGTTATATGTTTTTCCATTCGGGGAAAGAATGTGGAGATTCTGTGCATTTGACACGTGCGAACATGCTACATACAGCTGACTAAGAGAGAAGCACGGTTTTTCTAAGTTGACCCCCGCTACCAACGTTTAACGTTTGCCCTTACGCTTTATTAATTGTCATTGCAAAACTGAGCTTAATAGGGAACTGCAACCTTTTGAATTGAAAAGGGATGGGATGTGGGAATTATAGGGATCCGTGTTATAATAACATTTTCACCTTTTCCTACGCCTGTCAAAATTGTAGCGCCGATTATGTTCCGTCCAAGATGTGTCACACGCAGCCTTGTCCCGTTACATAACCGAGGAGCATCTAAATTTCGCATTAGCATGACTGGGACGCCTAATTTTAATTGAAGCTTATGTGAGAGCACACCTGACAACTCTAGAGAATTTAGAAACTCTGCGGGATATGAAGTGCTCTGTTCTGTGTCCATAACTGTGTCTAATGACAAATACTCTGTTATTTCTCGTACTACTTCGCTTAATATATCTGAATTTATTTTGTTAACGCTCTCATTTTTTGGTGCAAGAATCGCCCTTTCACATAACCATTTGTCTTCATGCATTTTGTTCGTTAAATCTGAATGAAACGCTCGCAATTAATTCGGAATGACTCTGTACTAAATTACAAAAATCTCTCGTCAATTTAACGCAGCCCTCAGCATCCGTTTCCAACCGCCCATCGCCAATTTTTAATAGTGTGTCAGCATAGTTTCCAGCATTGATATCATTATACAAATGCACTCTCATATTCGTAGTTAAACTGAATTTTGTCACCTTGTTCCATAAAATAGACGACTTGAGGCATGCTTTAATTTCATCTGCAGGTGTGCCCTTTTGAATGAAAGGTAAAGTTTGGCGAAAGTCACCAAACTTTACCTTTCATTCAAAAGGGCACACCTTAAGGGCACCAAAGTATTGCTGCGCAAATCCTGGAGCGTTCAATTTAGTGCTTCTACAGCTTTTTTATGCGATATTGTACTTGCGTCCCACACTAAAAGTTTGCATTGTCGTAGCATTATACCTCGTGCACTATTTTTGTTAAAGTTCCAGATCGGCGATTCTTCCTGGGCTAGATTTAGAGGGAGTTTTAAAACATAATGTGCAGTGCGACCCCCGCTTAGCAGCGTGGCGGCTATACCAGAGGAAGCTACGGCCACAGCAATGTTTTTATCTTTCCGTACTTGCGCTAATAATAAATTTAACAAAAATGTCTTCCCAGTTCCTCCAGGGGTTCTAAAAAGAAAAGTGCACGATTTCCAGATTCAATTTGTCCTAATACTTTGTCAAAAACTCGTTTTTGTTCGGGAAGCAAGCGGGGTACAAATTCGGCTACTTGCTGATGCAAAGCTGGTATATCGTAGTTTGTTTCACTTATAATTTCATCACTTAGTTCATTTTCGGTTGTTCGCTGAGGGCTTATAATTCCAAAGTCGCTAAATTTTTTGCCTACCATTGCCATTACTTTATCTTCAATTTTTCCAAATGCTTCATTATAAATGTGTTCATTGTATGTCATGTTCGCGTGTGTCTACTGTAACCTTCGCAAAATATGTTCCGCCATGTACTCTTTATATTTGTCCCACAATTCATGTGCATTAGATAGTCCGCAAGATGATACGAGAGTTGCATAAAGATCCCTAATTTTGGCTGGTGACTGGCACTGCACAGCTTCCTCCATGGTTCCATCCCAGTGATTATCGTTTTCTAAAAGATGCAGAGCTTCATATGCTTCTCTGTAAGTTGCGCATTCTGACCGTTGACAGTTTTAAGGTCTTTATATCCTGTAGGACCCCGAACATGGTGCAGCAGCAATCGTAAAGAGAAACATTAAAAATTAGTTACATGGACGGTATACACACGACGAATATAACAACGTTTTTGCAAAGGGGTCGGTTTGACAAAGTTGAAAGAAGGCTGTTAGTGTAGTTTTTGGCGGTAATGCAATTCTTTCTTGGACATTTCTTTCGGTGAATATACACGCTCTCCATTTTCTAAGTGCACAGCAAGGTGAGTAAGTGTTGGGTGCCTTTCGTGTAAAGGGAAGCCACGCCGCCACGCTGCCTCGTTACTGCTGACATAACGCCCTGCTTGAAAGGTCTGTACTTCATTAACGGGATTTGCCTCACCTTCACTCCTGAGATTAAATATTGCTTGGTCGCTTCCTTTATTTACGTACTTACAAATATACTTGATTGCGCGGACAGAGCTACATGCTTCTACATTAATGTGGGCGTTGAAAATTTTACATAGAATGGGCGAATACGGGCAATCCAGCTGTTATCTAAGGTTTCGAATGCTCCAGAGCGAGATTTGATTGTAACTTTCCTACCACCATCTTCGGGAGCTCTGCGTCTGTGTAAAGGGTAGCCATTGTCATTGTGCACTGTTTCTTTTAATAGCTGTTTAGGGAATTTCTTCGAACATTTTCCTTCTTTCGTACATGGCGATATTAAATTTCGTGCTCCACATGGACCGTGAATCATATTTCGGACGATGGTATCATACAATTCTTTATCTTGCTCAGGATCCGGAATCTCGGTGCTTATTATGTCGTCTATTTGGCTGGGCCGCAACTTCTCTTTAAGCCATATTAGATTGTGGGCATGCGGTAATCCTCTTTTTTTGCTATTCAATTGAATACATGAAGCACTGCACCTCTCCGAAAATTTTCCCTTTGTTAATTACATACATTAATTAACAAGTACTTTTAATCTAAATACTCTAGCAACTAAATCGTGTCTGTCAGTACTTTTTTGACCCGGCATTAGCTCCTCGGTTATTTCTTTCCATGTGGGATTGCAAGTAAAAGTAACAAAAAGATCAGGTCTTCTGTAAGTTCGTACATAGGCGAATGCGTCTTGTGTGTACTCATGTAGGTAGCGGGGACTGTTAACGAATGATGAGGGCAGAATTACCATTTTACCTAAATCTCTGGGGCTTACATTGGCGTCGCTAGAAACTGCATCTTGTAAATGTATATAATTCTCAACGCGCAGCTTTATTTGATTTAAATATATATAACGGAGACGTTCACTTTCTACCTTCACATACATGTCTACCAAAAATTGATGAAATAATTGTCTACGCCAGGCTAAGAGGTTAAAATCATTTTCTCGCAACATCATATGATACGCATAAAAATCCATACATGATACTTTTTTGTTCGGAGTAGGCTCCTTTGTAACCGGGTTAATGAGTGGAATTTGAAAATGATAACCCTCTTGTCCTTTGCAATAAATCAATGGGTATTGCAGAGCGTCATAAAACTTGTGTGTATCGGCTACCCGTTGCTACGTATCATCACATGCTCGCAAGACAATGTCTCGTGAAGAAAATTGATCACCACTAATTACGGCTGCTATTTCGTTTATCAAAGGTGCATTATAGCGCCTTTCATGCTCTCCTCGAGGGGTCCGATCTGCGTGAATGACGACTTTATAATCCTCTTCAGGTAGGTTTTCTAAAGCAACTCTCTCTCTCTCAACTCCTATAAAAAGAGAGTTTTCAAAGGTTCTTCTGGTTCCCCAAGTAACGGAAGAAACACTTTGCCATTGGAACAGCACATGCCTGCGGTCTCATCTTTCCATTTTAAAGCGCTGCAAAATCGACACGCCTTGTCCATCATTCCGATAACAACCAACCTGTGATTTTTATAATCAATCAACGGATCGTAATTGAATGCTGTTTCATTAAAAACCGACCAATTGTTTCTTTGAAAATTTTGTTGACGTTCAGCTTGGAGCTGTGCATTTGCATCTCTTCGCGCCTGTGTCTGTTCTGGTGTTTCAGATGTCCTTATAGTAGATTGACGTTCAGCTTGCTCAATGAGTCTGTGTTCAGTTTAATCAGTTGTTTTTAAGGTGGCCTGACGTTCCGCTTGTTCGAATAGTCTCTGCTGACTTTGAGCAGGTGTTTCAGTAGCTCTTAAAGTAGATTGACGCTCTGCCTGTTCAAGACGCCTTTGTTGACTTTGATTAGGTGTTTCAGTAGCTCTTAAAGTACCTTGACGCTTTGCCTGTTCAATACACCTTTGCTGACATTGAGAAGGTATTTCAGAAGCTCTTAAAGTAGTTTGACGCTCTGCCTGTCCAAGACGCCTTTCCTGACTTTGAGAAGGTGTTTTGGAAGCTCTTAAAGCAGCCTGACGCTCTGCCTGTCCAAGACGCCTTTGCTGACGTTGAGAAGGTGTCTCAGATGCTCTAAAAGCAGCCTGACGCTCTGCTTGTTCTTGCCTTCCCAGTTCAGCATCTTGTAAGATTGCAGCGATCGAGCTAATCTTTTCGCTTGTCTTTGAGAAGAGACTCTTGAAAGGCTGGACTTACGTTTGCGAGGCATTATGAAGTAAGAAAAAACCTGTTTATGAAAAAAAACGTTAAAATATCTAAAAGGAATTAAATTTCCTTTTAAATATTTTTTAAAATGTAAATCCAAAATATCTAAAAGGAATAAATATTCCTTTTAAATATTTTTTAAAAACAAAACAACAAAACCAATTTAAGAGACAACACGAATCCGAAAACGATAGCCAAAAAAAATCGAATCAACTTAAACCAAATCACAAAACAAATCGCATAAAACCGAAATCTAAAGCAGTAGTCAATATAAATATAACCAACGAAAAAAGAAGTAAGTGTATAGGTACCGTATACACTATCTATACTATTAATATTCCTTTGAAATATTGTTAAACAACCTAAAACAACGAAAACCAATTCACAATTCTAAATAAACAAAATCCAAAATCAAAGCCAGAGTCTAAATATGTATAAAGGAATACCAACTAAATCAACAAAACCGATCCAAGAAAATATACAAATCCGAAAATGAAAGCCAATATAAATCATTGCCTTATTTGCTTTATTAAATTTTTTTTGTTCCTTAACCAAATCACAAAGCAAATAACAAACAACAGTAATCGAAAGCAGGTAGTCGAATAAGCTACGAAATAGAAACAATTTAAGCATATAGGTACCGTATGCACTGTAAGATGACGCGTGGCTCAACGGCGGGAGTTAAGTACATGTCAGGAAACATTTCGTTACCGCGTTTTAAAAACCTAGTAACGACATCTAGGGGAATTAATTTAAACTATGTATACGTTAGTTAATAAGAACTCTCAAAAATATTTTTCTTATAATATTACACAATTTTTCTTATTCTAATACCGATTCATTCATAACCACATAATATAATAAGGCTTATTAATAAGGCTTACTAAGAACTGTTTCTACCACAGTTAAGTAATAGTTAAGGGTGAAAGCGTGACAGGTAGTGATAATATTTTGGATCCATATATATATTCACGCCTGTAACCCTTGCGGGGTAGACAGAGCATCAACGGATTACTTAATATCGTCTGCGAGGTTATCGCCTATTCTATGAATTACAATGCACCAAAACGTTTGAAGAAAATCCGCTTGTGAATTTTATGTTTTTTATCGCTCTCTTCCCGGTCCTGCGTGGAAACATACATTTTTATCTTAATTTTGGTAAAAAGACATAATAATCCAGATATTCTGACCTTCTGTGTTCGTCCATCGTACCGTCGTCCGTCTTGTAGAATCACGGTGGCGCCACCTAGCTGAATTTAATTTTGCAACATATTCGATTTTCCCACGGGAATGATATGTTTTTCCACTGAAAAAAGTAACCTATGTCACTCTACAGCCACCGAACTATCCCCATACAAAAAATCATGCCATGCCGACGCTCTGTTGCGACGTGAAAGAAGGACAAACAAACAAACAAACAAACAAACACACTTTCGCATTTATAATATTAGTATAGTATGGATATGGATTATGTTTAAATTTAATTTAATTGTATGATACATTTTATTATACTAAATAACATCGCCCCTCTTTTGTATGCAACAGGAACATACCTAGTATGATGTGAAGTTTTATGGTATGATATTTATTATTTCCTAGAAAAGCCGACTCCTGGATTGATGGAAATCTCAGCTGGAGCCAATATTTGTGCAAATATGGGATATTTTATGATTGTTTTCATGTATCTATCACTTCGAGTACCTCTAAACATATTTCCAAAGTTATTCGAATGTATGCGTATTTAGGCATGGTAGGTGCACTGCATTTGCTATTCTAGTCACCATCCGAAACAATACAACACCTTATGTTGAGTATTTGCCGTTCCACATAAACACCTACATGTATCATAGAAGAATAGTGAAAATGCGTAGTTTATCCTGAAGAATAAGGTGAAATACCTCATTATCAGAAAAAGGGTTTTCGTTTCTTTGTACACATACAAAACACACGGCCTTACCCCTGAAGCCGACATGATCGTGTTGCAGATATAAATTATATTGTGCAGCTATAGTGAGGCTATAACACGTTTAAAAATATCCACGTTCATGTTTAAATAACATTTGAAAACAATTCATATGAGTTTGTTGTAAAATTATTCAAAAATTGATTGTATTGTATGAGATTGTTAACTAAGAAAAAGAAACTAAAACTAACTAAAAATAAGAATTTTTAAGAAATACCGGTGAAATTCCTAGAGTAGGGGTAACTTATTATTTACGTTACTTGTAATAAAAGAAGCAATAAGCGAACTATTAATAACTATTAAATAGCAATAGTATAGCAATACAATATTAAAGCTTGAAAATTGAACGCGGGAGCCAGTTCAGGTCGTACGTACCACTCGGTACCGACTCAGTTTATTTAAGGACAAAAATGGAGCTTTTTATTTTAGCGATTATTGTCGCGTCTTATATAAGGAATGGTTAGATAAATTTGAGGTTCTTAAACTATAAAAAACGAATAAAACAAAATATCATTTATTTGAAATTAGAATTCACATGATTTTTAGTAAACATTTAACATTAAATAAACAATAAACATTAGAATTGGTGGAGCGACGAGCCTAAGGTTACCGAAGTCCAATTCCCCGGTCGAGCCTTAAGCCTATTACGCGAGATGTTAAACCCAAATGGACTGTATATGCGAAATGCTTCTTCGTTTACACAAAATGGCGACTATAGCACGTGGTTTCCCATACAATGCACTCGCTCTTCCCTAAAACGAACTATTGCTTGCCAAAATCTATGAAAGGAATCCTGCTTGATTAGGAGAAAATGAAATTGGAGCGGATTAACTATTAAACACAATTATATCAAGCAGGAACTAGTAAGGAATGCTCACTCACCGGGGTGTTGCTTCTATGTGGCTTGGGCGCTATGTTGCTGCGGTGCGACCTCTGGTGGACTATCTGGGGCCCCAGAGATGCTTTCTTGTCCGGTGATGCGTCGGGAGAGAGTGCGGTGCGCAACTATTTCTCACACGAGGTGAGGCGGGTTTCCTGGAGCTCGACTGCTTCCAGGCTAAAGCGGCTATACTAGCGGTGCGCGTGGGCAATAGCCCTTCTATGACACTATTGTCTTAAGCGGTGTGGTTCCAACGACGAGCGCGACGGGAAGAAGTGCACGTAGGCCGCGCGTGCCTTTTATTCCTCCAGTTGCGATGGTCGCGTGATATTCTAGAATCATCTTCTCTCCCCTTCCACCCCATCACCCCTATGTGTCGATAGGAGGGTATGAATGTTATCGTTTGGAAAGGGATAAACGATTTGGCAAGCCTACCGTCAAATAAAATGAATACAAATGGTTTTCCGCGCAACCAAGAATAATAATTCGAATTTCAATCATGGCGGTCAGTCTCAATGAATACTAACAATCCACGTTGGATCGGATTATAGTAAATCGTAAAAAAAGCGTGTAGCAAGCATAGGCGTACTCTCTATTCCTTCAACCTGATAGTTCGGTGAAATTGCAATTCGACAGGACCTTAAAAATCAGGCGTGGGACCAACGGTTTTATGTGTTTATCTGAGGCACGCGCTGAAACATCCCCAAAATCCTGACTTCGGGCTGCCTTTTAGAATTTTTTGTCAGAAAAACCAAATAACAAATTTTTTGGCCCGACCCAGGATTAGAACATGGGAATTCATGATCGGCAGTTGCGCTTACGATTAACGTGGCAGTCAATAACTGATAAGTGTTGTCGAATTAATAATTAAAGAACTTAATGTTAAAAATTAGTTACCCTCACTCAAACTGTGTAGTGGCGGCGTAAGAATATTCACTAGCCCATATCGTACCGTGGGTGTTGTAAGAGGCAGCAGAGGGAAATTGAAACAGGTGATGGACAGCAGCACCTTGCTGATTATAAATCAAATAAATAAACTGGGCTTGACAACCCGCTTGCCAAGCGTGTTGACTATGGCAAAATCCCCCCTATGAGACGTTCTATGGGGTGGCATATGTTCAGCATTGGACTTAATGATGCTGTGATGATGATGATGATGATGATGATTCACACTCATACGATTACATCTAAGTAGAACAGTGTTTCAGAAAACAAAGTTGCGGGTTTAGGTTAAAATACCGGTGGCCTAACATTTGTGTCAAAGGACAAAGTATTAGTGTTATGATTTTGCCGTTTACTTTAATATCACGTTCAACTTGATGATTCTGTGATTAATTTTATTATTTGTTATTATATATATGTAACTATTTATTTTAATAGAGTAGGTAGTATTCAGAGGTTGCCAAGTTGGTTCTCACTAGGATCATCACAGCACACAATCAATGTTTAAGTTTAGGTTTTATTTTATTATCTTATTAGGCTAATATTTCTATAGAAAACCTTGTTATGTTTTAGTTTATCTACTGAAATTAAAGATTATTACTAATACTTTTCATTGCATACTAGCGTACTGGGGTATAGTTAAAAATATTAGGTATATGATTATAGTAAGTATATTCTTATTAAATATATTACATAGTAACAACTCGAAATGGCATCGAATGGATGAGATTTATTAATGACGTCATTTCGAGCTTTTAAAATAATCATTGATGAACATTTATTTTACCAATTTTTAAGTTCCAAGTTTTTCGGATAAAATATGGTGGGGTGGAGCCCGGTTATTCATGTCCTAATTGCATGCAGTTAACCCTCCGAGCGCGATAAAAGGCAATTATTTCGGTGTTACAGACAAACAATTAATATTTATTTATGTGCATGGATTATATATATATATATATATATATATATATATATATATATATATATATATATATATATATATATATATATATATATATATTGTTGCTCGAATCTAGATCGTCACTGAGTGTCAGATTAAAGTTTTTTCCATGAAAATAGTCTCAGTAGCCACTTATTTGGACTTAATCTCTTTCGATTGATGAAGAGATTAGCGCCTTTGTGTGGTTGTTGTAATGTAAATGAAAAATATATTATACGCGATAATTCATTCGTATTTTTTTTTCATTATTCACCAACAATAAAGTATATATATTAGTTTTACCTTTATTAAGAAGTAAATATTATTTTACACGTGCTAGAACGGTGACGCAGCAGCTACATTATGTTTGTGACAGGAATAATAACAACAATAATTATTTGACGTTCAATTTGACAGATTACACTTATGTATTGTATCTATTTTAAATTACAAAATTACATTTCAAAGTAGTTAGCGTTAACGGCCATACTAGCATAGACTGGGTTACATGGGTCGTTACATGAATGCGTCGGAACTACGGGGGTAAGACCACGCACTAACAGAATACCAAAGTAAAATACAAAAGTAAAAAAGTAATGTAAGTAAGTAGCATTAAGCTACTGTGTTTCGTATGGTAAGCGTAGAAAACTGGAGGCTCTTTTAACTGGAAACAAGGCATTTCATTTAAGTCCTCAGTGGTGTCAACGCATCTGAATGTTGATTTTAATTCACGATAAATGTAATTAATTATGGGTCACAGCATTCACTTGTGGTCGTGGAAGGAAAAGCGGAGATTTCCCGCCAGGCAAGGTATTCTGCCCGGGGAGTGGCCAACGCTTCGTGTGGTAGTTCGGAGCTATTTTATATTACTTCGGAACTTTAATAGCGCGATTTATATTTCGATATTTCGCTTGTGGCACAACGACAGCGCCGCCACATCACCACCCTGCTCAGACCGGAGGCTTATAATGCAGTCCGATTGCCGGTGCGTCCATAATGCCGGTGGGGAATGCATACTGAGAGCGTAAGAGTGACGCCGGTGTGAACGATGTGTGTAATGCATGCTGTACTTAAATGATGCCGATGAGAAAGATGTGCAAATACTAAAAGTTTGCCTTATAAATCTGCGGTGAGTCGAGATGAGAACAAGTTGGACTAGCTTGCAGGAACTGAATACTGCACAAGACGATTCTCAGGAGTGAAATGGTAGTGGTTCTTGAGGATAATGACGAAAGCTTGAAGTTGTAGTTTGCGAAGGTTGTTTGGTTGCGTGTTCAGATCACGTCGGGGTTAGATCACCACTGTGACCGTGAAAGGCAAAGGGTAGATCTCCCGACGGGCAAGTTGTTCTGCCCGGTGAACGGCCAGCGCTCCGTACCGCGTTATTTTATATATACTGTTTTACTTCGGAACTTTGATAGCGAGAGTTAGGCTTCGATGTGTTTCGCTTTTGACGCGACGACAGCGCTGCCACACACATACCATCAGTTGGACTTTGTGCTCGTTTGTCACCCTTATTGTATAAAATATATACACCTTGTATACACCTCGTATACAAAAAAAACTATTTGAAGGGGTCAATCAATTTTCGATATATTTAGATTATAGTACGAAGTTTTATTGCCTGAAGTTGTGAATCAAAACGATAGTATAATTAGATGAGAATAATTATAGAACTTATACGATTAATGCATTTTTGGAATTCCTAAAGTTTACCGTTCTTACTTTTATTAGCCGCCGACAGGGGTTGAAATCATTCTTTATGTAGAAACAATGAGTGAAACGACTCGCTGACTCACTAAGCCTTTGTAAAGGTGTAAATACAGTCTGGTATTTCCAGAACGAGGTACGTTTAATTGTGGAATAAAACCTTTGAATGGATTTACAGTTTACAAGAAATTTTGTTTCTCATACATTTTAAAAATTGTTCTAACATTTATTTCGTTTATGTTCTTCTTTCTTTTTATCAAACTCACTGGTTGCTCATAGCTCTCCCGTAATAGAGATGACTTGTAATATTCTCCACGCGTTTCATACTTTGGACAATACTTGGGATTTTACATCTGATAACCATAAGATGGGAATAACACCATATATCAGATGCCGCAAAGAGCTTTCCGGCCTTTCCTTAATCACCGCTCTTAGGCCACAACAATTTCCTAAAGGCAAACTTTTTAATCATAATTTTTTTAATATATTATACATTATGATTTCTTATATTTACGCGAACACTACACATTGAAATAATACTAGTTTTTACGGAATTTATCGCGTATATTTAACTTTTTAAATACCCGACATTTCGAACGCTTTACAGCACTCATGGTCACGGGCAGGACTGAGATGTTCAACGTCCATATGTTATAGTTAACCGCGGTTACCATAGATTAAAATTTAACTTTTGTTCCGATCTATGCAGTATGAACTTATGGTATCTTGAAGTCTTGCAGTTGTATGCTTGGGTTGGGATTTAATTTTATTTATTATAGGATCCCAAGCAGATGGTAGCACCCAGCCATCTTCTCTATTGAAATTAGGATGTTTTTTGATTTCAATAGCCTCGCGAATCATCCTTGGAAGGAATCGGTGTTCTTTAGCGAGGATCTGCGGTCTATCAAATCTGATGTAGTGACGGGGGCGATCCTGTACGTGTTCACAGACTGCAGACTTCCCGGAGCGTCGATTCTTTACATCAGCTATATGTTCTTTAACGCGGGTTTTTATTGATCTTTTAGTTTGTCCTATGTAGGAGAGACCACATTCACAATCAAGCTTGTACACTCCTGCATCTTGCAGAGGGACATTACACGTGACCGATGGTAAAAACTGACCAATCTTCTTCAGCGGCTTGAAGTATGTTTTGATGGAAGCGCGCTTCAAGATGTAGCCAATCTTGTCAGTGACTCCTCTAACATATGGCAGTACAGCAGGTACACGCTCGACTGTGGCCGGCTTCACTCGTTCACTGTGACGTAGGCGCGGGACTCGAAACTTGTTGTCATGCAAAACTTGCTTGACATGGTGGAGCTCTGCAGCCAGGTGTTTACTGTCACAGATCCCTCGTGCTCTCTGAAACAAAGATTTACCCACGGTAGCTAACTGTGAAGGATGGTGGTGAGAATCACCGTTTAAATATCTATCTGTATGGGTCTTTATTCTATACACAGTATGGCTCAAGGTGTTATCAGGATTCCGAATTACTAACACATCTAGAAAAGCTAAGGAATTGTTTGCCTCTAACTCCATTTATAGATTTTAGAATTTATAGAGTTAAGATGGTCTAAAAATGCAGTTACTTTATCTAAAGGTAGAATTGTGAAAGTGTCGTCTACGTACCGCTTGTAGAACCTTGGATTTATGGGAGAACTAAGCAGGGCTTTCTCCTCAAAGTCTTCCATGAATATGTCGGCGACAATGGGAGATACAGGTGAGCCCATCGCCACACCATCTACTTGCTTGTAGAACTCCTCCTTCCACAATAGGTAGCCAGATGTAAGGTAGTGTCAGCCTTCTAGTTACAATTGAGATGCAGCCTTCAACAGGTAAGCATGTAAACAATGACTGCACATCAAAACTGACCATAGTTTCATTGTCTGCCAGATGTAGGTCTTTAATCTCGCTGACAAAATGGTAGGAATCCTTTATGTGTGCTCTTGTATGTCCCCTGAGTGGTGAGAGTATTTTCGCTAAGTGTTGAGCCAATCTGTAAGTTGGTGAATCGATTTGGCTTACTATGGGACGTAATGGAGCATTGGGCTTGTGTATTTTTGGTAACCCATACAATTTTGGTGATTTGGCGCACGTAGGTATTATCCATTTTACGTCCAGATTTAATTTTTCGGAGTGTTTCTTTATGAGGTCACTAGTTGTTTTTAGTGTGCTATTTGTTGGGTCGTTTTTAACCTTTTTTATAAGTACTTACATCCGACAAAAGTTCTTGTATTTTAGAATTATAATCTGACGTATCCATGACTACCGTGGCGTTTCCCTTATCTGCGCGGAGAATCGTAAGTTCGTGTTTATTGCGTAGGTTCTTTAACGCTATAAATTCATCTTTGGGAAGATTCGGTTAAGGCACTGAACATCGACGTAACATAGACGAGATGTCTTGACGTATCGCCTCCAAATCTTCTTTCCGCATATTGTTTTTAAATAAACAGTCCTCGACACTACAGATAATTTCTTCGTACGGTAATTTGCGGGGTGTAATTGCAAAGTTGAGGCCTTTGGATAAAACCCTAATTGTTGCATCATCCAGTGTTTGTTTTGACAGATTATAGAGCGCGATTAATCTATGATCTTTGTTTGTCAATGGTTGCTTTCGGTTCTGGCATTGATTCAGATGTTTGACATTTGACTTGTTCGTTAATTTTTGATATTTTTCTATATGTTTGTTTTTGCATGCCTTATATTGACTAATTTCGCATTTATTTAATGTTTCCATGCAAAAATTATAGTCAAACGTCGTTAAAACTTTCTTCAATTCACTGGATGATGTGTCTATGGATTTGTTTATGTCATTTAGATCGGAGCGTTTTTGTTGGATTACCGTCCGTAACAACTTTTTACTCGCCTGATTTAAGATCTTAGCGCTTCCTCGAATGTCCTTTTGGTTGATATTTTAACACACGTAGGAATGAGATTATGGTCACGGCATCTCTTCAAGAAATTTAAGGCTGTTAGATATCTTGCGCGCTTGGTCTTTAGATCTTCTAATCGGCGTTTATTTGCAATTACCAGTCCGTACTGGTTTACATAATTATTTCTTATATTTACGCGAACACTACACATTGAAATAATACTAGTTTTTACGGAATTTATCGCGTATATTTAACTTTTTAAATACCCGACGTTTCGAACGCTTTACAGCACTCATGGTCACGGTTAACTATGACATATGGACGTTGAACATCTCAGTCCTGCCCGTGACCATGAGTGCTGTAAAGCGTTCGAAACGTCGGGTATTTAAAAAGTTAAATATACGCGATAAATTCCGTAAAAACTAGTATTATTTCAATATTATACATTGTTAAATATTTAATCAGGTCTGGATGTTTGTTAATTAATTACGCGTAAACGGCTAAAATAGGCTGGATGAACTCACGCCGATAGACTGATTTCAAACCAGACATAATATTTACGGGTATACGGTATGGGGGTAAATAAAAGTACTATAATAATATGAACATAAAGCCGTGTTTATACGCGGGTGGAGATGCAATCAGACGTACAAAATATAAGTATCAAAGTATAAACAGCTTGAAAACTATCATCTTCATAGCTTTCTGTAATACATATTGCAATGAAGCTAGATTTGCATCAAACTTTTCAAAATATTTAGTCAGGCGGCTTAAGTTTCGTTTGTGTCAAAAACACCACTTAAGAAAATCGTGCATAAAATTTGTAAATTATGTCAATAGGATTACGCCTGAAATTCATTGAACAGTTTATAATAGTAAACGCCCAAAGCGTTTATTGTTGTAAATGTTTTTTTATAAGTAGAATAACTTTTGTTGTTTTATTTGATAAGTTGTTGTTATGTTCTTATTTTTATTTTTAGAGCATAATATCTTTTATTATGGAATTGTAGTAGAGTTGAAGCTAAAAATGTTAAAAATAATCAAAAAGTAATTAAAAATGGAAGACGGTTAAATTATTTAATGTAAAAGATTTTTTATATAGGGGTGACAAACAAGCACACGGTCCAACAAACAAGTCCACGGTAAGTGGTTGCTGCGGCCCATAGACATCTACATCTATCCTCGATTTCGAATCAAAATGCAGCTGCGTTGTCACCCGTCAGGACTAAGATATAATGCCTCGTTTCCAGTAAAAAGGATCTCCGTTTCTGTACATTCACCATGCAAATAGAAGAGAACCGGAGACCTTACGTTAAGCTGCTATTTTACGCTAGTATTCCGTGAGAGAGTGGTCCTTTCCCGGTCCAGCCAAACCATTCGTGCTACAGTTATGCTACTGATATAGCTGCAGCATAGCTCTACCACCTTTAAAAAGTGTATAACACTTGTTAGTCAGCTTAGCCACTAAGGTGAATGAAGACCATGAGCATATGCTAACTTCAAACAGTTAAGGCCTTGAGATGCACCGTTACTTATGAGGAATATGGTAGTATTGCTTCACCGCTTTTGCAATCATACTGGCTATTCATACCCAGTAGACTGGAATACAGCAGTGGGTTCACTTCTGTATCATCATCATCATCATCATTACAGCCGTTCACAAGTCCACTGCCTAACATATGTCTCCCCCAAGGAATGCCACAAAGCACGGTCCTAAGACACGTGCATCCATCGACTTCCTGCATTTATTACCAGGTGGTCACTTTATCTAGTGGGCGGCCGCCTTTCCTTTCATCTGCCGGTATAAAGCTGCCACTCGAGAACCTTATTACTCATCGGTAGTCGGTTCTTTGAGCTATATGGCTGGCCTGTTGCCACATCATTCTGCATGGCGGCAGAATGTTTTAATGTCCTCCAGACCGAATTTCGGTCACGGCGAGCAGTACCCAACGTAAACTAGCATTATAGTGAGTGTGTGCTCAAACACACACAGTTGCACTCGCTATTACCTTATTCTCGTATTATAATAGTTCCACACAAATCCTACGCTAACAGAGAGAGACCGACTCAGGACCAACAGCTTTACGTGCTTTTAGAGGCACGCAGTTAAAACATTGTCGACTTCCCGACTTTGGGCTACTACTGAGAATTTCTTAACACAAAAACAAAATAATTAATTTTGGCCCGACACTGGATTCGAACTTTGCACCACAAGCCTCATTAGAAGCCTACTAGACTAACGAAGCAATAAAAAGTATGAGTGTAATAGCAAAAAGTTTTTCATAAAGAAAAGGAGTCCAAGAACACAGTAAATATTTTAAAAAGGTCGTGGGTTCAAATCCACCATTCGACTAATGTCGTGAAGCACTCCTAACATAAGCATTTGAAGCTTACCAGGAGTGCTTAAAGGGAATATTAGCAATGTTATGAACGTTGCTAGTATTACAAAAATTAATAAAAAAACTAACTAAATCTTGAGGCTCTGTTTGGGAAATTCGTTTATGTATTACAAAGGTTATAAAAAAGAATGGTTAATAATAGCTGTCGGTCACAATTTTGAACAGAAACAGATTTTATTAATCTGTTCCATCATACTTATACCTGCGTGTTATTTAAGCACCGAATTAATTTGACGTTAATTAGTGTAACGTAAACACTAATAAATTGAGGTTGAGGTTTTATTGAGGTTGACAATCATTCTGAAACTCGCAATCAGTCGTTTAAAGGGTTGTCTAATTTATATCATCTGTGTCATATGTCAGTAATATAATGGAATTTGAAGTCGGTCAGACGCCGGTCTAGACAAATGGGCCTTGAAATATTAGATTATTCCGATATTGACACTAAAAGCGTTCTAGATTTACCGAGATTTGTGAATAAATTTGCTCACTGATATAAATGACTATTTCAAAATAAGTAAATAAGTAAAAACCTTATTTGAAATATGGAAATAAATTTTCATTATCAATTTAATGAGAAAATGAGGACTTCTAGAACATTTTCTGCCTTTTTGCAATATTTATTAGATTTCATGGAAGGAAAGTTAAATTGTTAGACGAGTGTAAAAATTAATGTTTCTGTCGAAAAAAATAGTTTTTAATTTTATTTTTAAATTTTAAAAACGTATGAAGCAAATATTAAAGAATTTGAAAAATTATTTAAAAAAAGGGATGCGAAAGTGGCACTAGAGCTAAAAATATTATAATTTTTCAGATAACTACTATTCAGATTTACAATATATTATTGTTACGAGCTTGAGGTTCGTGACAATAAAAATTGCCGATAAAATTACCTAAATTAACACTTTAATTTACTTTACACAATTAAAGTTAAAACACTAATAATTTAAACACACTAATTCACTTAATTCCACTCCGAAGCTTCGCTTGTTTCGCCCAAATCAACACTAACTCGATCGCACCTTGCAGCGCCTACTTATTTAAATTAGCAAAATATCCAGAATGTTCAAGTAAACACGCGTAAGGCACCGAGAGTCCGAGTATAGATTTTCTAGAAACTTAGTTTCTTCGGATGGCGCTGTCGGTTGTGATGTCATTCACTGCAAAGCTCCCCTCGCCCCCGCTCCTGACACTAGATGGCGCTAGTTGACTTATTCATGCAACACTGCCACCTCCTAAGACATGCTCGTCCCGAGCATTATCGGTCCCATAATAACGCGCCAAGCGATCCACATGGACGATCTTAGGAGTCCCTCTTGTGCCTTTCTGTATCCGGTAGGTCACATCGTTGATCCTGGTTACAATCCGGTACGGGCCGTCCCATTTAGCTTGAAGCTTAGGAGATTTCCCTTTGCTGCGGACTGGATTGTGCAACCACACTAATGAACCTTCGTTGAACCCTTTATTGTTCATTTTGCGGTCGTACCGGGTTTTCATTTTCTCAGACATTTGCTGGCCCGATTGTCTGACGTGCTCATAAATGTCATTCATTTTGTTCCGCAAGTCATTTGCATAATCGGTTATACTGCGTGGGGCATCAGGTGGTATCCCCGTGATCAGGTCCGCAGGCAGCCGTAATTCTCTTCCAAAGTTTGCGAAAGCTGGTGTCACTGCTGTACTTTCGTGAACAGAAATTCGATATGACAACAGAAACGGTTGTATGTGCTTGTCCCAATCTCGTTGCCGATTGTCTACAACTTTTGCTAGGTACCTCTCCAATGTCTGATTAAATCGTTCCACCATTCCATCAGATTGCGGGTGATAAGAAGTTGTTCTTGTTTTATGAGTACCCATAACTCGGCAAGTTTCCTGGAATATTTGAGACTCAAAATTCCTTCCTTGATCGCTGTGAATCTCTAAAGGTACTCCAAAACGACAGAAGACTTCATGAACTAGTTTATCTGCAACTGTTGAAGCTTCTTGATTTGGAATGGCGAAGACTTCTGGCCACTTAGTGAAATAATCCATCACAACCATGAAATACTTGTTACCGCTTTCACTCTCCGGAAACGGCCCCGCCACGTCAATGGCTATTCTCTCCCATGGTGCACCCACATTGTACAACTTCAATGCACCTCTACTACGAGTCTGAGGTCCCTTTACAGCCGCACAACTTGTACATTTGCGACACCAGTCCTCGACATCGTTTCGACAGTGGACCCAGTAAAACCGTTCTCGGATCTTCAGTAGAGTTCGTTTAAATCCCAGATGGCCTCCTGAATAATCATTATGGTACAGCTGTAGAACATCCGGTACTTTAGCTTTAGGGACAACCATTTGTAAATGACAGCTGTCTCCCCGAACATTTTCCCATTTACGGCACAGAACTCCATCCTGAAGCAGCAAGCTGTCCCACCGGGCCCAATAGCTTTTAGTGGTTGAACTCATTGCTGAGACGTCGCTCCACTTAGGCTTGGGAGCACTGGCCCTTATCCATTCCAGAATCGGCTTGATGTCCGGATCTTCCTGCTGTGCATGTTGTAAGCTGTCCTTCCATTCGTTGCTGAGGTGGTCCGTCCTGAGCATCCTCACGGATACCTCTTCCTTACTCTCTTGCCTAGTACAATGGTTGCAATCTTCAGGACAAGGTCTTCTCGACAATGCATCTGCGTTGCCGTGAGATTTTCCGCTGCGATGTTCGATCTCAAAGTCGTATTCCTGCAGTAGTTCAATCCACCTCGCAACTTGTCCTTCTGGATTTTTAAACTGCAATAGCCATTTTAGTGCAGCATGGTCAGTTCGTAAGTGAAACTTTCGTCCCAGAAGATATTTGCTAAAATGCTGCAACGACTTTACCACAGCGAGCAATTCGCGTCTTGTGACACAATAGTTCCTTTCCGGTTTTGACAACGACTTGCTGAAGTACGCTATTACGACCTCTTGGTCACCATTCCGTTGAGACAACACACCACCGAGTCCTATATCACTTGCGTCTGTGTCAACTATAAATTCTTTGCTTGCATCAGGGTATCCCAAAATAGGTGTTTTGCACAGACGGTCCTTGAGCTCCTGGAATGCGATATTGCAACTTTCATCCCAGCAGAAATGTCGCTTCTCCTCGGTTAGCTTGTGCAGAGGTTTGGCTATATCTGCAAAGTTCTTCACGAATCGCCGGTAATAGGAGCACAAACCCAAAAATGCTCTAACCTGCGTCTTGTCTTTTGGAACCGGCCAATCCTTGACAGCGGCGATTTTCTCTGGATCTGTGCGGATACCTTCTTCCGATACTACAAACCCCAAAAAGTTAACTTGCCGTTGAAATAGTGAACATTTCTTCGGGCTCAACTTGAGGTTGGCACTCTGAATCTTCATGAGCACGCGTTCCAGGTTTTGAAGGTGTTCCTCAAACGTACGGCCCACGATGATGATGTCATCCAAGTAGACCAGACATGCATCGCCAATTAGCCCGGTAAGTACAAGTTCCATCAGCCTTTCAAACGTTGCTGGAGCATTGCACAACCCAAACGGCATTACTTTGAATTGCCACAGACCCTTTCCCGTCGAGAACGCAGTTTTCTCCTTGTCCTTAGGGTCAATTTCAACTTGCCAGTAGCCACTTTTTAGATCTAGCGTGCTAAACCATTTTACTCCTGTAAGCATGTCCAGCGTGTCATCAATTCTTGGCAAGGGATAGCTGTCCTTCTTTGTAACGTCGTTCAGACGGCGGTAATCAACACGGAACCGCATGCTGCCATCCTTCTTTTTCACCAGTACCACTGGTGAATACCACGGACTAGAGGAAGGTTCAATAACACCATCCTTCACCATTCCTTCAATCATGGTTTCCACTTCTTTTTCACGTGCTACCGGCAATCTTCTTGGCCGCTGACGGATAGGCAATTCTTCTCCTGTGTTTATTTTGTGTTGAACTAAGCCAGTCTTTCCTATGTCAGCATCGTTTGATGAGAATACATCGGCATACTTGAGTAACAACTTCTTCGCCTTGACCAATTCGTTCGGGGAGAGAACACTCCGACAGTCTTCCAAAAGTGTGGTCACTCTCGTTTCTGCATCCTTGCTGGGGGTCCCACTCGATATATATTGGCACCGACGTAACCAATCCACTTCCTCACAAGTACCAATCAGTGTGCCTTTTTCTATAATCTGGTCCCGGTCGCAAAGGTTCAGCACACGTACTCCTGAGATGTCAGTGGTCCTGACCAAGGTTCGAGCTACTTTCCATGGAAGGTCATTGTTTACCCTTTCCACAAGTACACAACGGTGAGCTTGCCCAGCGTTTCGAGGAAGACTAACCGGAACAATCGTTTCCGATCTCGGCGGAAGAACAATCTTCTTGATGCTGTACACATTCCCTGGTAACGCACCTTCCATAAAAAGTTCCTCCTGTCCACATTTCAAAACACCTTGCTTAACGTCGATCTCACAACAATTATTCCTCATAAAGTCTAGGCCTAGGATGCAGTCGTCCATTATATCAGCCACGATGACATTATGCAGGTAGATCACGTTGCCTAGCTTCAACTCCATCTCCTTCTCTCCACGGACGGGTATACGCTGACCGGTGGCTGTTACCAAATTAATGCGTTCTCGGTTGTATGCGGAGTCCCCAAGGAACTGACTTATAAGTTGGGAACTAACAACCGTACGAGAGGCTCCAGTGTCTATGGTCAGTTTACACGGCATTCCGTTGACCTCGCCCTTGATGATTAGACTGTTCCCATCATGGGTTTGTGAGATCGAGATTCTTGGGGCTCTTTTAACATCAGCCAGCACCCACCCCGCAGTTCTGGCTTTTACTCGTTTCCCTGCTGCTGCTGGGCGGTGCTGTTGGTCGCACTACCCACCTGGTATCGTTCACCTTCCCTTTCTAGGGTTCGCTTAGGGCAGCTGGATCGAAGATGGCCCTTTTCCCCACAGCCATAGCACCTTGGGCTGTATCCTTTGTTGCGGTCGCAAACTGTAGCGGCTGCAACCTCCCTGACGCGATGGGAACGATGATCCTGCCGCACGGCTTCTACCTCCAGTGCATGGGCCAAGGCGTCCTTAAGCGTCTCGTGGTGCCCGAGCCTCACAGCAGCTCTGACTTCCAGGTCACGGATGCCGTCGATAAATGTCTGCACCAGGTTCCCTTTAATGAGCGCAGGTACAGACCGGTAAGCTTTTCGCACCAGCTTCTCCACCTCTAGAGCCCACTGCTGCAGGTTTTCGTTGATGCGCTGCACACGATCTTTAAGCTGCGCACGAAAGACGTGTTCCAGGTGAGCGTCGCCATATCGCGCCTCCAATGCCTCAAGGAGTTGCTCATAAGTCACTTCCTCACCGAGAGCTTCCAGAACTGTTAAGGCCTGGTCGCGCAGGCCTAGTGTGAGAGCAGTCATGGCCTGACTTTTATTCCAGCCGTTCGCCTTCATAACAGCCTCGAACTGGATTTTGTAGGCTGACCAGGAAGAGGTACCGTCGAACGGTGGCACCTTGAACCCACGTAGCGAAGGTGTTGTAGCTACTACGGGAGCTGTAGCTCCATCTCCAAGTTTGAGTTCGTCCAGTGATTTCTTCATGTCAGCCATTACGTTGTCAACCCGATTGTTTACTTGGTCGATTCGGATTTCAGCTTTCTCGATTCGGTTTTCAGCTTCCGACAGGCGGTTGTCATGGTGAGCAACCCTATCCTTCACCTCCTTTATCTCCTTCCCGAAGGTAGCGTGAAGGTCTTCATGAGGAGCATCTGTTCCTCCTGTCGGCGGGCCTGTTCCTCGTGTCGGCGGGCCTGTTCCTCCTGCTGCTCTTTCAACTGACTGGCCTGTTCCTCCTGTCCGCGCTTCAGCTGCTCTTCGAACCGACGAGCCTGTTCCTCCAGTCCACCCCGCAGCTGTTCTTCCAAACGACGGACCTGTTCCTCCTGTCGGCGAGCCTGCTCCTGCAGCATCACCATCAGAGCACCTAAGTCAGGTGCTGCAGATGTAGGAACTACTGACGGGCCTGCAGCTGGCGGCTGGCTCTCCGACGTCTGCGGCGTCGCACCACCAAATCTTCGTTGGTCCGTCTCCTGCTGGCGTTGACTTCGGGTACGGACACCCTCCGTTTCCTCTTTAGGTAAAATCGGCATGATTTTATCCCACTTCTGACACCAATTGTTACGAGCTTGAGGTTCGTGACAATAAAAATTGCCGATAAAATTACCTAAATTAACACTTTAATTTACTTTACACAATTAAAGTTAAAACACTAATAATTTAAACACACTAATTCACTTAATTCCACTCCGAAGCTTCGCTTGTTTCGCCCAAATCAACACTAACTCGATCGCACCTTGCAGCGCCTACTTATTTAAATTAGCAAATATCCAGAATGTTCAAGCAAACACGCGTAAGGTACCGAGAGTCCGAGTATAGATTTTCTAGAAACTTAGTTTCTTCGGATGGCGCTGTCGGTTGTGATGTCATTCACTGCAAAGCTCCCCTCGCCCCCGCTCCTGACACTAGATGGCGCTAGTTGACTTATTCAGTTTGCAACATTATTAATGAGTTAACGATTAATACTGTTAGATTAACGTTGCTGAACTTGTTGTGATTTGAAAATAATTTGATCAATCGCATGTAACGCTTGAAGATTGCGGTCCTAATAATAATTATTTTATTAGGACCGTATTTTCCGTAAAACTATAATTTGCTGATCAATGAAAATCGGATAGCTTTAAAAGCTTTATTTAATATACAAATTTTCAATGTAGTGTCTTGTAGTGTGTTTCAATGTAATGTATAACTTTTCAATTAGAACGCTGTGAGATAAATAGCTTCACCTTAGTACCAACCAGAAATATGTAGCGGTAAGTGGAAAATTCTTAGATTAATCCTCATTGCTAAACATAAGCCTTCCCTAGAATCTGCTGAAAACACAGTTCTGAGTTATCCGCGTTAATTGACTTCCTTATAAAGCCTAGGAAGTTAATTTTGGAGTTGGTAAAGATACTTCATCGTCGCAGATCTTAAAATTTTGAGTTTTTTTATAGGATAAGGGTGACAAACGAGCACACAGTCCACCTGATGGTAAGTGGATGCTGTGGCCCATAGACATCTACGTTTAACCTCGATTAAGAATCAAAATGTAGATGCGATGTCATCCTTGAGAACTAAGATGGATTACATCGACTCCATTAAAACGGGTCTCCGGTTCTCTACACTCAACATACAATATAGCATACATTAAGCTGCTATTTTACGCTGGTATTCTGTGAGAGCGTGGTCCTTCCCCGGTCGTGCCGACCCATTCGTGGTACAACAATAATACAGCTGCAGCGTGGGTCTACCACGTATAAGAGTGAAATATTATAGCAATTTGGAATCAAATATAGAGTAAAATATTGTAGAAATTAGAATTAACAACAAATACCCATTTCTTTTATCCCAAAGTTTCTATTGACAATCTACAAATAACGTGCCGTAAATATTTTGCCAAGGATTCAAAAAAAAAAACTTTCTTCAATTGCTAACCTCACGTGATGTACTTTGCTAAAAGTGACCGATGCTTTGGCGGCAGATTTACAGCACTATACAGAAGACTATTTCAAAATAGCCAACCTGAAACCCAAGAATAGGTGATTGGAAGCAGTATTTTTTATTTATTTTCTCAAACACAGGACTGTGATAAGATCAAGGGGTTTGAAGCAGTATTAATATTGTGAAATCATTACGGACGCCTATTAGCCTGCTTAATATGCTATAGACAATCTTATATATAAGCTTCTGATAACATAATCGCAAGATTATATAGATAGTTTCGCCCTTAATTGACCCAGAGATCACGTCCGTAAATAATATTGTTATTAACACATTTAGTTTGCCTCATTTGTCTAGTGGTCGTATATGGGATTACTGATCACGAGGTCTCGGGTTTGAATCCAGTCAGGGAAATGGCGGTGTTAAACCTCCGTCCCTCAGAAAGTCGTAAAGCCGTGAGTCCTCGTATTGTCTCTCCGGTAGTATCGGAATACGGTTCCATCAGACTTTGTGAGTGAAGGAATAGAGAGTGCACCTGCGCTTACGCTTAAGCTTGTGCACTATAATCCTGTCCTGCGGAGATGGCTGTTCTCCGTTAAGAATGGCCGTCGTGACCGATAGGTCTGAAAGTCATTATTATTAACACATAAAATATAATACTGCCCATCAACGTATTTATACCTCATTTGCAAAAATGTTAAAAAGGCAAAGCAAAACACGACTGATTTAAGTGAAATCTTTACGTGTCTATCGTAAACATTTTATTTACTGCAGCTAATTGCAAATTGGATAGGCATGCAATTAATTCCCGAGCAGCTCGCAATAATGTCGGCGACATCGTTCCTCGCGAAGATTGTTACGTCTAACTCAATAAGCTATGTAACTGAGATACATTGCCATGTTATAAATATATAAATAATACTTACTTTATAACTGTAACAAGTTACTAATGTACAAGTTTCTTGTATTGCAATTGGTAAATGTATTTTACAATTATAAGTTCAGCTATATCACGTGCTTGCCAGTGAAGAAGAATATAGTATGGAAACATGCACAGCCGGAAAACTAAAATATTGACAGTAGAGGCAAAGTATGCCTAAGCATTGGGGCAGCGCAGCGGTTTCTGACTTAGGTTTGCCCTTAGAATCTAAGAATATAAGAAGAGGCGTGAGGGAGTGTAGAGCGGGCAGACAGCTTTATTGGACAGCGGCTTAATCGCACATGTCATAGTGTCGATTTTGTGTCCACGCAGACTTTGGTCGAATGAAATAGGTCAAACCATCCAACACGCTTGAAAATATATGTCAGAATTACACGATCATTCAATCCTCCAACTTCCAATGTTTGCACGAATAAAACCTGTCAAAATACTACGAAAAACTTTAATATAACGAATAATTAAAACAAAACCGAAGACGTAATAAAATATGTGTTGTATTTGATAAATATTTTTAATTATTTTAAGGTTTATAATATAATATATAGTTTATAAGCGGAAACTAGTTTTGATTTTTTTAACATTATAAGTGCAATGCAAATGACAAGTTATTTCGTAGCTAATCTTCACTGTCTCCAGCTCAAATGCCATTTGTCTAGACATCTCCTAGCCTTGACGTGGCTTCGTTCCCCTTTGTGTGATTGAATATACGTATTGAATGTTATAGAGTATTTTAAAACACTGTGTTTTGTAGAAATTAGAACTTGCGTAATCTTTGTTCACTGAATACTTTTACATTTTTGTAATAAATAATATTTTCATATCTACAAATTTCACGAATTCTATTTATAAAAATCATATATAATAATCTAAAATACCATAAATTATAGGCACATCACCTCGAATATAATTAAAAGAAATTCTCGTTTTCGTACATACAGACACACACACACACACAATTTTTTTTTTTATATATATATATGTTGTAGTTTTCCTATGTATTCGTATACTCTATACTCTTAAACAAAAACTTTTAAAAAATCATCCAAACCATTTAAGGCAATGATATGATTTGTTACACAACAAATATTTGTACGTATCGTTCCTTTTTGTTATTTAAATTTTTGTTCTTTGTTTCTTGAAAGGTTGTTATTGCTTAACTGACTGTGCTGCATAATGTTTCAAAGGGAATGCGGTAGTTGCTATTTCATTCATGTGTGCTTTTAAAGGAGATTCTTTGTGTTCCGCGGAAGATAGGCTAGCAAGTCATCGTTTACAGGCGTTATTATTTGGACGAAGTTATTTTTAAGTATTGTGTTAGATGTTAGCTTTTGCATTCGAGTGCACATACTTTTATGTGTATCTATATTTGGAAGATAAGTTGCACGATAATTGTACAGTTCTAATGCTATATTGCATGTTCTAATGCTATATTTAATGTTATATTGCATTTAGGTTATTGTTTTATAATTGTTATTCACTTGTTATTTGACGAATAAGGAGGAATTGAAATTACCATTTCATATGTGAAACTGCATTATCCGATGAAAATACGAGTATGTAGTAACACAGCGACGAATGAACGAACGGGTTGATTCGATCAGTGACTATTGGGCAATTTTCGAATGCAAATGTATTTCGTCGCTTTACCAATGCACACCAATCATGTTTCGCTACAAAGAGATGGAGAATGATGCTTTTATATAATAATTTATTTTTGTTTTAAAATAGTTAATTTAACAGGGTATTTTGGTACATTGGTAAGGAGGCTTACAGACTTTTATAATGCTTGCTGTCACGAATCACTTATGAATATAATAAAATCTGGGACATAATTCCGTTTCTGAAACCTAAACATAACAAGCAAGCTATTCATCCATAAATGGAGTAGAAAATAATTTGCAAAGTGAAAAAAAAAATTCGTATTTTTTTTTGATAAAAAAGAAACGCAAATTCATTATTGTGATGTCGCTTTAAATACTTTGATAGTATTTTGTAAATTAATAAATTTTAACTTTGCTTGCATGAGACTATGTAATTTTGTAAGAGTAATGTTTTTTACATTACATCTTTCTCATTTCATTCATCATCATCATTCTACATTGACATGGCTAGGTTCGGTAATTAGTATTAATGCGCACATTTTATTCTTTCTAGTCTTTCTTATTCTTTAACACCCTTTTTATATCACGGCCGGACACAGATCTTTTAAAGAATGCGTTAACTGGTATTCATAACTTAAAAGACTGTCGTTTGATTTACTAGAAATGCGGGTTGAACGCACCACCGATACACTCGTACCATTTTTGCTTCTTCCCTTCACTAGACTTTAGGTTTTGGGCTCGGTATTTATTTACTTATGCATTACAGTCTATCGAAGGAGCACTTCTGAACATCGGCCACCCCTTAGATTGCCTCGTAGTTGCCACGCTTTGCACGAAGCTTGGTTACCACAGTTTTTATATGTTTAGTTTTATTGCGAAGATGCTGTCAATTCGCTGTATCATAACACTCCACATCTTACGACAACCACGCGATGATATGTGGTAGCGAAATTTTTTACGCCGCTTTTACAATGTTGGACAATTATTAGAAGGCAAAAGCCCAATATAAATAAATAAATGAAAACATGTATAACTATACACATTAATCTCATAATGATTATTATAATGAAATCGCAAGCGAACGTAGTTTCATAGTATTTTTTATTATTCATAATATTCATTTTATAATATTACGAATTAAAATCTTAAATAATAACGATTAGTTTTGCAACTCACGATTACTTAAAATGAAATGACTTTAAGCAGTGGCAAGTTTTATATCGTTATTTCGTTTTAATAATTTTCTAGTACAGTTTAAAGTTTTATGGTGTATATTTAATGAACTGTTCGAGTGCTAAGTATATAACTAGGCATGAAAATTTTTATATAGTTTTAAATGTGATTTCTTTCTCTCTTTGGAACCGTCGGACACTATTAACATTACAATTTTCAAGATTTACGTGAAATTTCTTTAACCTTGCAACTTAACTGTGTTATTCTTTTTTACTAAACGAGGGACAAACGCACTTACAGTCCACCTTATGGTAAGTAGCTACTAGTTCTTCGTTTAAAGTAGGTTGTAGTTCATGCACACCTGATACCAACTTTACTTAACGAAGATGGCCACAGACGATGAACTAAGATAGAATGCATCACAGCAGCACGGCATTATATCGGCAATCTATACTCCACAGACTGGAGATAACACTGCTAGGCAGAAAAGAAGCCTTAAAATCTAGTATAATATATATATATATATATATATATATATATATATATATATATATATATATATATATATATATATATTTTTTTTTCTATTTTTTGTTTGGGTTTTGGGGTTTTATCCTTCTAAGTAAGTAGATTAAAATCATATATCAATGGAAACGTTATTAAATAAGCTATCCGATTATGCATAACAGATATATATGTTATACATATGTACGTTATACATATCATATATATTTTACAAATAGTTTGCTATCACTCGACGCCATATTATGGCGTTTGACAGATGCGCATATTATTTGAGACGCCAGAATATGGCGTTTGGACAGCTGAGGGGCTATACGCTAATCTTAAACCGTTGTTTCAATTGTTCGTCTTTTTAAAACATTTTTTAATAAGGCTAAAATATATATATTTTAAAAGAGTTTAACTATTAGTTTTTTTAGATATATAACATATAAACTATCTCCAGCAAAACAAAAACTTTTGTCAGGTAGGTAAGTTAGTCAAAGTGTTAATTTTAGTGTTTAGTAGCTAGTTGTTAATCATTTGCGTGAATAACTCCTTTGAAAATCATATGAACAACGCAAAACAAAGCGGCAGCTGCGTTGAACGACTATAAGCTTAAACCGTGTAAGTATTTGCAGTATAGCTCGCCAATTCCGTGCTCAAAACAATTCAGTATTTAGGCGTCCAATAACGCTAACGAAATCATTATCATCCCTCTACACACCACTAGCCACTACTATGCACCCTTGAGTGCAGTGTCGAAGGTTGCCCCAGTGCAATGACACCGAATATCCGACTGAAATACATTGGTATGCCGAAATAGCTGTACATATAAAGAATCTTAGCTCGCTTTACCATTTAGTTGTGTTATAACTGGGTGGTAGTATTAAGCAACAGGTGTCGGCGTTGCGCGTTACGTAAGGCTCGTTGCGCGCGCAATCCATTGAAGCGGTTGTACTAGCGTATCGATCAGACGTAGACCGCCCATCGACCCGCCGCCCCCGGAGCGTCTTTTTAAGTACTTCGTCTTGGACTGTCTCTTGTTTTTTTTTTAAATTTATGTAGACCGTTAGCGAGACTGGTTCTGATTCAACTATTAGTGGTTTTTAAACTAAAAACTTTGCGATTTTGATATATCAATTGCCACATATCTTTGTCTTAGTTTCGTTTTTTAAAATATAAAGGAAAAAATAATGATTGAAAGATTCGAATTTATTTTTGCCAGTTATGGCAATATGTGGCAGTCCTTGCTCTCGGAGTGAGGATCTTCTAGTTTGGTGGGAGCTTGCTCGATGTGATTCAAGGGACCCTCAGAAGAAGGTCTATTACGCCCGGTGTGCGTTTAAGCGACACTTCACATGTCTTTGAATTTTTTTCTCAGACATGCGATTTTCCTTACGATGTTTTCCTCCACCGTCGAGCACGTGATAAGAGAATTTCTTAAACTTTAAGTTTATATTTTTACACCACCCCACGCCACCGCCACATGATATGGCTTACTCAGATGACATAAGCTACAGATTATAGGAAAATAAATTAACTTTATATAACAAAAAAAATATCACGCACGTGTTTTAAGTGCAAGTACTTTCAAATCGCATCAACAGATGTCACGGCGTAAAGTTACATCGCGATGTCGAAAGACTACTCAAAGAATGATATGGAAGAACTAATGCAATGCGTGATACTTTGCTTATCCTGTCAATACATTTTTTTAACACACGGATGAAGAGAATGGCTTCATGTCGTGTATATTGAATTATTAATCTATTTATCCTCTCTTAGTCATGGGCGTTTTTGGATTTGAATTTTGAACACAAACCGATATTTATCTAACGACAGACATGAAAACAAAAGAATCCTATACCTTTAAACGAGCAATTCTTGTATATATATATATATATATATATATATATATATATATATATATATATATATATATATATATATATATATATATATATATATATATATACGTTGCTCCAACGATTTTCATAAAATTTAGTGTCGAGGGAGTTTCGGGGGCAATAAATCGATCTAGCTAGGATTTATTTTTAGAAAATGTCCTTTTGTCCGTGTTTTCAGGCAATAAACTGTAAAAACTGCTACCATATAAGAAGGTAAATTTTGACAGATCAATAACGATCGTAATAGCTCAGGTGGGATGTCAGTCGGGCGTGATATCTGAGTTCCGTGGTTCGCGTCCTGTCTCTGGTTCGGCTTTTTTTCCGAAAAATTAAATTAAAAATACGAAAATTTTAATAAAACTAATTGCTCTCATGATTTTTTATTCAAATAACCGGTTTAGTTTTTTCTATTCTGTCAATAAGATCAAAAATATTATTTATGTTTCATCAGTATGTAATTTATAAATGTAATTTCAAAAAAAAAAAAACCGAGCGGAGCTCGATCATCCGGGTACTATTTCTATTAAGCAAACACTAAACCAAAAACAGAAATAAATCACCACTAGTGATGGTTAACTCGTCTATTTAATTTGAGGATGCGTCGAGTACCTCATTTTACGTCGCGAGGTACTCTCGAGGTGCCCCTAATTTGAGGTGAGGATTCTCTCGTCGCCGTATTTACCTCATAAAGGAGTCGCCTCATTCTTTACGAAAGTATTTTAAAGCAAGACATGTTTCTGCTCAACAAATTAGATACCATTAGTGAACAAAAATACTTAATAATTTACAACCACTGTTTATGCCCAGTGAAATCAAAATTAGGCGATAAAAAATTATGTGATTATATTGTTTCTTATTTCATTATCTATTTTTTTTTGTATTTTATTAACCCTTTTTTTCAATATTGATAATTCGCTCATTTAAATTCTCCAAAATACATAATCTTGATACCTACTTCAACCAATAATTATTTAGTTGAGTCGTTCGCTCACTCACTCGCGATAAGTTTCGTATTGTATTTATGTGACATGAGGCGGCATGTGTGAGGTCGTAAACGAGTGAGTGAGGTGGTTTAATGTTGAAATTCGGGTAACTCTTTCAATTTTCTGTCACGAGGACCTCAAAAGAGGTAACTCATGAGTGAGGGACACATCACTAATTCACTACACAATCTCGCATATAATATAATCTTTAACAACTCAATAATAAAAACAATATTGAATGCATAATTCAAAGATTTTAGTAAGCAACCACCCAAACATGGAACCAAAAATTCATCAACGCATAATCTCACAAAGCAAATATAGACTTTAAGTAATTAGAAGTAAGGATAATATTGATCGCATATTTCAATGTGTAAATAGATTTCCATAGCCGACAAACCGAAAACTGAATTCAAAAATTCATGCCATCCTTTTCATTCCGTTATGTCATGTTTGGTTAGAAAGAAAGCGGATTTCTACGCATCAGTTTGTATTTCCATTTGGATATTGTCGATTCAGATTCGTTTGAGATCGTTAGAGTTTAGCTTAGTTATGTCGATTTTTGAAATCGGATTTTCTAGTATGAGAAATCGATTTGTGTTTGAAATCGGATTTTAGTTTCGTTTTGATATATCTGACGCATGCCTATCCTCTCTCTCTTCGTATCTTTATTCTGTGTTTTTAATAGCACATAACATAATCATTTATAATATACCTATATGGCAGTTCCAAACAATTTCATGGTCAAATTATTTAAAATAAATAAAAAATAAAATAAAATAATAATATTATAAATTATTTGTGTGTTATTTTTCTCTCTCGAACTTTCTGCGCTTGGTCGGTTGGCGCGCGTATTTACTTGAATATTCTGGAATATTCTGGATGTTTTCGTGGAAGAGCCCTATATAAAGGCGCTGCAATACGCGATCGGGGAAGTATTGAATTTGGCGAGACAAGCGAAGCTTCGGAGCGGAATAAAGTGAATCAGTGTGATTAATTATTGGTGTTTTAAGTTTTAATTTGTGTAAAGAAAATTAAAGTGTTAATTTAGGTAATTCTATCGGCAATTTTTATTGTCACGAACCTCAAGCTCGTAACAATTGGTATCAGAAGTGGGATAAAATCATGCCGATTTTACCTAAGGAGGAAACGGAGGGTGTCCGTACCCGAAGTCAACGCCAGCAGGAGACGGACCAAAGAAGATTTGGTGGTGCAACGCTGCAGACGTCGGAGGGCCAGCCGCCGGCTGCAGGCCCGTCAGTAGCTCCTACATCTGCAGCATCTGACTTAGGTGCTCTGATGGTGATGGTGCAGGCTCGCTGACAGGAGGAGCAGGCCCGTTGGTTGAAAGAGCACCAGGAGGAACAGGCTCGCCGACAGGAGGAGCAGGCCCGTTGGTTGAAAGAGCAGCAGGAGGAACAGGCTCGCCGACAGGATGAACAGGCTCGCCGACAGGAGGAACAGGCCTGCCGACAGGAGGAACAGGCCCGTCGGATGGAAGAGCAGCTCAAGCGCGATAAGGAGGAGTAGATGCTCTTCGTGAAGGACATTCACGCTACCTTCGGGAAAGAGATAAGGGAGGTGAAGGATAAGGTTGCTCAACATGACAACCGCCTGTCGGAAGCTGAAACCCGAATCGACCAAGTGAACAATCGGGTTGACAACGTAATGTCTGACATGAAGAAATCACTGCACGAACTCAAACTTGGGGATGGAACTACAGCTCCCGTAGTAGCTACGAGCGCTACGTGGGTTCAAGGTGCCACCGTTCGACGGGACTTCTTCCTGGTCAGCCTACAAAATCCAGTTCGAGTCTGTTATGAAGGCGAACGGCTGGAATAAAAGTCAGGCCATGACTGCTCTCACACTAGGCCTGCGCGACCAGGCCTTAACAGTTCTGGAAGCGCTCGGTGAGGAAGTGACTTATGAGCAACTCCTTGTGGCATTGGAGGCGAGATATGGCGACGCTCATCTGGAACACGTCTTTCGTGCGCAGCTTAAAGATCGCGTGCGGCGCATCAATGAAAACCTGCATCAGTGGGCTCTAGAGGTGGAGAAGCTGGTGCGAAAAGCATACCGGTCTGTACCTGCGCTCATTGAAGGGAACCTGGTGCATACATTCATCGACGGCATACGTGACCTGGAAGTCAGAGCTGCTGTGAGGCTCGGGCACCACGAGATGCTTAAGGACGCCTTGGCCCATGCACTGGAGGTGGAAGCCGTGCGGCAGGATCATCGTTCCCATCGCGTCAGGGAGGTTGCAGCAGCTATAGTTCGCGACCGCAACAAAGGATACAGCCCTAGGTGCTATGGCTGTGGGGAAAAGGGCCATCTTCGATCCAGCTGCCCTAAGCGAACCCTAGAAAGGGAAGGTGAACGATCTCAGGAGGGTAGTGCGGCCAACAGCACCGCCCAGCAGTAGCAGGGAAACGAGTAAAAGCCAGAACTGCGGGGCGGGTGCTGATTGATGTTAAAAGAGCCCCAAGGATCTCGATCTCACAAAACCATGATGGGAACAGTCTAATCATCAAGGGCGAGGTCAACGGAATGCCGTGTAAACTGACCATAGACACTGGAGCCTCTCGTACGGTTGTTAGTTCCCAACTTATAAGTCAGTTCCTTGGGGACTCCGCATACAACCGAGAACGCATTAATTTGGTAACAGCCACCGGTCAGCGTATACCCGTCTGTGGAGAGAAGGAGATGAAGTTGAAGCTAGGCAACGTGATCTACCTGCATAATGTCATCGTGGCTGATATAATGGACGACTGCATCCTAGGCATAGAATTTATGAGGAATAATTGTTGTGAGATCGACGTTAAGCAAGGTGTTTTGAAATGTGGACAGGAGGAACTTTTTATGGAAGGTGCGTTACCAGGGAACGTGTCGGTTTATTCTGTTAGATTAGTACAGCATTAAGAAGATTGTTCTTCCGCCGAGATCGGAAACGATTGTTCCGGTTAGTCTTCTCCGAAACGATGGGCAAGCTCTCCGTTGTGTACTTGTGGAAAGGGTAAACAATGACCTTCCATGGAAAGTAGCTCGAACCTTGGTCAGAACCACTGACATCTCAGGAGTACGTGTGCTGAACCTTTGTGACCGGGAACAGATTATAGAAAAAGGCACGCTGGTTGGTACTTGTGAGGAAGTGGATTGGTTACGGCGGTGCCAATATCTATCGAGTGAGACCCCCAGCAAAGATGCACAAACGAGAGTGACCACACTTTTGGAAGACTGTCGCAGCGTTCTCTCCCCGACCGAAATGGTCAAGGCGAAGAAGTTGTTACTCAAGTACGCCGATGTATTCTCATCAAACGATGCTGACATAGGAAAGACTGGCTTAGTTCAACACAAAATAAACACAGGAGAAGAATTGCCTATCCGTCAGCGGCCAAGAAGATTGCCGGTAGCACGTGAAAAGGAAGTGGAAACCATGATTGAAAGAATGGTGAAGGATGGTGTTATTGAACCTTCCTCTAGTCCATGGTGTTCACCATGGTGCTGGTGAAGAAGAAGGATGGCAGCATGCGGTTTTGTGTTGACTACCGCCGTCTGAACGACGTTACGAAGAAGGACAGCTATCCCTTGCCAAGAATTGATGACACGCTGGACATGCTTACAGGAGTAAAGTGGTTTAGCACGCTGGATCTAAAAAGTGGCTACTGGCAAGTTGAAATTGACCCTAAGGACATGGAGAAAACTGCGTTCTCGACGGGAAAGGTTCTGTGGCAATTTACAGTAATGCCGTTTGGGTTGTGCAATGCTCCAGCAACGTTTGAAAGGCTGATGGAACTTGTACTTACCGGGATAATTGGCGATGCCTGTCTGGTCTACTTGGATGACATCATGACGTTTGAGGAACACCTTCAAAACCTGGAATGCGTGCTCATGAAGATTCAGAGTGCCAACCTCAAGTTAAGTCCGAAGAAATGATCACTATTCAAACGGCAAGTTAACTTTTTGGGGTATGTAGTATCGGAAGAAGGTATCCTCACGGATCCAGAGAAAATCGCCGCTGTCAAGGATTGGCCGGTTCCAAAAGACAAGATGCAGGTTAGAGCATTTTTGGGTTTGTGCTCCTATTACCGGCGATTTGTAAAGAACTTTGCAGATATAGCCAAACCTCTGCACAAGCTAACCGAGGAGAAGCGCTCTAAATTGCAATTTCGCATTCCAGAAGCTCAAGGACCGTCTGTGCAAAACACCTATTTTGGGATACCCTGATGCAAGCAAAGAATTTATAGTCGATACAGACGCAAGTGATATAGGACTTGGCGGTGTGTTGTCTCAACGGAATGGTGACCAAGAGGTCGTGATAGCGTACTTCAGCAAGTCGTTGTCAAAAGCGGAATGGAACTATTGTGTCACAAGACGCGAATTGCTAGCTGTGGTAAAGTCGTTGCAGCATTTTAGCAAATATCTTCTGGGACGAAAATTTCACTTACGAACTGACCATGCTGCACTAAAATGGCTATTGCAGTTTAAAAATCCAGAAGGACAAGTTGCGAGGTGGATTAAACTACTGCAGGAATCGACGACTTTGAGATCGAACATCGCAGTGGAAAATCTCACGGCAACGCAGATGCATTGTCTAGAAGACCTTGTCCTGAAGATTGCAACCATTGTACTAGGCAAGAGAGTAAGGAAGAGGTATCCGTGAGGATGCTCAGGACAGGCCACCTCAGCAACGAGTGGAAGGACAGCTTACTACATGCACAGCAGGAAGATCCGGACATCAAGCCGATTCTGGAATGGATAAAGGCCAGCGCTCCCAAGCCCAAGTGGCGCGACGTCTCAGCGATGAGTTCGACCACGAAAAATTTTGGGCCCAATGGGACAGCTTGCTGCTTTAGGATGGAGTTCTGTGCCGTAAACGGGAAAATGTGCGGGGACACAGCTGTTATTTGCAAATGATCGTCCCTAAAGCTAGAGTACCGGATGTTCTACAGCTGTACCATAATGATTGTTCAGGAGGCCATCTGGGAGTTAAACAAACTCTACTGAAGATCCGAGAACGGTTTTATTAGGTCCACTGTCGAAACGATGTCGAGGACTGGTGTCGCAAATGTACAAGTTATGCGGCTGTAAAGGGACCTCAGACTCGTAGTAGAGGGGCATTGAAGTTGTACAATGTTGGTGCACCATGGGAGAGAATAGCCATTGACGTGGCGGGCCCGTTTCCGGAGAGTGAAAGCGGTAACAAGTATTTCATGGTTGTGATGGATTACTCCACTAAGTGGCCAGAAGTCTTCGCCATTCCAAATCAAGAAGCTTCACCGGTTGCAGATAAACTAGTTCATGAAGTCTTCTGTCGTTTTGGAGTACCTTTAGAGATTCACAGCGATCAAGGAAGGAATTTTGAGTCTCAAATATTCCAGGAAACTTGCCGAGTTATGGGTACTCATAAAACAAGAACGACTTCTTTTCACCCGCAATCTGATGGAATGGTAGAACGATTTAATCAGACATTGGAGAGGTACCTAGCAAAAGTTGTAGACAATCGGCAACGAGATTGGGACAAGCACATACAACCGTTTTTATTGTCATATCGAAGCGCTGTTCACGAAAGTACACCAGTGACACCAGCTTTCGCAAACTTTGGGAGAGAATTACGGCTGCCTGCGGACCTGATCACCGGGATACCACCTGATGCTCCACGCAGTATAACCGATTATGCAAATGACTTGCGGAACAAAATGAATGACATTTATGAGCACGTCAGATAATCGGGCCAGCAAATGTCTGAAAAGATGAAAAACGACCAAAAGAACAACGAAGGGTTCGACGAAGGTTCACTAGTGTGGTTGCACAATCCAGTCCGCAGCAAAGGGAAATCTCCTAAGCTTCAAGCTAAAAGGGACGGCCCGTACCGGATTGTGACCAGGATCAACGATGTAACCTACCGGATACAGAAAGGCGCAAGAGGGACTCCTAAGATTGTCCATGTGGATCGCCTGGCGCGTTATTATGGGGCCGATAATGCTCGGGACGAGCATGTCTTAGGAGGGGGCAGTGTTGCGCGGCTAAGTTGACATCTGGCACTAGCGCCATCTAGTGTCGGGTAACAGAGCGAGGAGAGAGCTTTCCAGAAAATGACATCACTAATCTTTCAACCGACAGCGCCATCTGTTGTCGAAACGAAGAACTAAGCTTCTAGAAGCTGAGACTCGAATTTTCTGCGCTTGGTCGGTTGGCGCGCGTATTTACTTGAATATTCTGGAATATTCTGGATGTTTTCGTGGAAGAGTCCTATATAAAGGTGCTGCAATACGCGATCGGGGAAGTATTGAATTTGGCGAGACAAGCGAAGCTTCGGAGCGGAATAAAGTGAATCAGTGTGATTAATTATTGGTGTTTTAAGTTTTAATTTGTGTAAAGAAAATTAATTTAAGTTAATTAATTAAGGTGCACTTGATGTCAATAAGTGTTCAGTCTCTCAGGAATCCTAGGACGTAATTAACCATCAGAGTGATTTCACTATAGAGTGGGTTAAGTGCACGTATATAATATCCCATAATAGATTAATGTAACTACCCATATTATTTCCTAATATTTTTACACAAACTCTCGAAATTATTTTAAAAGTGATCTTTTTTCCTTTGTTACTAAGATGCATAAAAGAATTTTTCAAAACAGATGCGAAGATATATAATAGGAAGGATATACAATTTATTCTATTCTATTTAGCTGATAAATTTGATGGTTCTCATCGAAATACGTCCATTGACTTCATTCGTGTTATGTTATCACGTTGATGATTTCAGCTACATTGATATTGCTTGAATTTAAACACAATTTACTCAAGTTAGATGGTTATTATTTATTATTGTAGTATAAGATAGTATCGAGTGGTCATCAAACTCTTATATCAATGGCTTCGTAGTGCAGTGGCTTAGCAATGAGCTGCAACGCTGATGGCCGCAGGTTTGTATCCCGCATGGAGCAAGTATTTGTATGATCTACAAATAATTCTGGCGGGTCTGGATGTTTGTAGTTGTAAAATTTGTTTGTAAACTGCTTCCACTATACAGGAAAAAATACTAATATGCCGTTATAAAAAAGATTAAGTAAGAGATAATATTGTTGTGTATGTAGAACACCGCCAGTTGTGAAGTTGGCGGTGTTTCATGCCCGTGCCTTGGTGAGCACGTAAAGCTTATGATCCTACACCTGATCTCTTGCCGGATTGTTGAGAAGTTAAGTAAAATAAAGAGCTTACATTCGTGCTGGGAACAGTGCTCTGCTTATCTTCTCATTTCATGAAGGGTTTAAGGGCAACGAAGTGTTTTTATTTTTTAATTTCTCAGACAAGTGCCGAGGTAGTTCAGGGACAAAAAGTTCGCCGTATATTTCGCAGTACGTGAGCAAACTGTGTTCGTTCTCCGCTGACACTAATTAAATTATTTATCGTAATATGTATAATCACACAGACATCCACATCGAGCCGATCCACTAGTTCTACAGTGTTCTACCACAGTTTTACCGGGGATCGACCACTCTCGTATAGAATACTAGAGTAAAATAGCAGCTTAATCCTGATGTGTTTAATGTGAGTGTGAACCAGAGAGCTTTTTAATGGAAAAGGGACACTCCATTTTAGTCCTCAGGGTTGACAACTCACATTCATTTTGATCTTTAATTGAGGTTAGCTCATTGGTCCCCCCTATTCTATAAAAAGCCAACTTATTCGCGTAGAATATAGCTGCAGCTGGACTCTAGCACGTGTAAACATATTTCAAACTGACTTCCATTTAAAATATCAAATTTTTTTTAAGGCAGACTTTTGTTCTTCAGATGTTTGGAATTCACTACATTGTACTGAAAAGTAAACACACTGTCTGTATATAGTTTACATATTTTTCTTAATTTTTGCATATAAAAGTTAAACAATTGAACTATTTTATTCGTACAACTTTAATTTTTAATTTGTTTGGATTGTATTTTTTACTACGAATATAAATGACGATTGAAAAATCGGTTATTTTACTTCAAAATATAAAATATCTAATACTTGACCAAATATCAAATACTTTAATAACACTACAATGATATTTTTTCAACTGCATTTGAGCTAACCTAAAGATAAGCCACTACCAATTCCCTTTATACAAAGAGTAATAAGCCCATATAATCCTCGTATTTAGTTCCAAAGGCTTCTAATACCAGCGATATTGTGTGACTGCTACAGCGAAGTCTATTATCTCACCTATATCCAATGCATAAAGTGACGTCACAATTCGGGATATTAAATAAACACAAAATGAAACTTATAAAATCACGGCAAAATTTAATTTGTAACGTGGTTGACTAGTTGGGTTACATATGATGTTAGAAAATTGAAAATGTGAGCAAAGCTTTCAGTCTTTTAGGTTATTGCTGATTGAACAAAATTGCTAGACGATTCACGTCTGACGGAATGAGAGATTTAAATACCTACCTTTTTCTATTTTTATTCAACAACTTGTTTTCTCCCGCAACTTCGTCGATCACGTGTGCAGATATGTGGTCTTTGACAACACACACACATATGTGTATGTATATATATATATATATATATATATATATATATATATATATACGAGTATATCTTTTTTTACGGGCTTCAAAATAGGGCTTCAAAAATAACGTTATAACTTCACTTTGCGCAGGTTTTAATCAGAAAACGTACCATATCAAAAACATATCAGTTGTACATATAAATGAGCGTCTCAGGGTTCGATCTACGCCCCTATCTGTTCTTTTTGTTTTTTTTCTAGGAAAACACGTTTTTAACTGTCAAAATAACAAAGTCTTTAAAAATGATTGCAGCTTAGTTTTAAAATTAAATTTTTACTCAAACCCTAGCATATCATTGCAAGACAAATAGTTCAGTGTAGGTCGAAATAAAAACTAATATTTAAAGGTTAAAATTATCAAAACGTTGTGAATTGTAAATAAGTTAAAGTTAAATACAATAAATTCCGCAGTAAAATTACATTAGCTTAATTGGTGGGAGACAAATACGAAAAATCTTACGTAAATATTTAAGCTCCTTAAGTTCAAAGAGGTTGTTATGTTTTCTAGATATGTCATATTAACTTAATTTAACTAAAGGTAAAGGCACTGTCGCACAGTTTGGTACCAGCATTTCACGCTGGAAAAGTATGACGGACGCCACTTGAATGGTTTGGCGTCGTCGCAGATGATGAGTGCTGGATATATTTTAAGAACTATAAAATAAAAGGCAATTTGGATACTGATATTATTTCTTTTGAAGATTTGCCAACCAAAGAAAAGAAAGGTGGAAGCCAAGAAAAAGATAAAGTTGACTTATTCTTAGTGAGGGCAGGTTAATTCGTCGAATGTCGAGACTGATTTCGGAATTCTTCTCAGGTCGATATTAGAAGAAAAAGACTAAAATTGAAATCGAATAGGCTTTTTATCCATAAGATATGAATCCATATAATAATATCCCAATGAAAAGTAGGCTTTAGCAAAAATAAAATAGCGTCTAATAGTCAAACAAAATAATATGTGTTTTTTATTTTAATAAAATGTACGGTCTCCTATTGAAAAAAGACATCAATGTATATTATTTCATAAGTTTGTGTACTGTTGTTTTAATTTTTCAACCGTACATTGTATTCACTATAACAAAAATACTATTCAAATGCATTGTTGGTTTATATATAACCCACTTTCCTTTTTTAACTCTAGTCGGTCTAAACCATATGATATAATTTTTAATGAGATGTGTGCTATATGACTGTAATCAAAAGAATGGATGAAACCAGAATGGTCGGACAAGCGAGAACTTTTTAAAGGCGTAAGCACACTCACCTCTGCGGTATTTGGGGACTTGCAGCTGCAGTACAGTGACCTCATGCGTACGCGAAAGGGGTCGTGGGGGTGTTAGAAACTAGGTCAGGGCCCCCAACCTCGTTTACTGCCTCCCGTCGTCTCCGCACTCGATCGACCGCCAAATTATCACGCATTCGCTCAGAAACAAAGTGCTCATTTCATGATTTTGTCTAGACCCAACGTACATAAGAGTTTAAGAAAATCGTGGAGTCTTATTTGGACACTTTTTTATGATTAGTTTTGTAACATCATTTCGAATTTTGCCTTCATCTTTACGCGGAGGAGCTGCTACAGCTCTATTATGGTTTCTTATGATGAGCGACGAGAACTGGATACACTTTTTCTAATCATGAGGCACTCCATTTTAGCCCTCGAGGATAGATTTAAGTATCCGTGGGCCACAGTATTATACATTTATTGGACTGTGTGTGTCGTCACCCGTACTTATATAAAAAATGTATTTTATTTCATACAGGATTAGATCTAAAGAATCTTTAAGCAGTTTAAAGTAAATATAGGCTTGCTTATGTATACTCTAAGATACGCAGAAATATTTTTATACCGTTTTTAAAAGAATGATCAATTAACACTCGGAACTAATTAGATTGGAAATATTAATGGTCAGTGAAAACAATCAGTTTTGATTCCTGGCAACATTTAATTTCTAAACTTTTCTCAGGTTTGGTTTGGCTGGTACACATTAGAGATATCATTTGTCTATATTTTAATGTTTTTGGAATTGACAAAGAGCAACCTATAGTTAACGGTAAAATCATTTTCTATCTTGAATATAATATATAAGTTGCAAAATACTCAAACGGGTGACGAAAGATTCAGAGTCACAGTTGTGAATTCTTCTACCGTCAATGCAGATTGAATCTAACGTTGTTAAACCCTCCTTGATTTACGTCTCAGATATCTAGTGCGATTGTGGTGACAACGTCAAAGCTGATAAATGACAAAGGATTAGGTTTTTTTCGGCAATAGTATTACTAATAATAAGATCCAGGAAATTATTCAACATCTCTAAGTTAAATATTTTAACCCGAAAAGTTAGTACACGAATCTACTATATTAGTTTTTTATTCGTTAAAGCAAAAAGTACTCCATCCAGATTGATTCAAAACCAGAAAGATAATAGGATGCTGGAATTTGCCTCCGTTGATAGCTGAGCGGGACGGAAATAAACGGGTGGAGTTACGTTTGTCGAGTAATAACTCCTGAATGAAAAGGGTTAGCTTGCGGTATTCCAATCGTTTTTTTTTCCTGCTTTATGGTACGGAAAGGACGATAACATTACACCAACAGAATAAACTGTCGCGAATGAATTGTAAGGGTTAAAAATGATACCTAAAGTTTTTTTTTATAAAATAGAAGTTATGAGTAAAAGCGACAATAGCCTAATGGCAGGGTGCGGACCGCGAACTAAAAAAGGTCGTGGGTTCGAATCCGCCATTCGACTACTGGCGTGAACTACTCGTAACACAAGCAATTTAAGCTTACCACGAGTGGTTAAGGGGCATATTAGTATTCTTAATATTCTTATTTTAAACTGTATAACTATTAACTTTTTTAATATGTATAATAGTGTTGTTAATATTCTTTTTTAAACTGTAATACCATTATTCATTATATACATAGACTAGATGCATGTCTTACCAGATTGTTACACCATCTAGTAGGTAGCTCCGCTCGCCGGTATTAGGCTGCAACTAAAGTATGAAGAAAAGTAAATGCCGCTGTGTTTCGTAAGATGACTATTTAGCCCGATGTGCGCGGGCGACGCTCTTGCCAGTCCTGGCATCCAAGCTGCCGATCAAGACCAAGCTCCGGATATACAAGATGTATATCCGGACTATTATCACCTACGCTGCTCCGGCCTGGTACGCACTTCTGAGCGACCCTCTGAGGCGGCGACTGCAGGCCCAGCAGAATCTGACATTAAGGACGATAGTCGGAGCAGGTCGCTACGTCCGGAATGACGTAATAGCGGCCGATCTGAAAGTCGAGACCATCACCGACTTCGTGGCCCGGCTGGCGCGCGGCATGTTTGACCGCGCCGACAACGGGTCCACATGAACGCCTCAACGGCTTCGCGCCGTTGCACACCCGGCCCCCGGGGCGACCTCTTAAGAGAACTCCTCTCTATAGCGATTAGAGAGTCGAGTAACAACCCTCAATGCCGCTGATAGGCCAACTTTAACTTTTACTGGACAACCTCCTTTTTTTCCAAAAAATTTTTCTTACTATGGATCATCCGTACTGGATTACCTAGTCTGTTAAAGGCTCCTAGGACTGGCCCATAGTGGTGGGCCATGAGGAAAGTCCGGGCAATGGAGGCATACCCCGAGGCCCGAGACCTGCAGGACTCTACAATCCATGCAGACGACAACACGAGGTGACTATTTTTGTATAGAATAATAACGACAAAAAATAAATAATACCTACGAGGCAATTTCTTTTTTAAATTTCTCATAGTCATGTCTTATGACACTCACGGGACACAACTGCAAGAATACGACACTAACTAAGAACTGGACATCCTCTTTGTATAAAAATCAATTGCTGTCCGTTAGTGTCGCTAAAACTCAAATAATAGTGGAGCAATTTCGATAAATTATTTTGTGTTTTTTTTAAGAATGGGTCGCTAGATGGTTTAGAATCACATTTGGATCCAGTGGTGATCCGCTGTTATTATTTTATATATATATATATATATATATATATATATATATATATATATATATATATATATATATCAGGGTGTTAGTGTAAACACCGTTGTACTTGAAACCAGTGGTTTGGTTTCACTTATAGAAAGTAAATTCAACGAATTTTTTAAAAAAAATCGCCATTTTCTTCATAATTTAAATTTCGTCTGACACCGTCCGTAAATTCATGGATACCCTATGCACCCGAGTAACGTAATCACTGTAAAGATCACCGCCCGCGCTAGCTACCTACATAACATTCAACATAAAAACACATTAGGTACACATAACCTGTGATGTAACTTTTCCTTCATACTTTCATCCTGGCTTACATGCAAAAATTGAGGAATTAAGGAAAAATTGAGATTTTACTAAAAAAAATGTTGTTATTTTTCATTGAATTTACGTTCTATAAGTAAAACCAAACCACTGGTTTCAAGGACAACGGTGTTTACACTAACATCTTGTATATATATATTGTAAGTGTCCATCCATCCATTATTAATTATAGACTATCATCAAAACTTCACTGGTGGATTCAAAAGTGGCATATGGTTTGCCTAGCTATGGAAGAACGTACAGATTACATTTAGAACATATTTATTTACTGCAGTTACGTATTTTAAGAACTATTCCGGCAATGATATTTATAAGTAAAAAAGTGTAATATCAATGAGTTCCGGACAGTATTAAAAACAATATAAACAATCAGATTACCATAACCTTTTTAGTCATTGCAAAATTATACCTAGAGACGAAAAAGTTAAGTTTACCCTTCTTATAGAAGAATTTTCCATGAACAGTTAAAAATTGCTACTCTAAAACTATACTCTAAAACTCGCAACTCGGGGTAACCTAAACTAGCCTTACTTAAATATAATAACTTATGTGGTAAATGTACCTTAGATTATAATATGACCTAATTAACCAGCTACCAGTATATGTAAAATCAGAACGTACTCAAAAAAAATCACATAAAAATTAAAAAACTACTTTATGGAATGCATTATTACTAATTTAAATTAATATTTATTACTAAAACATATGGGGTTAAATACAATGACGAACATAAGATGCTTTGATACCCTTAGTTCTTTTACCAAAAATATATACTTGACACCAGAAAAATAAAGCCTAAAATTACAATAATACTAGCTATTTTAGTCACAACTGTACTTCAAATTGTATTCGAACACCAAATGTCGTAAATGATCACCAAATTTTAGCGAGCAAATTAATGCGCTATTTCTGCCTAAATAAACCACTGTGATTGTACATAATGTAGGCTTATTACCAAATAAAGTATTGTGATGCCATATTAAGTTACCAATGGGCAAAACTGTCGAAGCAGGTGCCATTAAAGAATAGCACTGAGCTGGTTTGCACATACAGAATTCCAGCGGGGTCGGATTTAGATTGCAAAAATTGTGAAAAGCCGTGGCAGACCTTTGAAGAATATAAAGAACAACATTTTAGACAGTGGGAAGTTATAATGCCCCAAAAAAGGAAAATTGGTTACACGGCACTTGCAAATGCTCAAAGTTTCTCAAAGATTACATTTGCAAGCATCTCGTTGGATTGGCGATTCGGCTTAAGCACGTCCAGCCACCTTCAGAGGCCAGAGCTATTCCGATTGGCATGAAGCGTAAAAGAGGACGACCAGCCAAAGCTAAGAAAGCATTGATTGTGCAGTAAATTATTACTGAAGACTGATTCTTCTTAAGATTTTAAAATGTTTATTGTTAGTTTAATTTTAAGATCTTTAAACTGTTTATTATTAGTTTTAAAGGACTAACTTTTTTATGATTGTTTAAATAATTAATAAAAGAATTATTGAAATTGTAAGAGTTTTATTTTTTATCTTAGGCATAGCATTTGGTTCAATAAAGGAAACGCTTAAGAAATTTTTTTTTGGTAGTGGTTAATCAATTTGGAGACAAAAAGGTTAGGAGTTTATTTACTATGTTTGGCAAAATATTTTTTGCCGAGGGTATTTACTTTAATCGGATAACGAGAAGTTATTTTTTGTATGTCATTTTATATTGAAATGTCGTTAATAATTTGGTGTTCATTAACTATTTTTGGGTTAACAGTGATTTTTTTTTGGAGTCAGTTTGATAAAATAGGATAGCAGATACCATAAACAATAATTAAAAAAGCTGAAGGTACTCCGGGTTTAACAATGACGTCGGGACGTCAGTCACCTCAGTCAATTAAAGATAAAAATAATTAAAAGTAAAATTAAACGCGATAAAATCCGTAAAAGTAGTTTCAATCAATGTGTAGTGTTCGCGTAAATATAAGAAATCATTAGGATAGCAAGATATAATAACTTTGGTTATAATTTTATATTAAAATGCGGGTTTAATTTTGGTGATCATTTACTATTTTTGTCTGTTATTATTACTATCTCTGGTAAGTTAAACATAAGCCAATAAATATTGCGTCCTAAAACAAGCGTCCTGTATATAGGATCCATGCGCGGTGCATCCTGCAATAGCAGGTCACGCACTTAAGAAATAATAAGTGTATTTCTTTTTTCTTACTACATCCTCATATTTGTTATTCTCGGCGATACTGGTACACGGTAAAGTTTTTATAAACTTATGATTGTACCGTAATGTAATGTGTAGTTAATAAATGTAATAATATATATCAAAAAAGTTCACTGCTGAAGATAATCCTCTCCCATAGCTTACCAATGGTTTGCAACCATTTTATTATTATATATACATACATAGTATATATAATAATAAAATGGTATATACATAGATAACAACTGAAAATAACATTTTGTTATTTTCAGTTGTTATCAGGAAGATACTACCGATCATCTCCTGTTTTAATTTCCCTCTGTTTAGATAGTGGATTCTCTGACGTCACCACTATACGGCCATTTTGTAACTGTGATGTATATAAATGACAATCGACTGGAATTTTAAACTTTAGCATGAATATGCAAACTGCATTTTACTTATTTTCACGACTTCTATTCTTTGTTATTCATTGTAAATAAAGCTGTCAGGCATGCAAGCTTTATTATAGGGCGTATCATATTGGCATTATAGAGATGCAATCAATCTTGAGACCTCGACCTACTTTTTACAATGAAATGAATAATCATTACCGTTGAGGAGGTTGGTTATAACTAGATCAAACAGTAATAATGCTCCGAAATATAAATAATTAAGAGGTAGTATTAAAATCATTAGGGTGTTTATCATTTTTTTTGATTAAACACAATACAATTTGTATTTAATCTTGAGAAAAAAAATGGTATCTTATTCAGATCAATTATATTCGATCTTTTTAACAAAAAAAAAAATCTAATTTACAGATATTTATCTGGCGTATAGTTGCGCTAGGGGTCGCGGGTTCGAATCCCGCACGGAATAAATGTTTGTATGGCCTATGAATACTAAATCTGGGTCTGGAGTTTTGATCTTGTGATTTTTGTTGAATTTGTGTTTTTGAACTGCCTTTACGATACAAGAGAAAATTCTAGTGTGGGTTCGTTAAAATAACTCAAAACGGACTTGAGTCAACAGTAATAAAGTAATATACCTACATTAATATATTATAATGCATAAATGTAATGATAAAAATAGTAATAGTAAAAATTTAAATAGTGTTTAGCTTCTATTCTCCTGGTATAAGAAACAAAATGTTACATGTTTCTCAAGTTACGCTATATTAATATTGTTTAGTTGACTCGGCAAATGTTGATCTGCCCTTTCCGGCTTGATAACGTTCACCTCGTCAATATATATATGTAATTTGTTATCAAATTACCTGCAGCGCCTACTCTCGGACCATAGCACAGCTATGGATCATCGTCATATTGTAGGAATATGTAATCAATCGGGCAACTTGTTCACAGTATTGGAAGTATACTAACAAAATATGCATAATTAGAATATGTAATTATAATTATAATGGTTCTTCTAGTTATAATTAGAAGTACATACAGTTTTCTGCATCTGTAAAGTAAGATTTCAACGAAATTTGCAGTAGAAGTGTCGAATATTTGAATGGGTTAGTACTGGGTTTGTAAGGAAATCGTGGTGTGGTACGCCTTTTAGCAAAGGCAAAGACACGTTAAAACAACAAACACACACCCTAATATATATATATATATATATATATATATATATATACATATATGAATATTTGAAGTCAAAGATACAATTAAATTGTGCGTTTGTGTCGAAATACGCATTGCCACATGCTGATGATGATGAAGACAATAAAAACTCTTGGCTAAGATTCACAGCTCATTCACTGAATCTGTCAGTAATTATTTGATAGTAACATTTAAGTTTTTAACGAAACAGATATTATGTATGTTCTTGCTACAAGGTTGACAATCTTTACTCTATGCTACTGTTTGACCACAGATTATTATGAGTTTGAAATTGGCAATGAGAAAAAAATATTGAACTTTTAATTTAATTTAATTTAATATGCTTGTTGACACATATTACATTAACATTTTAGCATTCTGCACTCTTTCTCATTATAAACTTTAACTATGTCAAATCTCAAATACCTTCGTACGCGTAATGTGCTTAAAAAGGGTTACAAACAACTATTCACGTATATTTATATATAGATACTATGAGACAAGGCACACTTTATTCTGCCCTTTGTGCTTTAAAAAGTCTTTAAATTCGCAATAAAAATATTGAGAATCACTTATCGGGATAAAAAAATATCATCAAGTTGGACCAAACTGTCACACACTCGCATACAGAGTGTGCGAAATTACACTGAAATCAGTTCAGTAGTTTAGGGGCTCATCGTGGATAAGTAATGGAACACGTGAGTTTTATATATAAATGTAGAAAAAGTTCCATTATAATTTTATGTAATTTTTGTTCCGCTTGGCAGGAGAACGGGCGCGCGGCGCCGGACCTGACGGCGTCGCCGGGCCGCGCACCGCCCGGCCCGCCGCAGCCGCCGCGCGCCAACCACGCCCCGCCCTGCGTGCTGCAGCCAGACTTCCGAAAGGTATTTTGAGCTAAATATTTTTTTATAGGATAGGATGACAAACGAGCACACAGTCCACCTGATGGTAAGTGGCCGCTGTGGCCCATAGACATCTACATCTTTCCTCGATTACGAATCAAAATGCAGATGCGTTGTCACCCGTGAGGACTAAGATGGAATGCCTCGTTTCTAGTAAAAAGGGTCTCCGGTTATCTGCACTCACCATACGAAACACAGCAGCATTAAGCTGCTATTTGACGCTGGTATTCTGTGAGAGCGTGATCCTTCCCCGGTCGAGCCGACCCGTTCGTGCTACAACTATTCTACTAATATAACTGCAGCATGGCTCTACCATGTATAGATAAGATAAGATAAGAGATAAACTTCATGTCCTAAGAAAAATACGTATACCCTGTACTTATATTTTTTTATTATTATACGCTAGTGCAACCAATATCCCTCCGTTTTTTATAGAATAGGGTGACAAACAAGCACACAGTCCACGTGATTGTAAGTGGATACTGTGGCCAATAGATATCTACATTTATCATCCATTAAGAATCAATGCAGATGCGTTGTCACCCTTGAGGATTAAGTTGGAATGCCTCGTTTCCAGCACAAAGGGTCTCCGGATCTCTACACTCACCATACGAAACACAGCAGCATTGAGCTGCTATTTTACATTGGTATTCTGTGAGAGCGTGGTCCTACCCCGGTCGAGTCACTATAATATAGTTGCGGCATGCCTCTACCACGTAAAATTGCAATCTCCTGATTGTAAGTGATGATTCAGTCGAAGATCGTAGAACGAACTAACTTATATTAATGTCTTAATAAACATGAATCAAGCCACAATTATCAAAAATCATCCCGTGGGTGGTCTTAAGCGACAGACGGGAACCGAAACAGGAGACGAGCAGCAGTACCTTCCTGATACCAAGCGCGGCAGCTACGGTAAATATTGGATTTTCTATCTCCCGGTCTGAATGCCTTGCCCGGTGGTAGATATCCCCACTTCCACGATAAAATACTTCACGATTATATATCGTAAAAACATATATTTCAAAAATATGCAAATAGGCATACCTTGCACCATGCAGTGCGGGTGTAAGTTAAGCCAACCCTGAATAGTATTTAAAGTTTTCATAGGTATAGTGATTTTAATTTTTCAATGACATTTGTTAAAATAATAGTTTCAGACTTATAGATATACCATATTCGGCTAAAGACTTGTGTTGGCTTGCATTGGTGAGATGAATACAACATATATATATATATACATATATATATATATATATATTGTTTATTTTTTAAGACATAAAAAGTGTTGGTAGTGAGCTACCTTTTTTTCTAAATCTTGGTAGAGCCACGCTGCAGCTATATTAGTAGTTCACAAGTGGGTCGGCTCAACCGCTAACAACCCTCTCACAGAATACCAGCGTAAAATAACAGCTTAAGGCAGCTTTGTTTTGTATGATGAGATTAGAGAACCGGCGACCCTATATACTGGGAACGAGGCATTCCATGTTAGTTAGTCCTTAAGGATGACAACGCATCTGTTTTTGGATTCCTAATCGAGAATAAATACAGATGTTTGTGAGCCACAGCATCGACTTATGATCTGGACTGTGTGCTCATTTGTTACCCTTATTCTATTGAAAAAATGGTGCTTTCTTGGAATGGAAGTCCAGTAGTGAACTCTAAGGAAACTAAAATATTGACTTATTGAATAGATTCTTGCTGTGGTTTCTGAACATCGAAGTCAGTCAAGCCAACCCACGTCTTTGATATATGAGGATGTTTATTTTTAAATCCAGTAGAAATATTTTCTTTGTCTCTAAATAGTTCTTAACAGTAGAACACGAAGCTAAACTTTGACTCCCAGTTTGACTTACATTTCAGGTGTCGGGTGTGAGCAATGAAATATTCAGGCAGATTGAATTGGTCGAAAATGATCACGACGCCACTACCGCCGCAGCACTCGAGGTTGGTTTAACTATAAGATAAATTCATAAAATAAAACTTAAGATTAAAACTCAAAATTATCTTTTAATATAAAGTAAAACCGATTTCAAGTAACTCAAAAGAATGAAAAATAATTTCACATTTTTAAGTCGGTGCTAAAATATAGTCTGTAGGAAAATTAAAGCTCTAACTTCAGAACGTGAAATTATTTTATTGTTTTTAGTTTTTTCATGTCTGCTTTTCGTTTTATTTAAAGTTATATTTTTTACCTTTTGAGAGTACAAAGGAATGTTACAATTTAAATGTTAGAGTATTTACAAATAAACTATAGAGTGAAAATTAGCGAGTATGAACAGCAAGCACGGGTATGAACAACCTTGAAATAGTATTCGAGACTGTTGATACCCGTATGTATACACATCGATTTCGGTTTGCTTGCTAGCTATTAAATTTTATAAGTTGACCTCTTACCCCTAATTTTGCCACTGCTCCATACTCAAAGTATATACTTAGAGTAAGAATTTCATTTTAATTAAACAAACGCTTTACTGTATAGAGAAAAACTTCTATCTTGCGAACCTCCAACGGTTTTCTTGAAGAGGTTGCTGTCCGCTATAAGACAGTCATTTGAAAATAGTTATTATTCAATAATTCTGGGTATTTTAATATATAGTGGGTGATAGAATATTAATAAATGTATAATGACTAGATTTTTGCCTTTGAATGACTCGTATCCGGTAAAAAGTATCCCCGGTTCTCTACACTCACCATACGAAACATAGCAACATTTAGATGCTATTTCATTAAATTCTGTGAAAGCATGGTCTTTTTTCAGGCGAACCGACCCAATCATGCTACAACTATAATATAGCAGCATGGCTCTACGTATAAAAAGTTAATATTTAACTTTTTAAAATTACTTTTATGGGATGCTATTTTCAGGCGGTCGAGCGGCGTGGTGAGATGATAGTAAGAATTCTTGAACTAAGACAGGTTGGACGAAACAACATTGAAGCCGCCAAAAAATTCTTCACACTACAGGTCAGTAAGCTGAAACTTGCTTAAATTTAAAAAATAAAATATGTGGTTTAGTAGTCATCATATTATATCCTATACCTTTAAACGAGCAATTCTTGTATATATATATAATCGGAATCTCGGAAACGGCTCCAACGATTTTCATGAAACTTTGTGTGCAGGGAGTTTCGGGGGCAATAAATCGATCTAGCTAGGATTTATTTTTAGAAAATGTCTTTTTATCCGTGTTTTTAGACAATGAAAAACTGTTGCTAATATCGTTAGAATAAGAAGGTAAATTTTGATAATTTATTAATGATTACAAATAGCTTAATTGGTATATTGGGCGGACACAAAATCATAATAACCATGGTTCGAGCCCAGACCGATCGACCGACTTTTATTATTTTTTTTTTCAAGTTCCTTTCTTTTTTGAGAAAATCTATTTTTTCGAGCCCTTTTTTTAGTATTTTTTAAAAACATGACAATTTAAATTAAACTAATTGCACTCAGGATTTTTTATTCAAATAACCAGTTCAGTTTTTTCTATTATGTCGCTAAGATCAAAAAATATTATTCGTATTTCATCAGTATGTAATTTGTATCTAAATATAACTTCCAAAACACACGAATTAAAAAAAAAACCGAGCGAAAAATACCGAGCAAAGCTCGGTCAACCGGGTACTTATTATAATAGTAATAATTCCTTGTCTACGCCGAAATTTCTGCGAAATATACGAAATAAGTCCTGTTCTCTGTTGGATCGTGATGTTATACGTGCAGCTTCAAAATTGCATCTGACAATTTCCCGGTCTGATATAATGAGTTATAAGTAAAATAGGGGGTGTAAAGGAGACTACTAACTTTGAACCAAAGCTATTACCGTACCTAAATACCCATTTTCATTTGAATAGGCCTATATCCAATATTTGATGTGTATAGGACTGTAAATCAGTAAAGATAATAGATTGAAATTAAAGACAGCGTCACATCGATGAAGGAAAAGTACGAGTAATTATTAGAGAGTGTTTCTTTTTCTCCAAATAATTACGGGCTCATCTATTCAGTTCCGTTACCAGTTGGAAGTTGCACAACCAGAAGATTATCAAGAGTTCCCATAATAATATTATTATTACGTCATTGTAGTAGCTGTAGATGGGCTCTTTGTCAGGGTGATATTTTTATATGCCATTTGTTTTAGTGTAATGAAATGCATTACTCCATAATATCTTCCTGGATAAGTCGTATAAGGCCACAAAGATCTCATGTTTTCTATAGACGGTTGTTTTACCTTCTCGTCTTTCGTAACGGGTGGACTACTACAGTTTTTTTTAAAATTATTTTTAGCCGTAATCAGGAAGACGCTGCTGCCAATTGCCTGTTTTACTGTTCTCTGTCACCTCTTACGACGAATCTCGTACATACTTGATGTAAAATAAAATACCAGGACCGAAGACGGGTATCAGCATCACAAAGCACGGTCCTGAGCCACCTGCATCCATCGACTTCCTGCATGTCTTACCAGGTCGTCACTCCATCTAGTGGAACTACACCACTTGAAAAGGAACCCAGGTTCGGGCGTCCTCTCAATCCGGCCGCGAAGGACCAATTGAAAAGGAACCCAGCTTATTCAAACGTTCAACTAAGAAACAGAAGGGAGGAATCGAGGCTTTTCTCGATCCGGCCTCCTATAACGCCTACGTTGGGTTCGGGAACAACGTATGTGATCTCCGCAACGGAGTAACACACAAGGGCGATAACCTCTTCCTTTTCAGCAAGTAGGTTCAGACGGGGATTACGGGTCTTCCGAAGTCGTCCCGATCCCAACGCCTTAATTCTTCGATGTGGACTGTATAACTTGAGGGATGAATTTCTTGGGAATAAAACAGCAATTATCTTCAAACCATTTCGTGAGAGAGTACCTACACTACACTACGCCTACCGGCATTATCGTTATCGTCATATCCTATTGTAGTCCCCTGTTGAAAAAAGGTTCTCCTTAGAATTGCATCATAAGGGGAATATACTATGGCAAATAGTTGCCAGGCTTGGTTAGTAGGTAGGCAACTAGTTTTTTATTCTGAAAGTGCCGTTGCCAATCTACTGGCTCGTTATCTTCTGTCGCCTCTTACGATACCCACGGGACGATATAGAGAAGTGTATATTCTTCTTAAAAAGTATTACAATTATAAGAAATCCTCTCTTCTATGGAATAGGTTTACATTTTTTGACCAACTTCCAACGACACTTAAATGAATAAACAGCTACCTTTCATTTAAAGTAGGAAATTTTCAACGCTCTATTGACCCGAATATTTAACTCGTAACCTAAGAGATCTGTTAAAAGAGTGCTACTTCAGACAGGCCTATTGTTCTGGCTGGGTCTGGCCTAGATCGCGCGGAATGTGAACGCAATCTAGACCAGTATTGTTGGTATGTAACTATCAGTTAGTGCTCCCGGCTTCGCTATGCACACAGCGGATGGATAGCTATTTCTGCGGTCGATTGGAACGTCGTTTAGACTTTTATATATCTCACCACCTTGCGGTTAGCAATTGCGCTCTATTGTAACTGAGAAATTAGAAATGGGACCATTTGTATATTACTATCACATAGAAACAGTTAATTTCTTCAAATTCTATAACATTAGTGTGATGGTTGTATGTTCCTGTATGAGTAGCGATTAATCAATATTAGGATTGAAGAGCCGTGTTATGAAAACTTACATATACTTAGTCGGGTCATAAGTTCTGTCAAAACTTTATTATTTAAAATTTTTGAATACTAGCTAGATGAACTTCACCAATTTTAAAAATGTAACGTTTGCACTTGTCGAAAATAAAAAAGACATTAATTTTCATTCATTTTCAAATATGGATTGGTCGAAGAAAGAAGATAAAGTAACGGTTATCGCGTTGCACCGCTGTGGTTACGCGCCAAAAGAGATTTTCAATATTCTACAAAAATTGAAAATAACCCTACGATTTTTTTACCGCACTATCAAACGATTCACTAAAGATTCAAGCTTCGAAGATCATAAGAGGAGCGGCCGACCTTGTACAGTTAGGACACCCGCGATCATCAAAGCCGGGAGGGCGTGAATCCAATGAAATCCTGTTCGTAAACAAAAATCTTAGTTCTTCAGATGGGCCTAAGCAGAAAGACTGTTAAAAGAGTGATCAATGGAGACCTAGGACTTTGAGCTTATCGTAAGAAGACCGGACATTTTTTGAACGAGCATTTGAAAAGACGCTTAGGCTGGATAGATCCCGCGCTTGTTTACGGCGGTACGCGGGTAAAAATACCGCGAAATTTTGTTCTCGGATGTAAAAATTTTTAACATCGAAGAAAATTATAATAAATAAAATGATAAGATATATGCCCACAGCAGTGCAGAAGCCAGCACGCGTATTCCGAAGGTTCAACGAGCACATTATCCCCCGTCACTCATGGTTTGGCTTGGAGTCTCATATTCCGGCTTAACTGAGGTGTTTTTCTGTGAAAAAGGTGTAAAAATCAGTGCTAAGATGTACCAAAATACCGTCCTAACAAACATAGTGGAACCTCTTTCTCAAGCAATGTTCAAAAACAGACATTGGATATTCCAACAGGACTCTGCAACAGCTCATAGGGCACGAAGCACACAAAACTGGTTAACCACCCATGGAATTGACTTTATCGGACATGCAGGCTGGCCCTCTTCTAGTCCAGATTTAAGCCTTACTAAGATGGATTTTTTGCGCCGATCCGACATCTAGTTGGTATTGATGATCGAAGTTCATAGGCGACGATGATCGCTTATCATCAGGTTAGCCGTCTGCTCGTTTGCATTCTTTTCCGACTATAGAAAGACGACTGCATAACCATCTCATCTTGTAGGTATATTACTAATATAGCCCATAAATGCCAAACATTTTATAGTTCTCCTCCATACATTGCCTTACAGGGGGATATTTACTGCGTAGTGGCCACGTTTGGTAAGCAGCTTGGGAATCGCAGTTTTTTTTTAAATTATTTATATACACGCAACAAGACAGAAATAATCATAGAGTGAGAAAAATAATTATAGATACGATACTTAATATATGAAAAATAAAAACATATACTAGTATACTTAACTAATACATACTTATTAACATGATGCAAAGCCGTTATCTCTTACATGTTCCTTTTTGACCTGTATGGTTTCTCTCTATCGCCACCCAGGGGATGATATGGTGTAGTAGAATTTTTACGCCGTCACTACACGCCAATCTAGTACGTACATAAAATATCTTGTTTTATATACAAGACTAGCGATCCGCTCCGGCTTGACACGCGTGATTTCTGGAACAGCGCCACCTACCGGGTTCAAATGTGAATATAAACCATAAACGGACCCATTCAAACACAAACAAAAAAATCATCAAAATCGGTTGGATGATTCAAAGTCTATAATGGCCACAAGTGGAAACATTTTTTGTGTTTTATTTTATACATACTAGTGATCCGTCCCGGACAGCGCCACCTACCGGGTTCAAAAGGGTATAAACCGTCTAGGGACCCATTCAAATACACACAAAAAATTTCATCAAAGTCAGTTGAATGGTTTTAACTAAACGACGGTTTCTATTTATAAAATTACTTCATTCTTTAAAGATCACAAACGAACTAGCAGTCGACCTGATGGTAAATGGCTATTGTAGTCCGTGGACACCCGTAGGCAAGTTCAAACTGAGGAGACTATAAGGAGACTATAAGAAGGACTATGAGGTTGTCACCTCTGAAAACGTAAATAAAATGTCTTACAGCGTCTAATGTTACTGGCTGTCTTTAACCTTCAGAGCGGTGCAAGCAATACTATTTTATTTTTTATGCTGTTTACGAGTAGATAAGGATGAGAAAGACTGTATAGTTGTTTTGATTTTCTGGTTTCTCTCTTTGATATTTCTTCTCTATATAATATTTTCTTTTGTAGGATTCTCGCCACGTAGTACAACTGGTGGAAATTGTTAAACGACCCGGTCAAACACTGGGCCTATATATCAGGGAAGGTGACGGAGGTGGAAGAACTGATGGTGTTTTTATATCAAGGATAGCACTGGAGTCAGCTGTCTATAACAGTGGATGTTTGAAAGTTGGAGACGAGATCTTGGCCGTAAATCTAGTAGATGTGAGACGGATGTCTTTAGATGATGTGGTGATCATTATGTCGATTCCAAGAAGATTATTATTATGTACTAGGCAAAGAAAAGGTTAGAATTATTCTTTGTTGATAAGTTTTTTTTAAATTTAAAAGCATGAACATAATATCAATAGAATTGTAGCCTGATTGTTGCTATATACACTGGTTTAAATTATTAGGCACTTAAAATACTCCATGGAATCCAATTGTTTTGGTTGCAAAATAGAATCCTTTGTTTTTCAAGTATCATAAAATCTAAATCAACGCTGTCGCGATCTAAATTTTAGCATTTTGACTATATTATACATGATGAAAATCATAAATATACCATATCTTGCTCTGCCCTTTTCGACGACCTTTGTCATGTCCTAAACTTGACAAAAAAATTGTGGGTCACATGTTGAATGTTATTAATACTTGTAATTTAATTTTTGTAATTTTAAAGTGCTGATTTACTACGTTGTCTGTGGCGAAAGAAAGTATCGTAAGAAACAAAACATTACGAGAAATAAAATATGAATGTTAATTAATTATGACCTATATGATTCCACTGACACCCACAGTAGCGGCGCAGAAAAATAACTATTTCAAACCTTCTGAGGAATTAGAGAAGGCCTGTGCCCAGGATAATTATATTTAAAAAGTTATTGATAAAAATACTGGAAAAAAAAGCAGCTTCATTAAAGAAATAGAACCCAATTATCTGTTGTAACGTATAATGGGCGTAAATAATGATACTGATATACATTCAGTAAACAAAACTGGTATTTTTACTGGCAACGATGCATTCAATCAAAGTGCTCAGAGGTGACAACATTTCTGCATTTTTTATTCTGGGGGCGCCTTTGGGCCATAGCTACAGATTAGCCATAGATACAGTTACAGGTGGGCTGTGTGCTAATTTATCACCGATAATTATTTCCTGATGTTAATCGTCGGTGTAAAGTGTTCTGTTGTATGTAAGAGCCGTATAGGCTAGCAGCGCTAACATCACAGAATAGTATACATTAAATATGTAAAGCGTTCTTTAGTCATATGTCTTAATATTGTGCTGATTACAACATTTGGAAAAATGAATTATTTATGAATATGATTTTTTAATTAAATGTGATTATCGTTATCATTACAACTTATTCAAATCCACTGCGGAACATAGGCCTCCCCATAGATTGTTTCATAGGGGGGAATATTTGCCATAGTTGCCACGCTTGGCAAGTGTGTTGGGAGCTGCAGTTTTTTTTATTTTTAGCCGTTATTAAGAAGACGCTACTGTAAATCTACTAATTTTTTTTCCTTCTGTCCCTACTTACGACACCCACGCGATGATATAGGCTGTTGGATATTATTCTGCTATAAGTGTATATCAACAGATGTGTCATTCATCAACATTTTTAGTTTTAATGATAAAAATGTTTAAATCAGGTAAATCTGGCCCAGGATCACCATCGTTACCTCGGTCGGAGCACAAGCCGCCGCCGGTAGTAGTTCTGAAGAGAGATTGTCGAGATGACGACGAAAGAGACCGAGACCGCGTTGATGGCCTTTACTCGCAGTAAGTTTTACACATCAAGTGACTTGATTTAAGACGATAGGGTTTTATATCAGAAAAATAGTAATAGCGAGAGTGTCAATATATTTATAATTCGAAGTTAAAAATGTGTGATAGCTGCAGGCATTTTTTTACAAGTGGTGACGAACGAGCGTACAGTTTGTAGTAAGTAGATGCTGTAGCGCGTGGGAACCTATATATCTATCCTCGACTAATAATCATAGTTCTTTACACGCATTATATGTAACATAGCATTATACTAATATTTTATGTGTCTATTATATAAAAGCAAACTCCTCTTTATACGTGGTTGAGCCACGCTGCAGCTATATTATGGTTGTAGCACGAATGGGACGGCTCGCCCGGGGAAAGACCACGCTCTCACAGAATATCAGCGTAAAAAGCAGCTTAATACTGCTGTGTTTCGTATGGTAAGTGTAGAGATCCTGAGACCCTTTTTTACTGGAAACGAGGCGTTTTGTCTTAGTCCTCAAGAGTGTCAATGCATCTGCGTTTTGATCTTTAATCGAGGGTAAATGTAGGTGTCTATGGGCCACAGCATCCACTTACCATCGGGTGGAATGTGTGCTCGTTTGTCACCCTAATTCTTTAAAAAAAAGGTCGAGCAAATCCCTTCGTGCTGCTGCCACAAAACAACTGCACCGCGACCCTACATTCTTAGCGACTCTTTTTAACAGTAAAACAACCTTTTTTGGTTTATTTTAACTTTTAAATTGACTTTTACTTATGTAAAGTGGGAATCCCATTTTAAGGTTTAATCACAATTCGTATAGGCTAAGGTGCCTATACGAAGTGTGATTATTAAATTTTTGTGTTAGTAAGAAATAAGAGAATTTGGATACAACTACCTGCCTATATTCTACGAGATATTCATTCCAACAACTACATAAAACGTTATGTTGATCTTTGAAATACCTTCCGATTAAAAAAAAATACAAGGTACATTCGGTCAATTACATGCCATCAAAAACATAACTTGTAAAAAAAACCAAGTCTCGCAACTCAGTTCTTCCACCGTAAAAAGTTGTGAGATCCATGTAATACCAAGTTAGAATTATTTAATGTGATGAAACCCATTTTAATGTTTACTTTGTTTACATTATGTATGCCTTTTTATTTATAGAGCGACAAATTAGTTAACAGTCCATCTATTGGTAAATTATGACAAGGAAAGATACAATTACTTTCTCTCTTTTGAGGACTGAGATGAAATTCATCTGTTAGTAATAATGTTGGGTTTGTATCTAAATCGGAGTATAAAGGATTCAATAAGTAAATAGTTTTTAAACTTATTAATTAACATGTATGAAAATACTAGCCGATAAACGCTGATTTCGCTCGTCGCAGGATAATAGGCGATAATAACGTAGATATAAAATACCAAGAGTTTTCTTATGGGACTATTGTAAAATTCGTTCTTAGTGTGCATCTTTATTGCGAAATTGGTAAGACTATATTAAATTTCAAGTCAATTGGGTGTATTGTTGTAGAGATACCGTGATGGGTCAGTTGGATTTCGCTTATACATATATAGATTTATATATAGTATACACATAGATATAAACACATATAGCATATATACATAGATTATATAGTATTAATGTTTTTGAATTACAGGCACGGTACTCTCCGGTCAACTGGTGGGCCTGGTGGTGGTATTCGTCCTGTTGGCGATGGTAGAGAAGAAAGAAACAGATTGCACCTGGGAACTGTTTCACCGGATTCCAATCCCCTAGATTTATATTACAATTCAAGGCCACCATCTGACCATTCTACCTGGAGGTACACGAATACCTAGTAATTAAAAAATATTATCAATAGAATTATTTGCGTAAAAAGTTTTGTATAAAAATAAATGCCTTTATTTTTATACAAAATTTTTAACGTTATTGTAAGTTCAGTTCAAAAAATTCAGATTTTATTAGATGAAGGAGCATTTAAAAAGTAAATAAATTTCCTAAGATTTACATGAGACGGAGAAATGTAATCAACACACTATTTTATTTTGCATGCTAAGCTTGAAAAATTTTACTTTTTAAATAATATAGCAAAATGGTGGCGTGATCATACTAACTGGTATTACACTTAATATTTACAAATATTAAGCTTTATAACATTAACTTTGACGATTCGCAATACAAAATGCTTTACTATCTTTTTGTACAGTTATCGGCCGCCTCCGCCAGTTATTACTGAGCAACCTAAGTCAACAACCACTCACTTTGTTCCATACGAGCGTTCTTATCCTAATACCCTCGAGAGCCTTGCAGAAAAAGTGCATTCCTTTTATCCCCAGGACGGTGCAAGGTAAGTTATTTTTCTTAGAGCTATATATAAAGTGAATAAATAAGAATTAAAAACAGTTGAAGAAACAAGAGCATCTTAGGAGCATGTATGGAATTTAATTAATCTTTACAGTACACGCTTTGGTGCTAGAGTCCCACGATCGGGATCCGAACAACAATTACCACGTGCAGAAACTCATTCAGATTTCGGTCGACACTCACTGCTCAGATCCAGTTTAAAGGCTTCAACTGCTACAGGTGGAGGTTAGTAGTTTTGTTTCAATATTTGTTATAAGTTATTGAATAAATACAATTTTACAGTAGGTAAACACCACGTTCTTAGAGTTCTCAGCACTTTCTACATACAACATGTGACAAAAACCCCGTGGTTCCCGTTAAGTGTCTGATCAGAATCAGTATTCAAGCGTATAGAAATAATTTTTTTTTCGAAAAAACATTTAAAAAAATTTAATTTTAATAAAAAAAATTAATTTGCAAATTGTATGTGGTTTTATTTCCTCTAGCTCACACGAGTATCGGTAATGCGGGGTCTTTGACAATCCACTTATTCCTCGGCCAACGCAGAGATAATAAACCACATAGAATTTGCAAATTATTTTTTTTTCATAAAAATATTTTTTTAATGTGTTTTTTCTGAAAAAATATTTTTATATTCTTGGATACTGATTCTGATAACGCAGTTAACGAGAACCACAGGGTTTTTGTTACATGTTGTATAAAGTTATTACAGATACATACATATTTTTTTTATTTAATTATTTTACATAAATAATTTCATAAACGAATAAAATAGAAAAAAAAATAACAAATGAAATGTTAATTGATGAAATCTGTCCCGAAATACGTTAAAAAGGTCATAGTGAATTTAAAATATATTGTTTGCATTTAAAATCGGCTTAGTTCGGGTATTAGGGAATAAATCCTAGTATGATTATACGAAGGAGATGCTAAAACAGGAGTCATTGGTTTTGCTTGTGAATTTAATATGTGCGAATTTCTTAAGATTCATTAATTCCGTTAAAATCGACCAATTTAATCTTTTTGAAGAAAAACAACATATCTGTTAATATTTGTAATTAGCATAGACAATTGGAATGTAAAAAAGTAATTAGGGATAACGTTGGCATATGAAAAAAAGTGACTTTCAATAAGTATTATTTATAATCAATATTGAATAAAAAAGTTTCTGTTTCTGTTTCTGTTGATAATTCTTTAGCTCATTCAGCGAAATATTAAGATGGAATGGAGTTCCTTTTTCACGATTCAAATCAATTAACTGGAGAAGTAAGGAGCGAAATTTAAAATACAAAGCGATACAATCCATAAAACTACCTTTATATTACTAGTGTTTGCGTTCATATAAAAATAATTTTTATTTTAGGTTTAATTATCACATGTACAAATCAAACCGGCTTTATTGTTATTCCAGGGGCAAGTATGTCAAGATACAACCAACGATATGGCGGTGTTGGAATGACTGGGCCGCCTCTACCTGGTAGTGGACTCTCGGGAACTGGTTTATCTGGTTCTGGTCTCGGGGGACCAGGGCTTCCGTCTGGTCTTTCTACAACCGCTCTTAGTGGTTTAGCGGGTTCCAGTTTAGTTGGCTCCGGATTATCAAGCACTGGTATTGGAAGTGGATTAACAGGTGCTGGTCTTAGTTCAACTCTTGCTGCTGGATATGGTACTACGGGCTTGGGATTGCCTTCATACAGTAGTAAATTTGGAACAACGAGAAGAAATCGAAGTTTAGATTATTCTTCAGACACGGAAGCCACAGCTCCAACTAGAACTCCATATTACTCGGGACTCAGTGGATACAGAAGTAGTACTTTGGGACGAGATATAGGTTCAAAGTTTAATTCTTTACCAAGAGACGTAAGAGGAACCGGGCAAAGGTGATTTTTACTTTCCTTGATTTAAATTTTACGTATACACAGACATATGTATTTAAATTTTCTTTCATCAGATTGGGCTTATCCAGGCGAGCTGGTAGTGTTCTCCAGGACGAGCCAGAGCCCTTGTCCTCACGCCTAGATCTTCGTTCTTCCAGAGGTAGATACAGACTTAATGTAAAATTATTCTAGTATATTTTTTTGGATTCCATCTTTTATTTTTTTTTTGTTTTTTAACTTGAATCAAATGTTATTTTCTGTAATCAAATATTCATAATTAATATGCAAATTTAATGTTAGTTTGTTCGTATATTATGCGCTACCAAACCGTTCATCAGATTGCAGTAAAGTTTTGTCAATTGTTTGCTTGCACTGGCGCGAAGGTTATATATAGGCATAGTACAATTAACTTACAGTAAGTGGCGCGTGTAACGTATTGACAAATTTATTTGAAAGTTATATATAATCCTTATTAATTTCTAATTAAAAATATATTCTTCCAAATTTAAGACGTCATTTCCACAATTATTTATTCTACTTTCGTTACTCTTGCCTATTCATACAGCCATCCAGCAGTACGTGCACTGTGGTGTTCCGTGCGGAAGCGCGGGTACACCTAGGTTTAGCCGGCTACATCCAGATGCAGTTGCATGTACAGAGTGGGGTTGGTGAAACTGGTGTACCGTTGAATTTGTCAAATATATGATAGGTTGTATCAAATAATATTAGTAATAGTAGGTTTAGTTGCGTTTACGTACGTTTACGTAAACTCCAAGTTTAACCAACCATAATTGTCTGCACCTGGTTGAAGTCGACTAAACCTAGTTTTTTTTTCAATAGAATAAGGGTGATAAACCAGCACACAACCCACATGATAGTAAGTAGGTGCTGTGACCCATAGACATCTACATTTTTATCCTCGATTAAGAACCAAAGTGCAGTAACGATGTCACCCCTGAAGACTAAGATGGAATGCCTCGTTTCCAGTAAAAAGGAGTCTACGGTTGTCTACAATCAACATACGAAACATAGCAGCATTGAGCTGCTGTTTCACACTGGTATTCTGTGAGAGTATGGTCCTACCCTGGTCAAGCAGACCGGTTCGGGCTACAACCATTACATAGCTGCAGCGTGGTTCTACAATGTGTATAAAACTCTTCCACTTTTTGTCGTACATAACCACACATAAATATATTTCATAATCATCAAAAGTAAACATATTGAAATAACTATCTGATTATTTACCCCATCAATAACAGGTCGCCTACCTTCTTCGCCTTCAGTGTTCACCTCAGACGAGTACCGTGCATGGCTGTCACGAGCGCCTTCAACGAGTGCACTGTACGAAACACTGCGTCCCCGCCTACCCACGCACTACTCTGCTGAAAATATACACGATGCGCTCAAAAACGTAAGTGAAACCTTTAAATTTGTACTTAAAATTTTAAAATTTCCTTCTTTAAACTCAGTAGTAGCAGACCTATACCCATCGGTGGGTTTGTTAAGATATTAAGTATATGCTGAAAATAAATCAACTAGAGTTCTTTTTGTATATGTGCATTTATTTTCAGTTAATAAGTGCCTTTGCTAGTACAAATTAGTATCTAATCTGACGCATAATAAAGAATTTAATGCAATATCACTAAAAGTACACATTGAATTAAATACAAGTTACATTAAAAAAATACTTATGGTTTTGACTAAGATGCTGCCTTATATTTTAGTAAAAAAGAACCCGCTTTCGATTTCAAGTAGAAGCCTCTGAATTTATAAACCTTACTTTGAATAATAATCTGTTAAGTTAATTCTTCTTTACATTTATTATAAAACTAGTGATTTGCCCCGGCTTTTCCTGAATATGTTAATGTGGCGTTATTTAGATTTAAGATAGTCATCAAAATACATTTATTGTAACAAAAAAACAACTCCAAGTATTACGATAAATTATAGCATATATCACTCTTGGCACGGCTCCCTGTTTAGTCCTCAAGTTTCATTACAACCAGTTTGTTCATTACGAAGATAGCCTCGTACAGAATAACAAAATAAAAAAAAAGGTTACACAGGTCTTAATAGTATGTCTAACCCCCCTCCTCAATTCAATAAAAGGCAGTTATTTCAATATTATATGGATAGTCTGAATGCCTCGTTGGTTTAGTGGTTGTAGTAGTGCGACTGCTGATCATGAGGTCCTGGGTTCAAATCCCTGGTCGGGCCAAAAAATCAAATATCGAGTTTGTCCGTCATTAAATTCTCAGTAGCTGCTCGGAGTCAGGAAGTTGGCGGTGTCTCACCTCCGTGCCTCGGAAAGGACGTAAAGCCGTTGATCCTGCGCCTGATCTCTCTCCGGTTGTGTCGGTTTACCGTCCCATCGGAGTATGAGAGTAAGATAATAAAGAATGCATCTGCGCTTGCGCATTCACTTGGGCACTATAATCCTGTCCTGCGCCGATGGCTAGTCTCCGTTGAGGCTGACCGCCTTAACCGAAATTCGGTCCGGAGGACATTATTACTATTATTAGTATTGTATAGATAAGTCCCTTTGAGATAGTTGCGCAAGCCTTTTCTAACAGTGGTGCGATTTTGGAAACTAACTTCGATGGTGTTTTAATACTATTTACAAACACGCGGACCAAAATAAATCTTTGGGAAAAATCCTGCATATTTTAGCGCTTGTTTTCAAATCACGCCCAGTTGACTTTGTTTTCCGAAATGACACCCACCAAAAACCCGTAATCATGTTACTTCTATATATAAAGTATACGTTTATATTTTTCTTAACAGATGGAAAGCGGTAGTCGTTTCGGCTCAACTCTTGGACTAGCTGGACGCAGAATGGAGCGTCCACGTCATTTACCTGCACGATCGCTTTCGTCTCAACAACTAGGCCCAACTGGGTCACCATCAACGCGTCGCGTACGACAGCTCTTAGAGCTTGGATCGAGGTTTAACTGTCCTAATCCCAGTCCAGTGCCAACACCTGGCTCTCGCCACCAGCGCATTTTGGATTTTAATGTAAATGGTTAGTGATGACTGTAAACTAAAAATATTTTTCGGATATTAGTGCACATTAATAAGAAAGACTAGAAGTGACATTCAAATAAAAAAAAACAAGGGCAGTCCTGTGGACTATTGACAGAAGTGAAAACTCAACGATATATGCGTAATGCGTATACATGCACACAGGCCGTTATAATACTCGTTTTTAGTCTGGCGCTAGCCGCGCGTATTATAGCAATACGATACGAGCATCTCGAGGTCATCGGTAACCCCCCTACCAAAAATCGCTTAACGCGGCTAAAGAAGGTTTCTCTTTAAAAATAATGCACTTAAAACAATGCTTATATTACAAGTGTTTTATAATATTGTTTAATGATGTATAAAAGTCTCCAGCAAGTCCGCCACAATAGCGACCAGTTTTCTGGGCGCAAAACCCCACCATCCCGGTGACGCGATTATTAGTCACGGCCTCTGTTTAGTCATTATCGTGAGATAATGTGAAATTCTGTGCAACTATATTATGGTTGTAGCACGAATGCGTCGGCTCGACTGGGGAAGAGCCACGCTCTCACAGAATACCAGCGTAAAATAGTAGCTTAATGCTGCTGTGTTTCGTATGGTTAGAGATCTGGAGACACTTTTTTACTGAAAACGAGGCAGCCCTCAGGGGTGATAACTGCGTTTTGATTATTAATCGAGGATAGATGTAGATGTCTATGGGCCACAACATCCACTTACCATCAGGTGGACTGCGCGCTCGTTTGTCACCATTATTCTATAAATAAAGAGATAAATATACTTTTGTCTTTTGGTGACGGCGTGAGCGAATTCATCACTCTAATTATTCCCTTGGGTGTCGTAAGGGATGACTATTGGAAATGTTAGAAAAATCTTTTGACATTTAATTAAGACGGTGTAACCATTTCGTTTAAGTCGTGTGTAAAATAATGACGTGCAACAGCGCAATGTCTGGTGCTGTCATCGTTTACCAGCCTACCAAGTTTGACGATAAAAAATCCTCTTTCCAACGGGAAAGGCATGAACTCGACTTTTATGGGAAAAGCAGACGACGCAACGATTTTTGTTTGCTTATACTACGGGCACCTGTTGTAAATGATGATGCAGCTCTAGATGGTAAATTACACTGTCTTAGCGCAACAAAAGCCTATTCACTCTTGCTTTGAAGACACCCAGATTTTATCAGACGGAAAGACACGTCAGGAAATTATTCCACCTCTTTGCTGTCTTTTGTAATGTTTTCACGCGTTCCAAAAGACGAAGCACTAGTTTGGTTCTAATGCGCGGAATATGAACAAATAGAGGTGAAGACCCGCTGTCCGCCCGATGTTCCAATGGTAGAAAGGAGAGGGAGGAAATAAAGCATAAAACTCCTGCGCCCACTCACCGAAATGCATCCTATAGAATACTGAGAGGCTGGCTACTCTGCGCCTGTGCTCGAGGCTGACAAGATTGATTTCAACCAAATCAAAGTTACCAATGAGCCTCTTAGCACGTATTTTTACTGATATCGACGTTGCTAGGTGATAATTTGCAGCACCAGCCCATATGTGCAGCAGTAATTCATGCACGACAGGACTTGCGTAAATAAAATTGAAGTGCCTGTTTGCAATGTCAAAATAACATATTCTGCCAAAACCTTATATACGGTAGCTACTTATAACTAAAATACGTATTTTTAAAATTTTTGTCTGTCTGTCTGTCTGTTTGGACATTCCGCGCTAATCTCTCAAATGGCCGGACCGATTTTGTCGGGAATTTCACTGGCAGATAGCTGATGTTATATAGCTACATGACCCTGGACTCAATGAACTCAAAAAAACTCAGTATCTACAAATTTAAAAAAAAATTTCAGTTAGAAACCAAATCTATATTTTTTACAGACTTCCTAAAATATAAAGTAGAAAAGCCGGGAGCCGGAGGTTTTTCTTCATCAATGACTGGATTATCCCGACTGTCTGGTGGTGTTTCGGGGATGCTGTGGGTGCACTTGCTGTCAGGACGGGGACTGCGACCGACACCCTCGGGCTCGTCTCCCGCTTCCCCGCCGTCAGGACCGCTTGCACCAATACAACCGCCTGTTACTCCCAGAGATCTGTATTGTGTACTTGAATGTGATCGAGTTCATAAGGCGCGGACGGTGGTAAGTATAATGATAGGAAAAGTGCAAATCTGAAAAAAATTTAACTTAAGTCAGTAAAGCTGCCTTTTCCCACCAAAGCTAAGCCACTTGGTTGGAAGCCGTTAGACAGGGCGTTCGGCGGCGCGTTCATTGGGGCGTGTTGCTTATTGGCGTGTTTGGTACATACACTAACGTGCCGTCATTCTGAACACTGTAAAACCAGAGCTTTTATTTGTCACACTCACTGAACGCCCCAACTTATATGCTTTTTCAATGATGTAGACATATGTCAATCATGAATGATTCGTTCGTTTGAGCTGCTACACTTATGAGTATTGATGGTTCATTCACCTGTTTTTGAATATTCTGGTACAACAAATCGCAAACAATTGGCGGAACCTTTTAACTCGAGATTGGTGTGAATTGTGAATGAGTAGAAAACCGACCGAATCTCGAATGATCTGAATGAATTGTTTTTGGTGTAGGGAACTGGAGCCCGAAATGATCTATTTGAATGATTGATCCGAACGTACCGGTACGCGTGACAAAATTTACCAGAATGATTCGGTCACGAGAAATAAATGATTGACACATGTCTACAATGGTGCCTTACCTTGGGAGGGTGCGGTAGATGATGTAAGAATGCGCGGTGTATCAACGCTCACAAACTACGGTTACCAACTCAACTCCGTACTATGTACTACAATTACACCGCACACAACCCTCGCTTGTAAGCTTATGCCTCTCGTCACAGTCTAAATGTAAAATCTTCGATTCGTTTTCACTCTTTTCTACCTGAATCTAGAAGAAGCGATGATTCCATTTGTGGGTTTTACATAAATTCCTCGCCACGCATTCTCAAGCATTCTGGATGAAAAGGCAACCTTACTGTTTGCGTTTAAGCATCGCGGTGAATTAGTTCATATACTTTAAATGCTTACGCTAGGCAATGGCGAATTGCTTCTGAATTCAAAGTGAGAGCCGGTGGATTAGGGGTTAAACGCATTCCGTTTACTTTATTATACGCACCAATCAGAATTTAATTCCCGTCGGTTTCAAAAATGTTAATTCTTAAATTTAATGTTAAAGCTAAAATTTAATGTTGATTTACAACATGTTTATCGGGAAAGAAAATCATAGTAGCAAAAACTGCATGCCTAAGAAATTTGAAATTCGAGGGCTTAATATTTTGCCCGCGGAGACCATAGAGAATATATAATCATAGTTTGCTTATTTATACTCTGAGGTTAACACGCACTGGAGAAGAGCGGCGATTGATTCTCCGAAAGAGAACAGGCCGACTTGTGAGGCCATGGACAGGCTGCAACATTTTTTTTAATTTACAAGTTCCGTCCATAAAAAAATGATTGAATAATGGCAAATTTGTTCGCTGAGCCTTAGACTTTTTTAAATTAATTAAGAATCAATAAAAATCGGTATTCATAGATTTTATAATACGAAAGTGACAAACGAACCACCTATGCTAAGTAGTGTTTCATAGTAGTGGATGAGTGGCTACGACAGTCCATCGACTCCTGCAGCCAATTAAACTTGGTTAGAATAACCTGGTCTGAAACTCGTGATTTACCTAAAGAACACCTCCCGCCCTCCCTCAATTGCGTATACTAATCCCATCACCACTAATACTAGCACCACTACTCCCAACACCACTACAATAAGTAACCTTAGCGGTCAGCCACCGCAGGGTCTACATTACCTGAGGATGCGTAGTGTAGAGGCGAAACACGCGTCGTATTATCGTCGATGATGTGTCTTTCTTGGTGTTGTGGTGTTGGGAGTTGTGGTGCTGGGATTAGTGGTGACGGGATTAGTGCACGCAATTGAGGGAGGGCGGTAGGTGCTCTTCAGACTAGGTAAGACAAATCACTTTATTTTATTGAGCAGATGTGGGCGAGGTAATTCTTGCCAACTTTAATATAATGGATTTCCGCAAAGTAACGCCTGATTCTATTAATTATCCTGTAGCCAACTTCAAACTAAAACAGCTGCAGTAACGTTATCAGGTCTGAGCACTAAGACGGAATGTCTAACAGCCTGTATTTACCCTGGCTTTCTATACTCTTCAGACCGAAACATATCATTACACAGGCACTATTATTTAGTGGTAGAAATGGATAAGAGCGTGTTACCTATCTAGATGGACGCTTAGGTAGAAAGGGAGTCTTGTTTAACCTAGAAAATATTTCTAATAAATTCGTAATACCGTTTTTAATTTGTCAGGTTCGTACTGGAGAGCTACAATTCGACTGGGATGAATCATTTGAATTAGAGTTAGTGGATAACAGACAGCTCGATGTCTTGGTGTATTCCTGGGATCCACAACACAGGCACAAGCTCTGCTACCGTGGTGTTGTTATTCTACCAGACTTGCTTACTCGATCGCCCGCGCATCAACTAGCAATAAGGGTACGTAGACAATAATAAGCGTTTTATAAACACTTGCAGTGTCCATATTCTTTGACTGTCTCGTTGATCTAGTGGTTGTAAGCACGGCTACTGATCATGAGATTTTGGGTTTGAATTCCGAGTCGGGCCAAAATAAAATATTTGATTTTTAAAGAAATTCTCAGCCCGGTGTCAGGAAGTTTTCGGTCTTTCACCCTCGTGCCTCAGAAAAAACATAAAGCCGTTGCTCCTGCGCCTAATTTTCCTCAGTCGTGTTGGATTTCCTTCCCATCGGACTATAAGAGTACGGGAATAGCTTGTGCAAATTTGCATACACACTCATGCACTATAATCCTATCCTACGGATATAGTCGTCTCCATTAAAACTGGCCGCCGTGACCGAAATTTGGCCTTGAGGACAATAATATTGTTCATGCTCCTAGATAACTCTATTCTGATCTATAAGATGAGTATTTATCATCATAACCGTCATCTTCATCATTAAAATTCATTATAAGTCTACCGCTGTACACAGGTCTCACCCAATAGAATTTTATAGCACACGGTCCCGAACTATCTAAGGTCCATCAAAAAGATGAACGAGTGTGAGGCGATTATTATTCCGCATTGGCTGTCGTTTCCTTCAAGTTTTGTAGTTCGAGTATATGTCCGGTCCGCTGCCACCCCAACTGTTTACTTATTCATGTTAATCTTTGAAAATCGCAGTTGTTGTATGTAAATTTTATCTATAAAAATATGTTATAGATGGAGCCCCGTGGTACATTATACGTGCGATTACGCCATACTGAGCCTCAGGAGCTGTTCCGCCGCCGTCCAGCGCCTGCACGTCTTTCTCCTCCCCCCCTGTTTGGCGCAGAGCTGGAGGCGGTTGTATCGCGCGAGCCGCGACCTTCCCACGCACCTCCAGTACCTCTCATTGTGCGTCGTTGTGTTGAGGAAATTGAACGACGTGGCCTGGATATCATAGGTTAGTCTAAAGTCCAAAATATGTGTTATTAATCGTAAGAGTAGATCGAAGAAATAAAGTAAAAAAAGATTAAAAAATTTCAAAAGAGTTAATATTTGCAATTAAATAAAACGTTTCTAAAATACAATTTGTAGTGAATTGTAATATATTTAATAATTTTCTTATTTTCAGGTTTATACAGATTGTGTGGAGCAGCAAGTAAAAAGCGTATTTTGCGAGAAGCGTTTGAAAGAAATGCTCGAGGAGTCGAACTTACTCCAGATTCAGTTCCTGATATTAATGTTATAACAGGCCTTTTAAAAGATTACCTCAGAGAACTGCCACAACCCCTATTCAGTCGCTGTTTATTCCAGATGACATTGGATGCTCTAGGTTAGTTTTTGAAATTGAAGCTGACATAAATACACTATAAAATTTAACTCTATGTAGTTTAATTTCCAATTAAGTTACATTCACACATTTAGATTAAATTTTCTTTTAGGTGTATGTTTGCCGGATGACCGAGAGGGTAACGCACGCCTGATGGCATCAATAGTTGAATGCCTGCCTCGAGCTGCACGCGCGACTTTGGTCTTCCTTCTGGATCATTTAGGTAATAAAAATATTAGTTCAAACATTTTGTGGACTAATACTAATTGTAGATTGAATAATATATTTTAAGTCGTTAGAATAACACAGGGTAAACACAGTATTTAAAAATATGAACTTTTAGAAAGATTTTCTCAAACTGAACCGAGTTGAGTTTGCAGATGCTCTTTTTGTTTAACTGCACAAATTTATGCGACCATCCAAGCTCCCTCTTTTCTTTTTCCAGTTTTTTTGATCTACTACTGTATACAGGCTATCGAAAACTTCAATAATATGTCAAATAAGGCATTGTTATAAGTTTTGGTATATATATATATATATATATATATATATATATATATATATAACACGACAGGCAGGCGGGTTGGTGACCGCAGTGCCAACACTCGCTCTGATGATGTTACTGTCCATCCATGTCTCATGGATTAAAAAGTTCTGTATCTTTATCATCTGCTTTTTAAAACAAGTATACCATTAAACCGCACTACTCCGTGTCGTTCCGTCGATGTTGTGAGAGGAGAGAGAAAAACTGAAGCAGGAGATGGGCAGCAGTATATTTCTGGTGACATTTCTAAATAACAAAAAACTGTGGTTGCCAACCCGCCTGCCAAGTGTGGCAACTTTGGCAAAATCAATCCTATAAAGCAATTTACTCGGGTGGCCTATATTCATTCGTGGAACTTTTTATACATTTTATAACCTGTATGGGATGGTTAATTAGACTTAAGTCACATAATATTAGCTTTCTAAAGCTGACAATTGTGAAGATGATATAGGTTTTTTTAAAAATTTCTTTAAAATTCCATTGTTGTTGTGTTTTTATTTAGCTCTCGTGGTTGCCGCACAAGACCGCAACAAGATGTCTCCGCAACATCTCGCTGTGGCACTCGCGCCGCCGCTCATGCTTCATTCTCAACCTACAAATGATATAGATTATCAAAAACCGATTCATGTACTTCAGTGTTTACTACAAATATGGCCAGTGCCCAAGCGTTCAGGTAATGTCATTTCTAATGCCACTATTACTTTCAGCACGGTGTAGAAATGAAAATAGGTTCTTTTATTCAATATGGATAAATAATACTTATTCAAATTTATTCTTATGTTTAATAAACCACTTTCTCGTTCGAAAAATACCTCTTTTAAAAATAGAACAGTGTATAGTCATGTACTATGCTATTTAACTATACAAATCACATTACAAATAGCTTGGTATAGACTACTTACCACCTCAGTTTATCATCTTTCATAAATTCCTTATTATTATATCTTTTATGCAATCTTTATTTAACAAAATCTTTCAACTTGACGGCGGATAAAATTTCTAAGTTCCGATCAATACATATAATATGTATATATTTTTTAATAAACTTAAAGTAGCACTTAATTAGAAATCTTTTTGCTCCAATAAGACGTACATACGTTCACTATACTATATTGGACGCAATGTTTTACAAAAAAATATAAAACATAATTATTGATTCCGCTATACTTAATTACGAGGGTGGATTGAAAAGTACTCGGCCTAACACAGATCCATTCAATTCTAAAAATCAAATCTACCCACATTATTTAGTTCAGTTCAGACTAGTTCATTGTGTGAAGTTCGAAACGTGTGCGATAATTAGTTGCGATTTTATAAATTTATTAACAAAGTAATCGGACATAATTTCCGCGAATGGAGCAAATCGAGCAGCGTGCCGTCATTAAGTACCTCCATAAGAAGGGGCTATCATCAAAAGCCATCCATGATGACATGGTCAGTACATTAGGCGATTGTGCTCTGTCATATTCATCCGTCAAAAAATGGATAGCAGAATTTAAGCGTGGTAGAGAGAGTGTGAAAGATGAACCCCGCTCTGGAAGGCCTTCGACGTCAACTACTGACGAAAATATTAAAAAAGTACTTGATTTAATAATGGGAGACCGCAGATTAAAAATTACAGAGATAGCCGAGATTATAGGCATCTCTTATGAATGAACTCAAAACATCATTGTCAACGAGTTGGGTTTCTACAAGGTGTCTGCGAGGTGGGTTCCGCGACTGCTTTCAGTTGAACAAAAAAGGACGCGATTGACTATTTCACGCGACTGTTTGGAGTTATTTGAAGCCGATGCAGATGATTTTTTGAATCGTTTTGTTACTATGGACGAAACATGGGTTCATTACTGTATACCGGAAACAAAACAACAATCAAAACAGTGGAGAAGACCTGGTTCACCACCCCCTAAAAAGGCTAAGTCGATTTTGTCGGCAAATAAGGTGATGGCTTCAGTATTCTGGGACTCGAAAGGTGTGATTATGATTGATTATCTTGAAAGGGATCAGACTGTAAACTCTGATTACTACTGCACCTTACTACGTCGTTTACGAGAGGAAATAAAAGAAAAACGTCGAGGAATGCTCAGAAGAAAAGTCCTGTTTCATCAAGATAACGCCCGTGTTCACACGTCAGTACAGTCAATGGCTGAAATTCCCAACTGTGGCTTTGAACTGTTACCGCATCCGCCGTATTCACCTGATCTGGCACCATCAGACTTCTTTCTGTTCCCTAACCTAAAAAAGCACTTGGGAGGTCAAAGATTTTCGACAAACGACGAGGTCAAAGCAGCTGTAGACGCATATTTTGACTCTAAGGAAGAATCATTTTTTTTTCAACGGTCTAAATGTTTGGAAGGGGAGGTGGCAAAAGTGTATTGAACTTGATGGTGATTATGTAGAAAAATAAAAATATAACTGATTTAGTATGTGTTTATTTTTTTGGTTAGGCCGAGTACTTTTCAATCCACCCTCGTACCATATGATTCTTTCAAAAATACCAGCATAAAATAGCACCTTAATACTGCTGTGTTTCGTATGGTTTGTGTAGAAATTCGGAGACCCTTTTTTTACTGGACAAGAGGCATTCCACTTTAGTCTTCAGGGGTGTCAATGCATCTGCGTTTTGATTCTTAATCCAGGATAAATGTAGGTGTCTATGAGCCACAGCGTCCACTTATGACCAGTTGGACTGTGTGCTCGTTTATCACCCCTATTTTATTTAAAAAAAAACCATATGATTTTTGTTAAGTAACTCTTTACTTATCAATATAAAGTAAAGTTTATTAACTATATCGTTTTGTCCATTGTGTCGCATGTGTTCTTGTGTTATCGTTCGGACAACTAGACGTTAGGCTGGTCTCCACTCCTTTGCTGTCGACATACATTCGAACGGTTTGCTTCGCCGTTTATAATGCGTACAGCAAAATAGTAGAATAGCCAGCATCTGTGATTCCACCTGATTATAATATTGGTGTTTTCAAGGCAGAGTGAAAAGATTTATTGTTAATTCAGAGCGCTTTACCATCTTCGGCTTCCTAACCTCTGACCGTCAGGCGGATTTTATTGAAGCACTGGTTTATAATTATGAAAAGAAAAAACATTATTACTTTTAGCATTCATTATACATTTTTAGCCCTCATTATTCATTTCGCCTCGTTGGTCTAGTGGTTGTAGTAGTACCACTGCTGATCATGAGGTTCCGGGTTTGAATCCCGGGTCGGGCCAAAAAATTATCAGTTATTGAGTTTTTCCATCAAGAAATTCCTAGTAGCTGACTGGAGTCAGGAAACTGGTGGTGCCTCTGAAACCACGTAAAGCCGTTGATCCTCCGCCTGATCTCTCTCCGGGTGTGTCAGTTTACCGTTTCATCTGACCATGAGAGTAAGGGAACAGAGAGTGCACCTGTGCTTGCGCATACACTACATTGTACGTGCATTGTACGGTGAAACATACACATTTCATGCCAACTTAGCAGTACACTTAAAGCATTCATATCAAGCAGTCGTTTACTTTATCATTCGTAATATCATATCAATTATCTAGCAAACTTTATATTATCTATCATCAATTGTGTGAACATTTAGCCACTATAAGCTTGTTCTGCTGCGATGGCTAGTCTCCGTTGCGACTGGCTGCCGTGACCGGAATTTGGTCTGGAGAATATATTTTTTTTTTTTTTTTTTTTTTTTTTTTTTTTTTTTTTTTTTTTTTTTTTTTTTTATATATATATATACATGTTGCGTTTAATAGAATATCCGGTAAAACTTAACCTAAGTAACCTTAACCTAAGCTTTGTTCGTAGGCCAATGTTCCACATAATGTTCATTTGCAATAAACTCTTAGAAATATAAGCTGCTCTCGATTTTTGACTAATTCAAAAAGATGTTGCTCAGCATTTCGGAGGCATACAAATCTAATATTTAAAAATTCCGTACCCGTTCGTTCGTATTTTATGCGCTGCTATACCGTTTGTCAGATTGCGGTAAAACGTTGTCAACATATTGCTAGCACTTCCGGTAAAGTTATAGGCATAGTCAGACCCGGTACGTGCGCTGTTTAGAATCCAGATATTAACATATAGCTAGTATGTAATAAAATTAAAATATTCCAGAATCAAGAGGTGTTGTTTAGTATTTTTGGTATGTGTACAAAAAAGCATATACGTGTACTATATTTTCACATTATAAAATATCTATTACTTAAAATTAACGCCATTAAATGTTTTAACTCAATTAAAGGCTAGGCGGTACCTTAACGCATGTATGTTTGTAGACAGTTCGGCGCGGCGAGCCAGCAACCGGGCCGCGTGGAAACAGAGTCAGTGTATCGTCAGCGGGCTCAGTCACCCTCCCCCAAGGTATGCTGAATTATATAACATTTATTTAAAAATAAATTCTGACTTTAGCATTACTTTAAACTTAATTTAGCCGCTTTAAATTTGGAGCAACTTGTACAAGTAATCCTGTACCCTGTCGTGAAAACGTGTATTAAACTTTTAAAGATTTAGAATCACATATTTTAAATAATGCTTATACTTCATATTTTATAAAGCAACCTATTAACACCGTACTTCAGGAAAGCAAACCTCTTCATTTCTGAGTATTCATAGAAATATGCTGAAACCCGCTTGATTGGCTAGTCGCACGGATGTAATTAATATCAAGATGTTTTTTTGATGGGACTATCATAAAATCCGTTCTTAGTGAGCGTCTACTTTGCTAAATGAGTAATTACTAATTATACAAAATTTCAAATCAATCGAATGTATAGTTTTAGAGATATTGTACTGAAGGTTATGGAGCAATTAGGCCCCTGAGCTGTACCAGCATGTGGTGGCCAACTTCACATGACTTCGAAATACTATTTCATTCCTCAGACATGTAGGTTCCAGGCACTTAAAATTGCAATTAGCAATTTCAGTGATGTCGGCGGCGTCGAAATCAGGTTGCTCGCGTACTGTGAAATTTTTGGCAAATGCTTAGCCCCCGAGCTAGCACGGCTCGAATAACGTAGGCACTTACGTTATTTTATATTTAATAGTGTACTTATATTCTAGATATGATCAAATGATGATGACAATACATACATACATACATAAACACTCACGCCTGTCACCCAGAGGGGTAGGCAGAGACTACGGACTTCCATTTGGCACGATCCTGACATACCTCTTTCGCCTCCTTTATATCCATATATCTACGCATACATGCTCGTCGGTTAAGGGTACTTCTAACGTGGCCCCTTTTCAAAATATCGCCAATTTGGTCGATAAACATTTTTCTAGGGCGTCCCTTCCCGACTCGGCCGTTCACATCTGCCATATAAATTTGCTTTGTCACTCTTTCCTCATTCATTCTTTCTACATGACCAAACCACCGAAGCATTCCTTTCTTAATCCTGGTCACAACATCATCTTGCATACCACATTTATCTCTTATCACGCAATTTCTCACCCTGTCATTCAGATTCAACCCTAGCATACTCCTTAAAGACCGCATTGCTACAGCATTTATTCTACTTTCGTGCTTCTTCTGCGACACCCAGCTTTCACTACCATACATTAAAGTAGGGACTAACACAGCATTATGAATTACCATACGTGCCTTTTTTGACAAATTCTGGTTCTTCACAATAGAGTGTAGTGCCCCATTCACTCTATTCCCTGCATTTACTCGTCGTTCTATATCCCTATCATATCTACCATCCCTGCTAAATACACATCCCAAATACACAAACTCATCCACTTGCTCAATTAACTCTCCTTCTATTCTTATTTCACATACCGTTTTGCTTTCTTCTCTTTCAAAAACCATCACTTTCGTCTTACTTGCGTTTACTTTCATTCCCCTTTCTTTTAATTCCCAGTTCATTAATGTAACCATCATTTGCAACTCAGCCGCCGATGACGCAAATATTACTTGATCATCGGCATACAAAAGGCATTTGACGGTTAACTCGCCCATTCTTAACCCACATTCTTCATCTTTCAAAGTTTGCAAACACCTGTCCATAAATAGGTTGAACAGCCAAGGGGAAGCTACACAGCCCTGTCTGACACCTTTTTGGATGCCAAACCAGTCTGAGTAGACCCCATTGATCCCGACACAAGCACTAGAGTCCCTATAAAGAGACCTTAATCCCTGTATCAAACCAGCGCTCAATCCATATGAGTTCAGTGTTTGCCATAACACATTCCTGTCCACTCTGTCATAAGCCTTTTCCAAGTCCATGAACGCACAAAAAACTTTCTGGTTTTTGGCCAAAAACTTCTCCGCAATCATGCGCATGGAAAAGACTTGATCTGTACACCCCATTCCCTTTCTAAAACCCGCTTGCACATCCCAAATTTTTCCATCAGTTTCTTTCATAACTCTTTCAATTAACACCTTAGCATACAGTTTACCCACAATACTAAGCAAGCTGATTCCACGGTAGTTTTTGCAGTCCTGCTGTGACCCTTTTCCTTTATATATTGGTACTATAACTGTTTTACACCAGTCGTCCGGTACCCGTTTTAATTCCCAACAGGTAGTTTAAACAAGGTGTACAGCAGGCCTGCCACCACTCCCTCTCCAGCCCTTAGCATCTCGAGTGATACTCTATCATATCCAGCTGCCTTACCTGCTTTCATGCTTTTCATTGATTTCATTATTTCATCTACACTTATCTCCATACCCCTTTCCACTTCTTTCGGAATTTCTAGTTCATTTAATTCAGACGACTCTTCACTCATAAACACGCTTTCAAAGTATTCCTTCCATCTGTTTAAATTCGAAGCTTCATCATTCAGAATACATCCATTCTCGTCTCTTATAGCATTCATTAGAGGCTGTTTTGTATTTCCCCTGGCAGTTGCTACGAGTTTCCAGAACATTTTTATGTTAGCCTGGAAATTATCAGAAATCCTTCTGACATCATTCTTATCCGTTCTTTCTTTCTTTTTCCTTTCAACAACTTCTTTTACTCTCTTATTTAGACGTCTAAATTCTGCCTTTTTTCTTTCAATCTCATCATTCATACCAGAAGAATTACCAGCTTTGGTTGCTAGTAAATATAACCATGCTTTCTTCTTTGATTCAACTTCCACCCGTACCTCATCATCCCACCACAACGTATTACTTTTCCTTTCATTTGTTCTCTTACTTACACCACATACTTCGGTGGCGGCATCCACCAAACCTTTCTTAATATTATCCCACACAGTATTCAAGTCTAAATCATTCATACACAACTCATTTAAACATCTAATATTTCCTCTCAGTCTACATTTATACTTCTCTTTCACATCTTCATCTTGTAACTTCTCTATTCTTATACGCTGTAACGCAGTGGTAGACACAGATGTCCGATGCCGCCAACGCTTGAAAAGACCATTAATTCGACATAAGACCAAGTAATGATCCGTCCCTACGTTGGACCCCCGGTAAACCCTTGTATCTACGACTGCGCTCCTCATTCTTTCATCCACAATTACGAAATCTATCATGCTTCTATCATCACCTCTTTCCCTTGTATACATGTGAATCTTCTTATGACGAAAAAAAGTATTCGTCACAAAAAGATTCTTTTCCACACATACGGTGAGGAGGTCTTCACCATTCTCATTTATACTTTCATCACCAAACGTTCCCAATATCCTTTCATAACCAGACCTCTTCACCCCAACCCTTCCATTAAAGTCTCCTAACATAATAATATTTTCATTTTCTTTACATTTTGTCAACACCATCCTTACCATGTCCCAAAACTGCTCTCGGATGTAAGTGGGCTTAGACATGTCTGGGGCACACCTAGCAGAAACGCTTCTTTGCCTTTCTCGCGGCGGCTTCTTCTATTTTCACACATTGACCCATTCTTTCTGAAAGGATGAAACCGACTCCCTGGCATGCCCGTTCGGTCTCGTCTACACCAGACCAATAGGCGGTATACGTGCCATGTGCAGTAGCATCCTTTTCCTTTCGTTTCGTCTCATTCACACATAACACATCTATTCCTCTGTCATTCATCATTTCGCATACTTCATCCATCTTATCATTCATTCCTCCACATACATTCAGCGTAGCCAGACGGGTTTCCGCAATCCACTTTTCGCCCCTCCGGGAGACAGAACGTGACGGGTGGCGAACCTCGTCGCCGGTTTTTCTCCCGGAGATTAGAGATGATGATAATGAAAATGAAGAATGTATTTATGTTATAATGTAACTTAACGACCCACCGTAGACTTCTTAAAAACTTGCTTTAAATTAAAAAATGTATATAACTCAGTCAGTGGTATTTATTTTTCATTTGTATGGGAGATAAAACATATTAATTAAATTACTATAAAAATTACAATAAACAATTTTTCTAATCTTGTCTTTCTCTATCTTTTCCTATGATAAGTATTTTCGCCGTTAGAAGTAATGCTATGGCTTAGGAACGTGCTTTGTGGCATTCCTTAGAGGAGGCCTACGTTCAACGGAAGACGTGCTACAATGATGATGACAATGAAGTAGTTACGTATTGTAGGACGCCCCCTAACTTGAAATTGGATGCGTATAGCCGGATACCGGGCCAAATGGTGCACATTTTGAGAGGTCCATGTCTAGCAGTGGACTGCCGCAGGCTGATGGTGACGATGATGAAGTATTTATGTAGCTCCACCATCATACAATGGCTCGACAATACTTAAAATTTTGTACTTAAGTAGTTAATGTGCTTCGGACACACAATAAGCGCTTTGCTTTATTGTTTTTTATTTATTTGCAAAGTTGTGGAATTGAGAATACTGCGTTAGTCTATCCAAATCATTACATTAATATGGAATATTCAAGACCTGAGTGTGTAAGTATTATAGAGTCGAATCATTAAGGTGTACCTTAGCCAAAAATGTATACTGATTATGACAAAGTAAAGGAAAATGAAGGTGTGTAGGTACCTTGGCCAAAAATGTATACTGATTATGACAAAGTAAAAGAAATAGTAGTTTGTTTGTCGACAGGCCGAGTTCTGCCCTCAGCCAGTCCATATCGGCCTCCAGCGGTAGCATCAGCAGCATCTCCGCCGCCAGTTCCCTCAGCTCGGCCCGGAGCCGACCGATCGCCGCCCGCACATGTTTGTACTTTATTGTTATAAATTTATTTTAAGCGCATTATTAATCATAATAAGCTCCTTGCCTGACATTTGTTTTACTTAGTTACCATTTACATTTACTTTATCTTATAGAAATTTGGGGCAATGCAGCTAAAACTAAGTTACAGGAACTTCAAAGAATACAAAATAAAATCATAAAAATACTTTTTCACTATCCCTATTTAACAGCAACGTCTAAAATTTTCAAAGAAACAAAACTTATGTACGTTCAATAACTACATACATATAATACTTGCATTATAATTAGGAAAATACTAGATAAAACCATCCATACTAACTTGTCTTTTGTAAAAAAATCACAAATTTGTAAACGTAGTCTTCGTCGACCTAGCTTACTTGTACTACCAAAGGTACGAACAAACTACGCAAAAAAAGCATTACCTTTGAAGGAGCACTGATTTATAATAAATTGTCTTGTAATATAAAAAAATGTAAGCTCATTTAGTAGTTTTAAGTCTCAGTTATCACAATACGTAATTGAACATTTTTCACCATTAAATTGAGGCTATGAAGTTACTGACTGAGTGTTCGGCGACCATTAGAATAAGTATACTAAAATGTAATTATTATTTTCATGTAAGTGGCATTGTTTGTCTTTTTTGAAAATAAAATTTCTTTAAACTCAACTTTTGATTTCGTCTATTTCCAGGTTCTCTCATCAGTCAGGGGCGGCCAATATCGTCCGCAGTCGCCGCAGCGCGGCCCTCTGCCCGCTCCACCTCGCTCCCGCCAGGTGACAGTCTCATCTCCCGGTTCTCCCAGTAGCAGCTCTGGAAGCCATAGTCCAGCTGATACAATCAAACATGGTGGCTCCGTGTCGTCAATTTTGCGACAGCCAGAGCGAGCAAGTTCACCGCGTGTGTCGCCTAGGAACTCACCTCGCGCCTCTCCCCGCGACTCTCCGCGCACTACACGCGAGAGCACACCACGGGACTTAACTCCTCGTGAGCTTACTCCCAGGGAAACAACTCCACGGGAGACTACACCACGCGAGTCACCCCGCTCAGCTATCCCGGGCACATCAGCCGGTTTGGCGGTAACTTTGAACTCGAGTGGTACTAACGGTGGTATTAGCCCTCGATACAGTTCCACGAACCCGTTCCTGCAGCAGTACGACGCAGAGGAGGAGGCAGAGGCTTGGCGTGCCACCGACATATTCTCTACGCCATCCACGCACACATAGTGCTCATAGCAAATTGAAATTTTCTAGTCAATTTTTTTTATTGAATCGAAAGAGTGCTACGATTCTGCTGTATATTATGTTGTTTATCGAGCGTGGTGCGCGTTCGAGAAAATTTGTTATATATAGAGCGAGTTACGATGTATATTATTGTGAGAATGTTTACCTACTGACGCGCGAGGCGTTGGCCTCGCCGACCGTCGGCGTCCCGCCCCGTAGCGTCTATAGCGTTTATCATATTGTATTGTACATTGTATATAATATACTTATATGTAGGTACGCTCCAGTTTTGTAACATTCGGGCGGGTCAACGACGGACGGCCCGGAGCGCTACACACATCATCCCACATATCAGAGGCTTGCGTACACATTCGACACACAAATCTTGTAACGATTGGCTGGTGATGATCATAACATACATTCAACACACATTATGAAGTTTCTTTAGGGACGTTCATCGAGTGTCGATAGTGGACACAAGTCAGTAGCTCGAGTAGGGAGATTGTAATATAGATCAGACGTACGGACTGTCTTGAGACTGAGACCATATCAAAGTAGCTCGTACCATTTACAAAACACGGTGGATATCCGTCGTAGAACGAGCGATTACGTGATTTATAAGCGTCGACAAGCAAATGCAAGCTGGTTTGATTAAAGTTAAATATTCCAAATAATCCTTGATCATTATTAAATTTATAACTATAATTGTATAACGGTATATTAAACTAAAATAGTTTTAGTAAAGCATTTTTACGAGTCGCTAATTCTATGAAGGAATGGAATTTTCGTTGGGACCGGTCACAATCTCAAGGTCGATTTGCTATTTTCGGAAGTCGAACGAAGTATATAATATTGAGAACTACTTATGTTACCACTAATTACTAGGCTCCGATATTTTGTCAATGTCTCGTAATCGGGTATTAAATATGGTTTTTTTTATATACATCTAAAATAACCACAAAACTTAGTTTAATAAATTTATTATTAAATTAAACTAAGTTATATATCTGTCTATTTTAAGCATTAAATCATAAACTTGATATAACATGGAATACTTCAATTTTATTTTAAAGTACTAGGGGATAGGGTGGCAAGATGAGGTACTTATCTAAGCTTTAAAGGTCAATAATATAAAAATTTAAATAGTGAAACAATCATATTTATTTTTTAATTAACAAGTAATTATTATTATTCTGATATTTGGTGTTATTAGGAACTTTTGGTAACACATTTAAGAGTGTTTTGCAACGTCTTGCCCCATGGTGCCGGTAAGATGGGGTACCCCCCTGAGGTAAGATGGGGTAATGAGAATGATCACAGAGAAAGATGATTATTTAAGCGGGTAGAACTCGCAGACATTGGTGGATTCGTCGTCATCATCTGCGCAGTTATTGTGAGCCCATCTTCCATATAATGACCATGATATCCACCCTTCAATGGGAACGGAATATACTTCCTCACAATACATACATGATGTGTCCTCTTCCTCTTCACTTTCATCTTCAGATGATGAGACTCTTCATCGTTTTGCTGTTTTCACTGATCGATTGTTAGATTTTTTATTTTGAGCTTTTGTAGTAATTTTCTTTTTTTTTAAATTCTTCTTTTCTCTTTTTTGTTTCTATTTTTTTTCTGGGCGATGACTTCTAATACTTGTTTGTTGGGAGACGATGTGATAAATGCTGTTTTTCCACGCTTTTTAGTAACACGAGAGGATTTTTAGTAAGCGGAAGTAAAAAGAGTTGTTTCGGAGAAGTCAAAACAAAGCTACTGTAGCTTTTATCGCATGTTACACACATCAATTTAGCACCTTTGCTGGTTGTGATGTCTCTGGTTCCCGACACACAGGGTTTTCAGCTGGTTTGAGTGAGTGCGTCTGCTGGTCGGATTGATTTTGTTCTGCTTCTGATGTCTCCAGTTGGTCTTTAGTTTGATACGGTGCTAATTCCTATTTAACTAGCCTGGGACTCCAGTGGGAATACCCTGGCAAAGATTCGTCAACAACGCCTCTGCTAAAAGTTGCAGCATTATCAGCTGTTTGTGCAGCTACTGTGTCTGAAGTTTGGGCAGTAGTGACATTGCTTATATCTTGAAGTATTTCTCGGTTTGTGGAAGTTTGACCGTCATTTAACTGGATCTCGGTTGTCAAAGAAGAGGCAAAATCTATTATGGAAAACACGTTTGGATTATAGGGCCAAATCCCACATTTACGAAATCCATTTTGTGCTGTAGATATAGTGGCTGCTTGGCCAAAAGCATGTCCAAATACTTCAGCGACTTGGCGGATAGTAACCACTAGTCCAAGATTAGAACGCAGCCAGGCAGTGACAGCTTGTTCATAATAAACGCTCAATGGTCGCTTGAACGTAACGTCCGCTACTTGTAAATGGTGTGTCGTGTAGGGAGGAAAACACAAGATTATAACACCATGAGCTCTGGCTACATTGATCAGGTCAATATTCTGAGTGTGGGTGCTGTGCCCATCCAGTAAAAGAAGCACGAGTAGTACTTTAGACGCTCCATGAATTTTTTTCGACACTGTGCACTTGTGAACCACTAACCACCGGGCGACTGACAAGTTTCATCGCGGCGCGTCGAATTATGAATGAACGAGCGTGATTGGTCAATTTGAACTGTGATATTTGCTGGGTACCCCGTCTTACCCGCTACCGCGTCGTTTACTTATAATAAATAACTTTTTCATAAATAAAATTTCATGAAGAATATTTCTAATTGCATATTAAAATATGTGACAATTTCGTCAAAACATTTTGATTAATTATAATCAACATAACACATTTTACTAATGATAATGTAATGCGTATAACCTTTAGCACAGACCATCGTGTGCATTTAGCTCAAACGATGTTATTACTCAACGGGCACAACCTGTCCCTTACCGTAGAGTTGGTGTTTATTATTTCAAATGTACAGATTTAAAACATAACATGATTTTAACTGTTTTCATCCGAGCTCATTGAGATATCATATTTGTCTGTATCACATAATAAAAATAAAAATAAATAAAATTAAAAATAATCTATTAAAACCAATTAAAATTGTTTCTTAGTCTAATTTTTTGTATTATATTACACATATCTATTCAATAATTGACAAGATAATGGAGTCTACTAATTGCAATAATGGAAGAAACGTCTTCGAAATTCATTAATAGCATATCAGTTCTTATGAACGCGTCTGCTAGACATATAAGGGTGGTAGAAATTGACCAATAACAGCACTGATTTCACTGTCACTGCCATGATTGGTCCATTTTATATAGAGAAAGTATTATAATACACTTGTTTATATGTCTGCCGGAGGCTGTTTGGTTACATGTGACTTTTGAGCTACACTTCAAGGCGAAATTTTGTTAATAACTGTTAATTATTATAATAGCATTGCACAAATAACACGACTGATATGGGACACAATGTTTTTGATACTTTACTGTTTTACCTATTTCTCGTTTGTGATACTGAATAATTAAGGTGGGATTACATGGAGAGCTTTGGATGTATGTTGCTTCCACAGTAAATATACATTGTTGGCTTACTTGGTGACCTATCTATGTACCTAACTTAAGCAAAAAGTGATCATGTACCTAACTGATTTTCAGCGTCATCCATACAAAGCGTTCCATATGGTCCAGAACTTACTACAACTTGTTTTGAACCTCGCCTGTTACGAAATGAATAATGTTCGTTCACGAATTCCTTTTGTCGTAGGTGATGCGACATAACTTTTTAATCCTAAAATCTACTTAATGCACCATTGCTATTTATTTACCATGCTATAAATTAGCTTTTCTATAATATCTGAAAATAAATAATGATGTTAAGTATCAATTTATAAAATGAATTCATATGATTATATAAAACAACTTTTTGCAAGAGGAATATAATATGTAGTGGTAGGATGTTAATAAATGATGTATTTAGGTGTATTTTCTATGTTAAATATGGACGTTGAACGGTACAGTTATGCAAAAATATAAATATGGAATAAATTATATTTAAATTAATACTATAAAAACAATTGAAAATCAATCATTTATCCCGTGCGTATTGTAAAGTAAGTTAAAAATTTCTCTTTTATTTGTGTAATGTGTGGAAAATTAATAACATCCAAAAGCATAATGGCAGCCAGAGTAGTAAAAGCATTGAATAGTTAATATTCAATAAATTATAAGCAAGCAAAACATATTGTGTCAATAGGTGATAGGACTCCTTTTGATGTCTAGGAGTACTTCCTGGTAGATACGGGTGGTACCTTATCGTATCCTATTATAATATTTCTGCTGCTAAATAACAGTGCATGCACTGCTGTGTTCCGATCTGTATATAGAGAGGCAGTATAGAAAAGGTGTGTGAGTGAAAACGCATTTTTTGTGAACTTTATTTGAAGTAGGTTACAGGGTGTTCATGAACTGCAGTAGCCATTTAGCATCATGTGGACTGTGATTTCATTTCTACTTCCGTGTTGTAAAAAAAACAAGAGATAATATGATCTGATTTTATTGCTACACTGCTAAAACTATCCAAACGGGATAAGATGTAGCTGTAGTTCTGATGTCTATAGTGTTGTATACTGTGTGTGTAGTACGCTATGTTATATAACTTATAAAATGTCTCAATAAATATGTGTCTGTGACCTGGTGCTAAAACGGCCAAAGTACGTTATTATTAAATAGTACAATACTGTACAGTATCACATACTTTATTTTATTAAATAGTATGGAAGTACTCTTTACATTGCCTTTTTTACATAGTATCCTTTGAAAGACTATCAATAAATGAATAAATTTCAACAATATGGCTTTAAAATCTCATTTCTTAAAAAACGTAATTTAGCCCTTTTAGCACCAGGTCGCACATATATTGTTAATTGTGTATTATTATGTATAAAATTTAGTTTCGATTATTTTAAGTTTTTTATAGAAACAATGAGAGGTTGAAATATAGAAGCAGAAAATGCCTTTTACCATACGCACGATGGATAAGATGATGTTAACTTGAATAGTTTTGTATCCAGTAACAATATCATTCCGAAAATAAATCTTCATTGATCGTTTTAACAAGGAATTCATGCACGAAAATGTATACATTAAGATATTTCATCTGAAGGTTGACAATCAATGACAATATGGTTTTAGCTGTAAATTTTAAAATTGTGTAATGAACTTTAAATTAAACGATAACGCCCACTAAAAGTGTATAAGAATAGCGCATTAGTTTGTATTGTTGGGTACTGGTAGATTTGTTTTATAAAAAATCCATATATGTCAAAGCAAATCATAAAAAATACTTATATTTAATTAAAACTAATTAATCACTTTATTTTTAATCTATTGTCTTATTTCGTGATTTATTTAGTTACCTCCGATTTTTTTCTAAAAAACTTACTAAATAATTATTGTCGTTCTTTGTAGTCAAAGGTAATGGTAGTATTAAAAAATCTGTTTTGTATTTTTACAACATTCACTCATGAAAAATCAAAACAGGGTTGTATGGAAAAAATAATCTATAAGAATCGTAACACAAACCCAACAATATAAACCAAAATTATAGCATACATAGATATTAAATATGACGAACTTGAAGTGTCGCTCGACAGTGAGTAACCGGACCGCGTATAGCGGTAGTAGTGTGTAGTGACTGCGGCGCACGGCTTCAGTTGGCTTAATGTAGCGGCAGCCAAGGGAGATCATCCTTGCAGATGCCCTCTACTGTATATATATATATATATATATATATATATATATATATATATCATTAAAACGTTTAAAATTCGAAACAATGTCCATATACATTTCAGACGTTTGGTCTTCAAGATCTGTAAGCTTTTAACCTATGTACACAAAAACTATGTTTATAAATTGTATAAACATCGTTTTTGATAGTAAACAATGATGGTACTTTAACAAAATGATTAGTAAAGTTTTTGATGATTATAATATATTACTTTGTGACATAATATACATAATATTAAAATATGTGTTTCATATACCTTGTATAGATAATTTTATCTGTAGAGATTAGAGTTTATTGTATTAGGTTTTGTAAATAATTAATTTACATATACTTGGTGTTTAAAATGTTTGTTAACCAAAGAGTATCGGTTGTTGATTAAGATTGAAATATTTAAAAAAGTGCAGCTTCATTATGAATTATGAGTTTGAGAAGATTTTATTGGGTTTTGAATAATCAGTTCTTCAAAAAATACAAATAGTTCTTGCAAAAAGTTCGTCGTGTATCTCCAAAAAAAAAAAAAAACAACATTCAATTCAATTGGACGGTGCCTTTAGTTAGTATCATATTTAGAGCAATAATAAAATATATTTCTGGTAACAATTCTAATTTTTATTCAAATATTTTGATGTAAATAGCTTTTGTTTACTACCTGAAAACTTTCCACGTGTCATATATGTATTAGGTGTTCATTATATATAGATTATAATAACTGCAAAAAGGCCCATCTCCCAGGGTTGCCGCTGCTGTTTGTTTGCGTTGCGAGGTCATTGGCCTGTCAGATAATATCAGTATTTCAAAAATTTGGTAAAGTAGCGTTACTACGTGTACTAAACGTAAAGAGTATACGCCGCTCGTATCTGTACCGGGCGGCTGGAACAAAGACGAAATAAATAATACGACGTTAAACGATTCATTTCATTTACCCTTCTGACGAAAATATTATTTACCATCATGATTATGTATGCTATTATTTTTATTTTTAGCTGACTTCAGAAAATAGAGGAGGTTTTCAACTGTATGTTCATCAATTTTGAACCAATTTTCATGACCTTTATTAATTAGGTACTTTAGAGGTGGTTTTAAATAATTTTTGAGAAAATACCACGTCTAATGGTGGCAAAATGGGGGATGGATTTTTAGTGTTTAAATTTTCTGTGAACTTTATTTTATGCTTTTAGTTCTTTGAAGTCAGCTATTTAATTTTTGTAAAAAGTAAAAAAAAAAGTCTAATGGTTTTTTAACGCTTTAAGGTCGTAAGAATGCGATGAAAACAAATAAATTTATCAAACTTACACTACTACATGAATGGGTCGTCTCAACCGGGGTAGGACCACGCTCTTACAGAATACCAGAGTAAAATAGCAGCTTAATGCATGCTGGAAACAAGGCATTCCATTTTAGTCATTAGGGGATAAAACGCATCTGCATTTTGATTTTTAATAGAGGAAGTATGTAGATGTATATGGGCCACAGCATCCACTTACCGTGAGGTGGACTGTGTGCTCATTTGTCAACCGTACTCTATAAAAAGAATAATTTATTAGTGATAGGACAACTTTTTTGCAGGAGGCTATGAGTTGCCTAGGAGTCCAGATAAGTACCATTCTCTTACTATACTTCTACCACCAAAAAACCGTGTTTTGTTTTCCAATCTGAAGAGTATAGAGAGCCAGTATAGTTACAGGCTGTAAAGCATTTAATCTTAGTTTACAGGGGTGACGATGCAACTTTGGTCATTATTTTGTAGAGTTGACTGCGGGCTGACCGTGGCTGCTGTAGCCTTTTACCATCAGGTAGACTGTAGGTTCGTTTGCAAATTCTGTCTACAATTCCGAAGCATGGCGGTGAATGAAACACCGCCAAATTTTTGACTCTGGGCTGTTACTGATTTGTTTGAATTTCTTCGTAAAAAAACCCGGTAGCTGATTTTGCCTCAATCAGGGACTCGAACCCGGGACCTCATGATCTTAAATCGGGTTGCCTGCCTCATTGGTCTAGTGTTTGTAGATAAAGGAATGACACTCCTGGAATAACTATAATGTTATTGCATGTTTCGAGATAGTTGCTTCCGCTAGATGGCGTTATAACCATATCCGTTAAGTCGTAAAACACCCAGACCGGTGATGGGAAGCAACGTTAAAGGTGCAAGACACCGAGCTCAGTGATCGCCAATCCATCTGCTAAAGCGTTTAAGGCAATCTTTCCTATAACTCCCACGGGATAAAGAAAAATAAAGGGAAGCCTTATTGATTCTTGGTGAAATGTTAATGCGCAGAAGCAGAACAAGAAATTTTTCTTTGTATGTAATTGTAAAAACAGTATTTTCTAGTTTAAGAGTCGTTTCTGAGTAAAATATTTTATCAACTTTTGATACTGCAAGCTTAGACCAACATAGAACAATAGACGGAAAGCTGAATACCTTTCAAGTGACTCCGAAATCAAGCCCAAACCGTGCTCAACTTATTGTAAGTACACAGTCTCATGCACGACTATACTCGTATGTATGTAAAATAATTTGCGACATTTGGTTTAAGGTTCATATGTCTGCGTCCAGCAGTAGGCTGTTAAAGAAATAAAGAAAGAACAAAGATGTATGCGTAGGTGCGTGTTAAGAAGTTAAGCATGCTTTTGGCATTAATTAAATGAACCTATCGCTCCGTTGCAAGTAGCAACTATACCGTTTTTGTACGTGGTAGAGCCATGCTGCATCTATATTATGGTTGTAGTATAAATTGGTCGACTCTGTCTCAAAGAATATCAGTGTAAAATAGCAGCTTAATGTTGTTGTGTTTCATATAGTGAATGTGGAGAGCCGGAGGACCCTTTTTACTGAAATTGAGGCACTCACGCGTCTGCATATTGATTACTAATCGAGGATAAATGTAAATGTCTATGGTCCATAGCATCCATTAACCATCATGTGGACTGTGTGCCCGTTGGTCATCCCTAGACTATAAAAACTAGCACTATTAATATTTGAATCTTTTGGAAGTGTACCTGTAGATATGTACGTATATTTTATATAAATATTTCGTAGTTTTTATCTGATTCGTGATATACGGGAAATAATTTATTATATTTTCCTGTATATGATTTAGATCTCTCGGTAGATAGTATTATATTCCTCGACGTAGACACGTTTTTACGCGGTAGAGCTATGCTGCAGCTATATTACGGGTATAGTTGTAGCACAAATGGGTCAGCTCGACCGGGGAAGAACCACACTGTCACAGAATACCAGCGTAAAATCGTATTGGATATCGGATAAGTCTTAGTGGATTAAGGGAGATTCTAATAGCTTAATGCTACTGTGGTGAGTGTTAAGAGCCGGATACCTTTTTTACTATAAACAAGGCATTCCATCTTAGTCCTCACGGGTGACAACCATCTGCATTTTGATTCGTGATCGAGAATACATGTAAATGTCTATGGGCCACAACATCCACTTACCATCAGGTGGACTGTGTGCTCGTTTGCCACTCTTACCTATACTATATAAAAAAACTTTTATTAGTTTATTGACAGCGGTTTCAGCAGGCGGTGCTGGAGCGTCAATCAGTTCAAAAGCGGAATGATATTAATAATTCGCAAGTGATTGACAGGCGCACATCAATCATATTTCTCTGTTGCGTAATCCTCTTTATATTCCATTACTTTAAATAATTCCAACAATGAAATATTTAATTCTCTGTAAAGCCGTCTATAAGATCGTTGTAAAATAAGGGCTTTGTTGGGGATACAGAGTTCATTATTGTTCATATAAAATACGACCAAAATACTCACGAGTTTAGAATTAAAATGGCGCATCGTTATGTGAGTGTGTATTGGATATCGGATAAGTCTTAGTGGATTTAGGGAGATTATAAATTTAAAATTGTTTTTAAAAAATGTTTAATTATCTATTGTTTTAGAAGAGTTACAAAGAGTAAACGAAGCCCTATTAATGTCCTTCTGCTTGTCTGTCTGTCTGCCCGTCCGTATGTCACAGATCTTTTTCGGATGAACCGAATATTGAAAATAAATTCCAGCCGATTTTTTATTTATGTACCCCAAATTGTGAGACATCATGGTCTGGAGCTGATTGAGTAGCGCGCTAACACTTCAAAAATAAAATAAATATAAAAAAAACATCCGTGCAGTTCAAACGCGATATAGGTGAAATATTTAAATTAAATGAAATATAAAACAAAAACATTTTGCAGTAAATGATTTATTTGATTTAATAATTTTGAACCTCAAGTGCGGCATAAAATATAAGATAAAAGTTTAATTTTAAAGCAAATAGCTGTCCTCCGCGACTTCGTCCGCGTGAAATTTATTACGATCGGATTTTACGGGTTTTAATTTTTTTTTTCGCGGGTTCTTTTTCTATAATATATGTAGTGTTATTCCTTATAACATTAGGTGTCTGCCAGTGAAATTCGGAAAGTCGGAAGCTAGAACAAACGGAAACGGATGGACAGATATTGATCGTACAGATACAGATACTGATACTGAGCACACGGTCCACCTGATGGTAAGTGGTTGCTGCGGCCCACAGACATCTACATCTATCCTCGATTACGAATCAAAATGCAGATGCGTTATCACACGCGAGGACTAAGATGGAATGCCTCCTTTCCAGTAAGAAGGGTCTCCGATTCTCTACACTCACCATACGAAACACAGCAGTGTTAAGCTGCTATTTTACGCTGGTATTGTGTGAGAAGGTGGTCCTTCCCCGGTCGAGGCGACCCATTCGTGATACAACTATACTGCTAATATAGCTGTAGCGTGGCTCTACGTCTACCACTTAAAATACAGACAAATATTTTTAAAATTCGTCGTTGTGCCTGCAAAAATAGCTGTGTTTTTTTACGATGTTATGTTTTAATACCAATTTAACCTTATGGCAATACACACAATCTGTGGTATGTGATAAGTTCGACATTCACCGAGTTAAAAAAGTAGCCATGTGACGTTCATACATTAAATGTTCATTTAAAACCACAACGTGTTATGCGATTTGCATATAGCTATAAAAGTTCACTATCGATTAAACTCATCAATTGTGCCTGCTATTTTATGTCACATAGCGACGTTTTTTAGCATGTTTACGTCAACACTACACATTTGATAAAACTATTTATACGGGTTTTATCGCGTTTAATTTACTTATTTTTAGTTTCAGACGTTTCGGGTGTTTTATAGCACCCACGGTCACGGGAGTAAAGCACCCAAAATGTATATTTTTTAAATTTAAGTTAATAAATCATATGAATATTTTTATGGGATTAAAATAGATTTTTATAAAAGGGCTTGTTTTATTGAATAACTACATGTGTAGTATTAATAATTTTATTTTTATAAAATCTGTGACATTACAAAATCACTATGTGTACTTTAGGCACATAACGGATATTTACTCGTATTACTCCAAAAATTCACCCTTTGAGTCATATTTAACCTCTCGTGGACGGCTAGCCCGCCAGCGGACCACGGCGTTGTCGGAAAGTATTTTTTGAAAAATTTTTTTTATAGAAGAGGGGGCAAACGAGCATGCGGCTCACCTGATGTTAAGTGACTACCGCCGCCCATGATCAACCGCAACACCAAGGGAATTGCAGGTGCGTTGCCGGCCCTTTAGAAAGGAGTAAGATCTTTTCTTGAAGGTCCCCAGGTCATATCGGTCCAAAAAATCGCCGGTGGTAAACTATTCTACAGAGAGGTTGTACGCGGAAGAAAACTCCTTTTGAAACGTACAGTGGTGGACCGCCGATGGTATCGGGACGTTTGCCGCGTAGTGCGTTCACGAAATTTGGCGGCTGAGATTAATCCGAATAATTCCTCAGAGCACTCTCCATGGTATATGCGAAAGAAAATGCAAAGAGATGCAACATCTCTTCGCAGTGAATGGAGCCGATCGTAAACTACTCGGTCGTCGACGATTCGAGCCGTCGGCAAAAAAATGGTGGCTACTTTTTTTCACGGAGCGGACATTTTTCGACGTCGATGTTGAAAAATTGTAGGTCAGTCAACTCTGAATAGTATACTACAATCGCATTACCCAAAGCTTTTCAAGCCGTGCGGGAGATAAGACCAAAGACCGGACTTCGGGGAATCATCTGCATCACGATAACGCCTCTTCACATACCTCCCTTAGAACAAAAGCATTTATTGAGGAATCTGGACTTGAAACTCTAAGTCTCCACCCTACAGCCCCGACTTAGCTCCTTGCGATTTCTTTTTGTTCCCAAGAGTTAAAGAGAAAAAATAAAAGGCAAGTTTTTTCAAGCGCCGAAGAAGCGATTTCCGACCTGTCAGATCAAGACTGGCAAAAGTGTTTTCAGAGTTGATTTAGGCAAATGGAACTTTGTATAGAGCATGATGGAGAACATTTTGAAAAGATGTAAAATAAATATTAATCGTTACTGAAACACTTTTTGTATATCTCAAAACTTATTAAGTGTCCTACGTATTTCACGCGTCTGAGCCGCGCGACATGACAGCTCAGTTATAGAGGCGTTCACAGCAGGTTTCTCTCAAGGTTAAATTATTTTAGTTTTTCATTATATATTATATCTCCATAAATTTTTCTTGATGATGAAGTAATTTTCGTTGGTAAGGATTAATATGCTATACCTAATAATAACTCTTAATAAATCAATTTTTAATATTTTTGCCACAAAATACCTTATTGTGGGTTATGAATAAAAATAGACCTATAAATCTTAATATATATATATATATATATATATATATATATATATATATATATTAATTACGTGTCACGTTGTTTGTCCGCGATGGACTCCTAAACTACTCAACTGATTTTAATTAAATTTGCACACCGTGTGCAGTTTGACCCAACTTGAGAGATAGGATATTTGTTTTTCCAATGATTGAACCACAATCTTTTTTTTTTTGCGAATTTAAGGATTTTTAATAGGACATGACAAAGGGTCGTTGAACAACGTCTGCCTGGCAAGCTAGTAGATTTATATTTTGTAGAACATACTATTTACGTATCACTAGCTATTAGCTGAGAGATGTAGCTGGATAATAAATAGCCTTTACTGTTCCTCGTGAAGTTGGCTATCATAATATTATACGAAGAAAAATTATCAAATCGACTGTTAGTTCCAGAGATTAGCATGTTTGAACAAACAAAAAGCTCTTCCGTTTTACTCAATTACTATAAATTCTATCTTATGCTATCGTAGGTCTACCCTATAGATTTATATATTTGTCTTCTCTTAGTGTCGCTTTTTCGTTTCATTGAGTTTTAAATCACATCGATGCTAAAGAAATTTACACTTGAAATGTTTCTACCGTTTCTATTACTAGGTCTATCTCTGAACTAGTTATGAGCTATTATTTATTTCTGAATATTATGTAACATTTATTTATATACTGCTTTTCAAAAACAAACACTGAAAAAATTAATAGCTGAAGCGGTAATACATAGCTGCAGCACGAATGGGTTGGTTCGACCGAGAAGAACCAGAAAAATGAATAATGGTGCGTGCTGTGTTTCGTATTCGCATGTTCAAGATCGTCCCCACCATTACATCAGATTTGATAAACCACAAGTCCTTGCAAAAGAACACCGATTCCTACCAAGGATGATACGCGAGGCTATTGAAATTAAAAAACATCCTAATTTCAATAGAGAAGATGGTTGGGTGCTGCCATCTGCTTGGGATCCTATAATTAACAAAATTAAACCCAAACCCAAGCATACCACTGCAAGACTTCATGATACTATAAGCTCATTTTGCGTAAATCGGACCAAAAATTAATATCATAGTAGCCGGACTAACTATGACATTGGGACGTCAAACATCTCAGTCCCCCCCGTGACCACGGGTGCTGTAAAGCACCCGAAACGTCGGGATAATATAAATAAATTAAAGGTTAATTAAACGCGATAGAATCAGTAAATAATAGTTTTATTCAATGAACCTGTTCATTTTACGAATTCCTAAACTCTTGTTATATTGTGATATATCAATTCAGAAATGAATTGTTGCTAGGCTGTAATGAATGAATGAATCCTAAAGAAAGTAATTGAAGAAATGTTGAATAAAAATGTTCTCTACTTAAACATTAAATAGAAAAAGGAAATGAAACAAACATAAAAAATTCAAAATGCTACGGATTACAGCTGTATGTTTGATTAATTAATCACTTTTTACAGCGGACGTGTCGTGAAAGAGGTCGGTCGATGACGGTTTCTGTTTCACAACCGTCGCTACCATGCACGGTTGAAAGCTACCCGTGTAATTTTCACGAATTTTCATGAGTCATTTAAAATATTGCTTTTATTAAACCTTTTACTTTTTACATGCATTTTAACAGATGACAAAGCTAGTTTTCTCATGAGGAGAGCGCCTGAATTTTGTCACCAGTTGATTAAAACTACTTTTACGGATTTTATCGCGTTTTATTTATATTAATTTTAATACCCGACGTTTCGGGTGCTTTCCAGCATCCATGGTCACGGGGGACTGAGGTGACTGACGTCCCGATGTCAAAGTTAACCCGGAGTACCTTCAGCTTTTTAATTATTGTCTTTGGTCCGATCTACGCAGAATGAACTGACTGTATTTTGAAGTCTTGCGGTGGTATGCTTGGGTTTAGTTTTAATTTTATTAATTATAGGATCTAAAGCAGGTGGTAGTACCCAGCCTCCTTCTCTATTGAAGTTAGGATGTTTTTTAATTTCAATAGCTCACGTATCATCCTTGGTAGGAATCGATGTTCATTCGCGAGGATTTGTGGTCTATCAAATCTGATGTAATGGTTGGGGCCATCTAGAATATGATCGCAAACTGCAGACTTCCCGGAACGTTGATGCTTCACGTCAGCTATGTGTTCTTTTACGCGGGTTCTAATTGATCTCTTTGTTTGCCCTATATATGAGAGACCACAATCACAATCAAGCTTGTACACTCCTGCATCTTGTAGAGGAATATGACACTTGACGGATGGTAAGAACTGACTAATCTTCTTCGGCGGCTTGTAGAATGTTCTCATGGAAGCTCGCTTCAAGATGTAGCCAATCTTGTCTGTGACACCTCTGACCTATGGTAGTATAGCAGGCACACACTCGAATGTGGCCGGCTTCACTCGGTCACTGTGACGGAGGTGCGGGACCCGAAGCTTGTTGTCGTGCAGAACCTGCTTGACGTGCTGAAGCTCGGCGGCCAGGTGTTTGCTGTCACAGATCCCTCGTGCTCTCTGAAACAAAGATTTGCCCACGGTAGCTAACTGTGAAGGATGATGGTGAGATTCACCATTTAAGTATCGGTTTGTATGGGTCTTTTTTCTATACACAGTATGCCTATGGTGTTGTTAGGATTTCGACCAAAGACAATAATTAAAAAGCTGAAGGTACTCCGGGTTAACTTTGACATCGGGACGTCAGTCACCTCTGTCCCTCGTGATCATGGGTGCTGGAAAGCACCCGAAACGTCGGGTATTAAAATTAATATAAATAAAACGCGATAAAATCCGTAAAAGTAGTTTTAATCAATGTATAGTGTTCGCGTAAATATAAGAAATCATTATTGTCACCAGTTGTTACGGCTTAGCTAGTAAAGAGTTGTTGTACCTATTATAAACCAGTGCTGGCCACAATCCCACCTAGTGGCAAATGTCATAGTGTAACAAAAGCCTATTCACTCTAGCCTTGAATATGCTCAGATTGTATTTGGACGGAAATAAAGACGTCGGAAAATTATTCCAATACTTTTTTGTACGTATTACAAAAGACGAAGCAGAGCATTTGGTTTCATTGCGTGGAATATCGACAACAAAGAGGTGACCCACCGACCGCCTGGTTGTTCAATGGTGGAAAGTAGAGGAAGGAATTAAAGCCTGTAATTCCTGCGCACACTCTACGGAATGTAACCTATAATATACCGAGAGGTTGGCTACTCTGCACCTGTGCTCGAAGCTGACAAGATAGGTTTAACCAAATTAAGGTTATCTATACCTAAGCCTCTTAGCACGCCTCTCAACTGAGTTCAACGCTGCTAGGTGGCAGCTGCCACTAGAGTCAACTTATTTTGTTTCGCTATGCTCTTGAAATTTTTTACGTTGAGCCGTGGTAGCTCAGATGGTTAGCGCTCGCTGTAAATTTCACAGTACGCGAGCAAACCGGGTTCGATCCCCGCCGGCACCAATGAAATTTTTAATTGCAATTTTAAGTGCTGATTTACCACGTGCTTGGCGGTGAAGGAAAACATCGTGAGGAAACCTGCATGTCAGAGAAATAAGAAAAAAATATTTCGAAGACATGTGAAGTTCGCCAACACGCATTGGGGCAGCGCGGCGGACAATTTCTTGCCCTAAAACCCTCTCAGAAATGAGCGGAGGCCTGTGCCCAGCAGTGGGACGTATATATGCTGTAACTTTACTTTTTTTACGCCCTTGAAATTGTACAAAATAAAACCTTATTATACAAACCAATAAAACTGTTAAGAAGTAGTCTCACTTTTAATGGTAACAAATATTACTCAAAGAGCGTTATTTTTCGATAGTAATTAATTAAAAATGAGGCGCTAGCTGTCATTAATGAAACGTTCAATCTCTCGATGTTATTTTTAAATTAACGAACTTATAGAGGAAATTAGTCGTGGTAGCTCAGAGGCTAAGCGCTCGTTGTAAATTTCACAGTACACGTGCAACCCGGGTTCGGTCCCGGCTGGCACCAATGAAATTGTTAATTACAATTTTAAGTGCTGATTTACTACGTGCTCGGTGGTGAAGAAAAATATCGTGAGGAAACCTGTATGTCTGAGAAATAAGGAAAAAAATCAAAGACACGTGAAGTTCGGCAACACGCATTGGGGCGGCGCGGCGGACACTTCCTTGCTCTAAAACTCTCTCAAAAATAAGAAAAGGCCTGTACCCGGCAGTGGGGCGTATATATGCTGTAATTTTTATGAAGTATTCAATATAAAAGCAAAGTTCGAATTGTCACAAAGTTTACCGTCACAGCCTATCAAAAGTCTACTGCTGAAGAATAACCATTAATAGGCGGGTTCCCTCTGTCGACTCTTACGACACCCACGGGACGGTATGTGTTAGTGCTTCGCTCCCGTAACTGAATTCAGTAGGTAAACTATTAAGAACTGTTTTCGCTTTTTAGTCTGTGAGATTTAGAAACGTATGTAGAAGTACGATGTTTATTATAAAATTTTAAAGTGTTGCGGACTAGTGCATCCGTCAACATGTTCTCATCATCCTGTAAGCAGTCTAATTGCTGTAATTGATTTTCAAAAGGCTGATTGGTAGTGCATTTCTGAGGCCTTTCAATACATTTGACTAACTTTCAACAATGAAGGTACACGCACTCCATGACGTCAACAAGTCAGTAATTATACTAGGCTAGGGCTGACGGATCGTAGAGTTGGATACGAATTTTGTATATAGTATACATAAGATATGTATACTGCTTTTAAAAATGTCTAAAACAATAAGAAATCAAGTTAAATAAAGTAAAATAGGCCGTATACTAAGAATATTCACTAATTTACGTACGTCTGGTATGTTAGACGTGGTAGAGCCATGTTGCAGTTATATTAGTAGTATAGTTGTAGCACGAATGGGTCGTCTCAACCGGGGCAGGACCACGCTCTCAGAGAATACTAGCGTAAAGTAGCAGCTGGACGCCGCCGTGTTTCGTATGGTGAGTATAGAGAACCGGAGACCCGTTTTACTGGAAACGAGACATTCCATCTTAGTCCTCACGGGTGACAACGCATCTGCATTTTGATTCGTAATCGAGGATAGATGTAGATGTCTATGGGCCACAGCAACCACTCACCATCAGGTGGACTGTGTGCTCGTTTTTAACCATCGAATGTAAAGCAATATATTTTCTAGATTGGCTCGAACGTAACGCTATTTGGATGGTATATTTGTACGTAATGATTTTTTTTGGAGAAATGTTGTACACAAACGACTTTTTAGGCATAGAAAGTATTTATTATAAGAATAAAACTTGAAATAAAAGTCGCCATATAAAAATAGTTTTAGATTAAGTTAAAAAAAAACTCTCACTCTTAGAGCGGTGCGGTGTCTCGCAATGATTGCTAGGTTTTCTTGCTGATTTCCTTTAAAACACTAAAAAGTGGAATCTAATTGAAGTAAAAGTCTAATAACCAAATGAACATTCGATTACGATTTTTAGAAGACTATTTTCTGAGTGCCGCCACGTGTGGCCATTGAATGTAAAGCAATATATTATGTAGATTGGCCTCGTTCCGAACGTGACGCTATTAGGACGGTATTTTGTTCGCAACGATTTTTTGGAGATATATTGTACACGGGCGTCTTTTTAGGTATAGGAATAAATTATTATAAAAAAAGAATGTTTTAATAAAAGAACATTTTTTAATTAATTTTGTTAATGCATAACATACAAAATTCATTGTAATCTAAGTTTTGGACGCGGTAAAAAATTATAATGATTAAAAGTGTTTGAGACGAAGAAATAGAAACATTGTAAAATATTATAACTAATTCCGTGTCACAGCTTTCACGTACAGCTGCTGCAAGTTAACAAGAGACAGTCCCCGTCATAACCAGCTGGATTTGTTCTAAAGAGCGCCTTTTCTAATATGAATTTAATATTCTACAAATGTTTCACACAATAATCAAAATCATTCCTCTCTCTGTGGGATAGGAATTAGTTTTTGTGCTTCTCTCTTGTTCAAAAGTGGGTTGTCTGTTGCTTAAGGTGGGTTTTTTTCGAATAAGAAAAGTTTTTTTTTTACAGAATCCGCTAATATTGATCGAGAGGGCCACAGAAAAGGTACAATTACAAGAGAAAGCCTTTTGCGAAGATTTTCTTCCAATTTATTTTTGTTAATAACGTATAATAATATAATGTCAAAATATGTATTGATTGCAAATACAAGTAGCGGAGTTGCTGAGTTGAAAATAAAAAAACTAAATGGAAAATAGGAAGCACGTGTAGTGGCGGGTAAGAATACCTACTATCCCATATCTTCCCGTGGGTGTCGTAAGAAGCGACAGAGGGAAACTGAGGCAGAAGATGGACAGCAGCAGCTTTCTGATAACAGAAAGCAGCAATAAAAACTGCGGTTACCAACCCGCTCGGCAAGCGTGGCAACTATGGTAATATATTCCACATGAGCAAGGACAAAAATAAACGGCCCCCACTCCCCGGCGGCCCCACTATTCCTGGCTACGGTGGCGACCATGGTAACGGTGGGGCAGGCGGTGCTAAGAATCTCTGGTGGAGGTTCGGTTGCCACCTAAGACGACTCGACCTGGAAACATATAAGGCATGCACCCTGAGGAATGACGAGAAAAATCTGGAGCTGAAAGATTAGATAGATAAGATAGGAAATTTATGAGGATATCTCTAGAGCCACGCATTCCTCCAAAACCCACTATACGGTGTTAATGGGAGACTTCAATCGACAAAACTCGCGATACCGTCCATACCATCTGGATGACTGGCGGTCCATCTCTGTGCGATTTAAAAGAAGTTTTCTACCTCGTTCTACTTTTTTATCGAATCAACTACCACTAGAGATTTATCCGGACCGATATGACTTAGGGACTTTCAAGAAAAGAGCCCATTCCTTTTTAAAAGGCCGGCAACGCACCTGCAATTCCTCTGGTGTTACAGTGTTCATGGGCGGCGGTAATCATCTACCATCAGGTGAGCCGTATGCTCGTTTGCCCTCTCCTATAAAAAAAACATACAGGAAGTCAATGGATGCAGGTGGCTCGGGCCGTGCTTTATGGGATTTATAAGGGAGGCCTACTCGTATGTTCAGCAATGGTTCAGATTTCCTGCATATCTCGACCTCATCACCTGCGTGAAGTAGAAGCATTGGCAACAGGACAACGACACCTCAGTCCATCTACCACTATATTATTGTTGTAGCTCGAATTGGTCAGCACGACTGGGGAAAGATCACGCTCACACAAAATACCAGCGTAAAAAAGCAGCTTAATGTTGTGTTTCTTATGGTGAGTGTAGATAACCGGAGACCTTTTTTACTGGACACCAGGCATTCCATCTTAGACCTTGGGATGACAACGCGTCTTAATTTTTACTTTCAATCGAGAATGAATGCAGATGTCTATGGGCCATAGCACCCATTTTCCATTAGGCAGACTCGTTTGTCACCCATATTCTATAAAAAACTAAAAATATAAAAATAATTTTACGGCATCAAGCTATCGCAAAAAGTTGGCAATTATTACGACAACAAGTTCTAGTGGATTCTTTAAAAAAGTTTATTAATTACAGCACTTTAGGCACAAATATTATTACTTCATGTACTTAAACTGTGTACATGATACAGTATGAAGCTATAGGCTATAGCGTAGTTCTGATACTTCTTAAAATATATTTTTACTGTCGCATTTAATATTTGAGGATGCTTCAAAACCCTACTTAGACTATGTGAACAGAAAGTATCAAATACTGTCCTTAATCTTGTATAAATGAGGTTATGATGGATCGAAATACTCAATACTCAATAACTTTATTGCATTCCATAGGTTACAAAAGGTGTTACTTAGTTTTATGGTATCTCTATAGACTCTCTTGGGCACAGCAATATTATGAAGGAGGAACATTTATTTTGTTTTTTTATTATTATTGTTAAATAATTATTTAATATTAACATTCAACTGTTCATGCAGTCGGAGCTAAGTTCTGCAAGACCAACCGCAGAAGAACACAAAAGCTGTCCGATCACACTCTTAATCACATGGCTGTTAGACGGGAGATGAGGCTGCAATCGTCAAGAGATTTGACAGCATACAGGCAACTGAACAGACAGATCTCCAAATGCATGCGGCGAGACTTACGCAAATTTAATACCGCTCGTATTGAAGAAGCGATTGAGCGGAACCAGGGCTCCAATGTCTTTGCCAGAGATCTGTCTGCCAGTAAGAGCCAACTGTCAAAGCTGAAGACTGAGTATGGCAGCATCGTTTCCGGGACACCTGAGATTCTGAGTGAGATTGAGAGGTTCTATGGACAGCTGTACACGTCATCGTTGGAGCCACATGCAAGTGTCAGTAACGATCCAAGAGCGGGTCTTATCCGACACTATTCCGATGATATCCCAGACGTCAGTCTGAGCGAGATTAGAATGGCTCTCCAGCACCTTAAAAACGGCAAGTCCCCGGGCGAGGATGGAATTACAGCGGAGCTTCTGAAAGCGGGTGGAAAACCGGTACTTGAAGTCCTTCATAGGCTCTTTAATTCCGTCCTCCATGGTGGCACTACTCCGGAGGCGTGGGTGCGGTCTAGTTCTTCAAGAAAAGTGACAACGCCCTCTTGAAGAACTACAGACCATTATCCCTTCTGAGCCACATCTACGTGCTGTTTTCGAGAGTCATTACGAATCTTCTCGCACGCAAACTCGACGACTTCCAGCCTCCTGAACAAGCCGGTTTCCGAAAAGGCTTTAGTACCATAGACCACATACATGCCCTTCGGTAAATTGTACAGAAGTCCGAAGAGTACAATCTGCCACTTTGCCTGGCGTATGTGGACTATGAGAAAGCCTTTGATTCCGTCGAAATTTGGGCGGTCTACAGTCTCTTCAGCGGTGCCAAGTTGACTGTCGGTATATCGAAGTGTTGAAGTGTTTGTACAGTAGGACTACGATGGCTATCCGAGTACAGAACCAGAGTACGAAACCTATCCAACTGCAGAGAGGTGTAAGACAGGGTGACGTTATTTCCCCCGAAACTCTTCACCGCTGCATTGGAAGACGTTTTCAAGCTACTGGACTGGAGGCGAGTACACCACTCATCTTCGATTTGCCGACGATATAGTCCTTATGGCAGAATCGCTGGAGGACTTAAGCACTATGCTCAATGACCTCAATAGTGCCTCTCAATGGATAGTTCTTAAGATGAACATGGACAAAACAAAGATCATGTTTAATGTCCATGTCACACCTATGCCGGTAGTTGTTGGGAGCACTAAGCTCGAAGTTGTTGACGAGTACGTTTACCTGGGACAAATAGTCCGACTAGGTAAGTCCAACTTCGACCGAGAGGTCAATCGACGGATTCAACTAGGCTAGGCAGCGTTTGGGAAATTACGACACATCTTCTCGTCAGGTATACCTCAAAACCTGAAAACTAAGTTGTACAACCAGTGCGTGTTGCCAGTGTTGACATATGGAACTGAGACGTGGTCCTTCACTACTGGCCGTATGAGGACGCTCAAAGTCGCTCAGCGAGCTATGGAGAGGGCTATGCTCGGAGTTTCTCTGCGTGATAAACTTAGAAATGAGGATATCCGCAGTAGAACCAGAGTGACGGACATAGCCCAACGGATTAGTAAGCTGCAGTGGCAATGGGCCGGCCATATAGCTCGTAGAACCGACAACCGTTCGCGAAAAGTTCACAAAGGTTCTCGAGTGGCAGCCTCGTACCGGTAGGTGAAGTGTAGGGCGACCCGTCACTAGATGGAGAGACGACCTGGTAAGGCATGCAGGAAGTCGATGTATGCAGGTGGCTCAGGACCGTGCTTTAGGCATACCTTGGAGGAGGCCTATGTTCAGCACTGGATTTGTAAAGGGCTGTAATGATGATGATGATGATGAACATTCATTATATTATATAAACATACATTGAATTTGGAATACGGCTATAATAATTGTAATTATTTATTAATTGATTTTGACATTTAATGTATTATTATAGGTAGCATAATTAGCACAGTTGAATTTTTATTAAATTATTTGAATCATTTTAAATTTTATTAAATTTTTTTTGTAATTTATTTAGTAGGATGACGTTTCATTATTACCTAACATATTTATATATACATATCTATATTATATAATATTTTTATCTTATAAAATTCAAAAGTACTATAGTAACACTTGTATATAAGTAGTTGCTTTAATTTTTTTTACAAATGTTTTTTATATATTCGGGTAATTTATTATATACTTTTATAGACATGGCAAATGGGCTGGAAGAATGTGATTTTATTATAATATATATACACAGTACATAAAAAGAAACTGGATCGAGCTCGTAATGGTCTATACTAATACAAAAAAAAATACAGATATGTTACGAATCCTGAGAAATACAAACGAATGCCTCGCCTCTCTTTCAGTTTAAAAAATCTAACGTTTTCTCTTGAATCGAATTCTTTCTTGCAGTCTAAGCGTAGTCAACGCCTGTAAAAGACTTTTATTTTGTCTGTATTTGTATCACATTTAATACATTTCTATCATATTATGTTAACCATATAAAAATACAGCAGCGAAATGTTTCTATAGTATTTAGTGAGCACTACTTTCCTCCCCGGTCAAGTCGACCTACTCGCACTGCGGTCATTACACAGATGCAGCGTGACAATACCAGAAATTTTACTTTTTTTAGTTTTTAATAATAATTATTATTATTTATAATAGTTGCAACGGGTAGTGCCCTCCTCTTATATCTAAGAGAATAACAGGACTTCTACCCTATAAGGCAGAGAAATGTTCTCCCAGTTGCTCCAGTGCGAAGCGGCGGCCATTACCATCACACATTTATTTTTTTATAATGTAAACATATTCCACGGTCAATATCATGCTACTAGAAGACATGCATTAAAAACAATAGTTAAAGTATTTTTTTTTAAAATTAAGACTTGGATAATTTTGTCAAATTTTACTAATTTTTTTTTAATTATGTGTGCAGGGTTTGAATATGCTCTTAAACCACTGCCGGAAGGATTTCTTATAACCAACATGCTTGACACGGATATTAGTGATTCCTGTCGCTATTGTGTGCGTTATACCATAATTAAGTGAAAATTGAAAAAAAAATTTATATTGTTAAAAAATATATAAATATACCTAATATTGTATAACTATTTACTTATGTGGATCTTTCTAATACTCATAGCTTATTTATAGTACAGCACGACCCTAACTAGACTAATCAAATTAAGTTTACCGAACCTAACACACATAACACTAGTCACATCAGGATACACAAGAATTACATCGGACATATACGAGACGATTATACCACCATTTATAAGAAGCAATAATATCTGTTCCCATACTTGTCTCTACAGTATCTGCAGGATGATTCTGGCGATTCGAAACATTCTTTTTCGCCATTACCACACGATCATAAATTAATAATATATATAACTAAAAGTAATTCTTTCTTTCTTTTTGCTGACCTAAGTGAATGCAGTAATATTTCCAAAGATTACTAGAAGCTTCACAGGTCTGTCTATCTAATTTAATTGGAAAGTTACTCTACTATACAATATCAAGAAAAATCATACAACCGTTTCTAAATCAATGTCGGGGCAAATAATTTCAATCAATTAAAATCAAAACTCCGTTATTTTTCACAATACCCGCACTTTATTTCAATCGCTCACATGCATTGTTAATGTAGCTTATAAAGTAGATTATATACATAAATATTATATATTATATTTAATTAAAATGTAATCATGTGAATAGCTATGCATAGGACGGAATTCACCGAGAAGGACATGGTGGGATACAAGGTGTCAGTGGAGAATGTTCAGTTGAACACGGTGGTTGGTACAAGGAAACGATCGCGCAGCCTGAAGTTCTAAAGCGAGACGGAGGGTTTGGTTGGAAGCAGATGATAGGTGGACTCGGTACTGTAATGCTGGGAGGTTTCACAACTAGCAATCCCGGTGCTGGTGGCTGTATTGGAGGTGGTTGTACCTGAAATTTTTTCATAAAATAATTTGTCTCTAAAGAGGAACATAATAAAAACTCACATTTTATTAAGCAAATTCATTTAAAACAATTAATATTATTTAAAAAAAATGGTATTCAAGAAGTATCAAAAATTCGTACTTTAATTGGAGCAGGCTTTGGTGGTTGAACCGGCGCAGGTTTAACAACAATAGGAGCAGGCCGAGGTGGATACACAGGCTTAGGCCTGACTTCAATTGGTGCTGGGGTAGGCGGTTGCACTGGGTCTGGCTTCACGTATATTGGAGCTGGGGCAGCTGGTTGAACTGGTGGTGGTTTCACCCATATTGCAGGCGGTGTAGGCAGACGGATAGTTCCTGGTCGGACAATTATTGGAGAAGGTGCCCGAAACCGAATTTGACCAGGTCTTAAGATTACTGAACCTATTGTTATTAAATTTGAATATATTACTTCATATTGTTTGATTTTATTTTGGTTATTTTTAAATAATTTAGTTTGCATAAACACTTTTAACCTTACCTTGGGGTGCTTGACCATACATATATTTAACAGTTGGCTCACAAGGATTGCAAGGTCCAATCTTGATGACGTCATTGTCATTAAAACACGGAGGTGAGCATGGATCACTAGGTGCACATGGAGGTTCTGGCTCACAGGGTTCACAAGGGGGATTTTCCGTGTAAGAAATTTGAGGATCTGGACCAGGTATCGGTTGACTTAAAGTCGTGCCCAAAATAAGAGCTGCAAAGTACAAAATATAAAAATAAATAAGTAGTTATATCCTATTAAGATACGCGGTGACTTTATTAAAGTCATATTACTACATATTGTTTGTTTTTATTTTGGCATTAAAGATCATTTAATCTGGCATAGGTACGCAACATTAAAAATCAGTTGGGCATTTTGATAGTAATTTTAAAGTTTAAAAACTTTGTATTTTTACGCATTTCGTTAAAAAGCCGAGGATTGATGAAATCTGCTATCTACATTGGAGCAGCGGACTCTTATCTGCTCCATAATCTTCTAGAGAAACGATTGAGATACAGATCAGAATTCAAATTATAATATATATTAATATCGCTACTATCAATAGTAGCGATATTTTTGATCTAAAGAAAAGACGACAGAAAGATAATATAATATAAAGAAATAAATGTCTTTCCTGCATAATACGAAAATTAAAATTTGTCCTATTAAAATAAAATTGAAATATGTAATTACCTGATAACCAAACTACTTTACCCCAAGCCATCTTGTGGTCGTCTGATTACAAAAGTAAAATTTTCAATATTTATACATAGTACAAATAAAATGTTTATATATTTGAATGTCATCAATTTTTATCAAAAATGAAGATTTTAAAACAAATGATGTAACGCTTTAATTAGCATACGCTTCAAGGTTTAGAAAATATTGTGAATATTTTTTCTTTGAATTTGATGTCTCGAAATGGTTTGTGAATATAACATAAAATATTTTCATATAACCTTAATTAATTCATCACATTTAAATAGCATTTCATACAAAGTTTATAGTTTGAATAAATATACGATAACGCTATCCTTGAATTCAGCCACGATCGCCATTAATTTAGTTTTGTAGTTAAACATTTTTTTCGTCTTTTCTCTATCCGTCTCCGTGCTTTAAAAAGTTGTCACACACATGTGGAGAAACATCTAGGTCCGAACAATTACTTGTGCACAACACAAATATATGCTCTGGGCGGGAACAAAACACACGACGCCATAACGTCGCAGCTAAGTGATTAGCATTGGTCCTTCCCCAGTGAAGCCGAAACCTTCGCTATAATAGTGAATGGCTCAGTTTCACCGGGGAGGGAGCAAAGCTATAACTATAATATAGCTGTAGCATGGCTCTACCACGTAAAATAATTCAGTAAAATAAATGCATTTAATCTAATTTAGCATTAAATAAAACAACGTCTGACCTTGTCCAGCGATAAGTTACGCATGATGGAGCATCAGACGTATATCAACATTTTTATCAAAGAACGCATATAAAAGGACAGTAAAAAACTATAAAGTAACAGTTGGCAGGCATGGGGTTCTCAACGCTCTTTTTATTTGGTAAGCATAGCAATCGATTAATTTTTAATTAACAATTATTCTATTTAGAAAGTATGACTTCTTTTCTACCTAGAAGTCCTCTGAGTAGACACGGGAACAGACAGGGTGTCAGCTATTTCTACGATCAAGCAGAATTGCGTGCTCTGCCTTGCTTCAGTCTAAAGGGTATAGAGAGCCAGTAAAGATCATAGACATTTGGAATGTCTATATCTGCATGGCTCAGTCCTAAGTGATGAAAACTCACCTATAGACTTCTTTGTTTGATGTTTTTTTTCCAGTGTCTATATGCTGCATTAGCCACTTACTAAATGGTTGACTGTAAGCTCGTTTTATTTTTCTTTTATTTATAATAGCCTATTAAAAGTCAACTGCTGAAAAATAGGCCTCCCACGTTTGTCATAAATATTTGAAGATAGGACGAAATTCAACGTCAGAGAATGGTTTGTTACAATAACACTCAAATGCAATTTGTACTGATGTTTTAACTCAATATGCGCGTATGTTTACACGCACCAATATTAGTACGAAAGTAAACAGAAAATGTGGAGATTTCATGACCCTATGAGAAATATTTAATTATTAATAAAATGTTTTCTAACAAATTTTTAAATAATTGAATTTTAGCTCTCCTCGGATATGTATCAGCAGCACCGTGGCGAAGCTACCGTACCGCCTGTGGGGCCACCGTATGCATTGGAAAGCAAGGAGAGCCCTGCATCTCTCCAACATCGATATGCATTCCGCGTCTAGTCCCACCTTGCGTCGGACCTGCCCTCGTGTATACACCACCACCACCGTGCCCCGAACCCTGCCCACCGTGCCCCGAACCCTGCCCACCGTGCCCCGAACCTTGTCCACCGTGCCCTGAACCTTGTCCTCCTTGCTCTGAACCTTGTTTCGAACCAAGCCCACCGTGTTATACTCCGTCGCCTTGCTATTAACCATCCGCTGTACCATGACGGCACCATGCATTCCGCCACGTTTCTTATTTATGCTTAAATATTGAAATAAAATACGATATTAAACAACATCGTAGGTCTCGAAATTTCTTCCAAAATATTTATTCTTCTTCACATGCTATTTGTAATCAAAAAGTATTTACAATATTATTATATAAAATTGGCTAAGTAAAAATTAAATTAATAAATGTTTTTGCAATTCCTTGGCGTGTTTTAGTAGATGTAATTACCCTAAACCTACCCTTTTTATTTACATTTAAAAAAGGTAACTCCTTACGGATAAAGAATGGGATTATACGGCGGGATTATATGGGATGGCGGCTTAT